>CM023451.1:157823923-158363354 GCA_013339765.2 Haemaphysalis longicornis | reverse complement strand
AAAATAACGGTGCTAGGCAAAGCATTAGTATGTAGTTTTGCACAGAACCCCAGGCTCTACAAGCTATAGTACTTGCACAGAGGGTACGCGCCAATTACTTTGTGTAGCGTGTAATATATATGTATAAAAGGTATCGACGGGGTTGCTATGAACCCTCATAACTGAAACGTGGCGTCTAAAGGAGCTTCCGTTTCCCATCTAAGCGTTGAGAAGACAACTCTAACCTAGCAAGAAAACATTATTATAAATCGACATGACATCCGAAAGAAGCGTGACGGTTTGGGGGGAAATTCGTTTTTGCTTTTTCTTAGCTGTCGTGCATTGACGTTGGTTCAGAAAGGTTTCTTTTCTTTAGCCGTGCTGTATATGGGGTAGAATTTCTCGGGTACATGGTGGTGAGATTGTATACCCTGAAATGCGTTACTACTCATTTTCTTCCAAAATATATCAGTAGCCCAAACCGAAATGGTGACCCGTGTATCGCGAGTCGTGGGGTTTAGACAGACTTGCTGTAACTCCGCATTCCCAAGACAGATTCTAAGGTAGGTATTTTGTAGAAACGTAAAATGACGGTTTGCCCAGGGCTTCAAACTGTCGAGATCACTACCGTTTACTTCACAAGAATACCCTAAGACTTTGTACATCGCAATATTACCACAGGGTAATTAAACTATGTGATCTTCAACAAATCAAGGCGTTTCTGGTAATAGAGCATTTCTTTTGGGTGCGCTGCGGTGGCTCAGTGGTCATGGCATTGTGCTGCTTAACACAAGGACACGGTTTCGAATCGCGGAAGCGGTGGCTACTGTTCTTATGGAGGTGAAAAGCAAAAACGCCAGTGTGCTCGATATTTAGGCGCATGTTAGAGATTCCCAGGTGGTCAAAATATTCCGGAAACCTCCACTCCGGCGCCCTCATCGCCTGTGTATAGTCCGCGCATTGAATCCTGCAATAATCAAGTAATCATCAATCAAATCAATCAATCAATCAATCATCAATCAATCATCAATCAATCAAAAATAAATCAATCAATCAAGAATCAATCAATCAATCAATTAATCAATCAATCAATCAATCAATCAATCAAGATTTAATCATTGATTCAATCATTCAATCAATCAACCAATCAATCAATTCTTTGTGTATTGTAACTAAATATAATATAATTTTACCTTTAAAAGGATTGTTCACGAGCATTTGTTTCAAACTTTGTAATCACAGCTCAATCACAAATTTAGAGCTGATGTGCCTGGCAATTTGTTTTCAACCGCTGTTTGCACCGGGCTTCATAACTTGGCTGGGTGCGGTATCTTTCGTCTGGTTTAAACGGCTGATGGGCAACCACGACAAAACAAAACGACGTAGATGTTGTGGTGCGAGGAGCAAACTTCCTACGATGACAGCCGCTGAGTTATTGAGCGTGGCGGGGTGACCCAACCTCATATTTCATGTGCCAAAGTCTTAAACGGAAGAACGAATCTCTTCTCTTAAAGACAATATCGACATCTCACCGTCTTTGTGGAGCACGGAGCTGGAATGGCAAGTAATGCGCAAGCGGAAATTGCTTCGTTTAAATTGCGCTCTTTCTAGTTACGGTCACGACGAACCATGTAGTAGCTGTCAGGAAATCTAGCACGCCTCTCACTCAGTACGTCTCTCCTAATTCATAAATCGCTGTCCACCCAACGTTTCCGGCGCGGCCACGCAAGAAATCTATGCAGCCTTCACAATTTCGCTGTGCGAAATTAAGCTTACTATGAAGTTACTTAATTAAACCTACTTAATTGAGAAGTGGCTTTACCGACTCTGTTTCTCCCGAGGCTGTAATTTCGACGCAAGCCAGCGAAATAATCGATGTTCTGGACAGCATGAAGGCCTTAGATACATGTAGAGCATGCAGACATAGAACTACTGGCCGCCCTTCGCACGGAGATTCTTGCAATGAAGCCAATTAAAGTATCAATAAATTTACGATAAGCCTTCTTTCACGAGCGAGCCATACTTGTGACCGGATACCAAGTCGCTCACCTGGGGGCAGTATTTCGCCAGGCTCGAAGGAGCTGGCGTAGAGTCGAAGGTAGCGGTCGATGTCGGCGCTGCTCTGCTCGGCGTCCTCGGCGAAGTCCCAGCTGAAGTGCTCGAGTCGGAGCGGTTCGTCGGTCTCGCTGTTGGTGTGTACAGTGGGAACGCCTTGGTCGCTGTGGACGTTGTTCACGTAGCCCATGTCAAAGCGCCTCCGGGTGTCGCTGCAACGGCGGGTGGGTATCTCCCGGTCGCGGTCCCGGAAGTACTTGGTCACCTGCGTGCACGCCCATGAGCGTTTGGATAACTGGGCGAATTTGCATTGTCACACCGTCACAGCGATGTGTTAGTTCAGGTTGAAGAAGACCATGCTCTTCGTCTTCTTCGAATTTGCGGACAAAACGCTGTCCCTAGTGAAATTCCTCCGGAGTCTTTTACAAAGCCATTTCGCATGAGCGAGAATCCGAGACCAACACTTGATCCAAAAGAAGGTGTAAGAGCGAAAATTCGTGTTAATAAATGGGTTTCTTAATAATGTTTCCCACAATATATTACACCATTCCCACCTGATGCTTTCGGACACAGCATACTCAAAGCTTCCCACTCTGGCAGGCAATAATGTATTTGGCGCTTCATTCTTACCGCGCACAATGCCAGAATGTATCGGGCTGGGGCTTATTTATTTCAGGTGGTAGTGAGGCCGCTTTGAAGAAGCGTGGGTTAACTTTTCCAGGGAAGCTGTTTATCAATTGGTTCAGGTGGAATTCACTAGTGCGCACACACGCGCCTAGCGCAATATTTAGCTAATGAAAACATTCATAAAAATAAAAGAAAGGTTCTTGAACCTCCATATTACTATATAGGATGGCGTGTATTTCATCTGGAAACATCTTTTCTGCAATCAACTTGGGTTTAGAGGAGGTGATGACTTATAGCTATAGGTATTAGGTGTAAGATTGGTCGTTGAAATCTGCCATTATGAAATTGTATTTTGCATTGTGAAGGATTACTTTTTACGGAGGCAGCATGGTTACAGCTCCATATTCAACTCTTTTCCCAGTCGTGTATGCGTCTCGCCATGTGCGGCATCTCTGTTTCCCGACATTGCGCAATGCATGCGCTCTTCGGCAGCCTACTTGCGCACAGCAATTTACCTGCCGCGCTAAAATAAAACTTCATTGTCTCTGCTCACAAATCGTATGTGACCTCATTTTGTGACGTACAGATTGTGCCACTGTCCTTGTATTTCATCATAGCAAAACCCCAATGTATCTAAACTTCGACATAGTGAATCCCAAAAAACGACAGCTTCGCTGGGTTTCTCTTTTTACTGGGTGTAACGGTTCTGATTTTTTCATGTAGACTCTCTGTTAGCTTCTTTTTCCCGCCGGCTCTCTTTTTGACTCCGCAGGAACTTCTTCGAGGATTACATATCTCCTACAGGTTATTATGGGCTGCGTTTTTGCATTACTTTGTGGAGGATTTATAAGCAGTCGTGAGAGTCAACCGTTGACTACGTACGCTCGATAGACTGGAGAAGTGCTCATAAGCGAGGGATTGTTGGTACGCATCTCGGCTACAGTTCTGTAAAATTTTGATGTATAGAGTTTTTACACTATGGGTAACTTCACTTTTCAAGCGGAACTTGCATCGGCTGTCTCGCGCCTTAGGTGATGGCCAACGCCGAAAGGCCTTGCTGCACAGCCAAGTTTTTTTCATGTGCTTTATTGGCGACGACGACGACGGTGACGATGGTGCCCGTGAAGTGCTTAGCATGTACACACTCGGGGGGATTGGTCAGAAATAAAGTGCTGACCCTACCCCAGTGTGAGTTTATACATTCAACTGAATTAAAGCGCTCGGGGTATTCTACTTCACGGCAACAGCTTTTGTGCGGCGTGCTCACGTTGCGGGAGGATGCGCGCACAACTGTCGCGCTATATCACACACATTGGGAGCCAATCAGCGTCGTCACTCTAATCACGCCACATCGCAGATGCAGTCTCTCGCTCTCGTCGGGTAGTTAACCTTCAAGTGCGACATGGGTAGGCCACGCTTGCTTCGCTCCGCAGAAGCGCAAGCAATCATTGAAGAACGTAAACGTTCCTGACAATGGCAAATGAAGGATCTACATAACGTATACAAGACATTTGCGTTCCTGTAATGCACAGAAAAATGGAAAGGTTCCGTTTTAGTCGAATGATACTTTAGCAATCTCATTTTGGTCATTGCCTGTTGACAGAAGTGTTTCATGTTTCGTTTTGAGGCCACTACGTTTTGATTTTGGTTGTTTTCGTTTTCACTGCGATCAAGTTTTGTGTGCACCCCTATTTCTGGAGGGACCGTGTACTTATTTTTTTATTCGCATATTTTCTGCCCCATATTCTCGCTTTGCTAGTAGTTCGTTCAAAGTTGCCGCGCAGTTTTGGTGTTTTATAGTGACCTCAATGGTGTTTATAGTGTTTTATAGAGCCCTCAATGCTTTTACCGCTGCAAGCACCGGTTTATTCACTGAGAAATTATTAAATTTAGGCTGAAACTTTGATTATACTGCGAAATAGTGTGTTTTATGACGCCTGTGAAGACGCAAAAAGGACAGGTCTTCAAGCGGACGTTAGTCTGCCGTTTAGTCTGCAGCAGATTTCCGAATGTCTTGTTAAGCGTCAGTCCTCCGTGATGGCGCCACCACACTATGCAGCACCGCTGCCCACCGTTGCTTTGTTTTTGACTGTATTAACACCTGGCTTGCTTTTTTTACGGTAAGTATCAATTGTTTCGCGAAACATAAGGTAAGCTTGACAAACAGTGCCACGTAAGACAGTGTCGTTTACGCCAATCGGGCTGCGTCGCGTAAGACAACCCCAAAGCGGCGTACTGCTGTGCAGCTGTAACAATCACAGTGAGTGAAGTACCGACAGCAGTACTCAACAGGGCTTTTATGGATACGTGTAATTTAGTAACCTCCAATGGTAACTTGCATTGTTTGCTCCACCGTTCTTACTGCTATAAAATGAGTACGCATTAGATTTCAGCGAAAATAGCTCAATCTGCAAACTTATAAGCGTTGCCTAACTTGCGTTTGCTTTTTGCGTTTGCTTTTAGCCAATAGCACGACTGTGCATATTACGTTAGACGTCCTAATCGGGAACTGAGTGAGTGAGTCGCACGGTCACTACCTTTTTTCTTCAAATTATATAGCTTATTTGACAGACGTTTCCATTAAAACTGGTTTCAGTGTGATTCTATTGGCGAAATTTTTTGAATCAACCAAAGTTGTGATTTTGAAGACGCGCGTTCGATTCTCGGCCACGGCGGTCGCTTTTCTGATGGAGACTAAAAGTAAAAACGCCAGTGTCTACAACATTTCAGCGCACGCTTCGATCCCCAGTTTGTCAAAATTAATCCGGAGGCCTCCAATACGGCGGCCTTACCATGTTCGTTGCATAGGCGCGTTAATCCTCACAATCAAATCAACTTTTTTTGTCTTTAGGGCCTTTTAATCTTGTCACGAAAACTGCAATATCTTACTTAACATGACCTATCATATTTTTTTAAAATCTCGCGGATGCTTTGTGTTCTATAACACACAGATATTTGTAGACAATAAACACAAAAATTGAAGTGTACAGCTTCGAGGAAGTACAGTCGACGGGGATCGTATCCCTAATAATTTCGAGCTTCGCCTCAATCCTGGTTTCTAAACACAACTGAGTAAAGCGTTGTGCAACATTATTGCTAAGGGCCAACCACATCATTTTAGCTTAGAAGAAGACGACGACTCCATCGTATGACCGCTGGCTGACCTTAAACACACCGCTGCTCAGTTGATGCATCGGAAGCCGTTCCATCCCATAAATCTCCTGTAAACAGGCCGGTTCATCCCGTAAGAGTCCTCCACCTAGTGTACTTTCACTCATCTAACCTGATATGCCAGATAATAGAGATGTAAAAAGCGTAAAGGCTAGCCCGTAACAATACTTTTACGCTAAGGATAAGGTTCCTCAATTCTTGTTGAGAGTCGACGTAGACATATGTGCACTGATTAGACAAGTGCTTATATCAGAACCTTAACTGCACTGACCCGCTGTCCTGGCGGGATGTGCAACGTGGCAGCAATCTGGTCGGCAGTGCTGCCAGTCGCTCCGACAAGGAGTTCTTCGAGGCTGCTGGCCACGGCATAAGGGGAGACGATCAAGTTGCCGTCGCCGGTTGATGAGCGCCGCAGCTCTCGCAGAAGCTCGACGCCCAGATGGAGCAGGCTCCTTGAAATGAGTGCCTCCGAATCACCAGTGAGCTCCGACGCCACACTGCAGTACCATTACAACACGTTCTGCGCTTATCCACAGCGCCAAGGCGGCGTATACATTTCACTAAAAACATGCACATCGACGTAGTGGATTAGACGCAGCGTTTTCGAGCATAAGATTGCAGGTGTCCATGCCTTTCTAGGCTCAGGGTGCTTTCAATTGGTGCAGTAAACGAGAAACACCGCTACTCACCTTAAAAATAGACAAAGATACGATGGCAGAATCTTATCGACTTCCTGATCACGCGTAACGTTTAATGGTCATCGTAAATGTTGTAATCTGGACATATAAATGAATAGGCAAGGAGTTATTTTTGCTAACGTTATGAAGCTATTTTTAGAGAACCAGTTACAAGTTAGTGAAGTCCAATGACGTGTCATGACGACGGACAACAGTCGAACTAACAATATTGACAACCTCGCGTAATGCTTTTGTAGTCTTTTGGAAACGAAAATGCATTGTTACGCCAACAGGTCTCACGCCATGGGGGCATACAGGGGTGGTACACATCACAGGTAGCCTCACACGATAGCTGTTGTACAGCCCGAGGACCTCTTCTAACTTGCACCTGGTAGGATATTCTGCGTCCTGGTGTTGTAACATCTATGCGACAAGAACGTTTTAGCATGAGGCACGTGGCAGTCCCTTGTGGAGTCTCTGGTTGTCTGAAACCGTTTAAGCGCAGCTGTCACGCGGACACCATTCAACTTCCAATGCCATCTCAACTTCCCATGCCATCAACTTGAAATGCCATCTTAAACTTCCAATGCCATTCGGCCACCCGACATGCGCATTCAGCAACGAAGCACTGCCACCATCCTTCTCTACAGCCACCGTCACGTGGCCAACGCCACATTAAAAAGAACGCCGTTGCCTCAATCGTGCCATTTAGTACCATCCTAATAGATCTCTTTGATTAATGCCACCATCGGCTGCGGTCCCGTTCCTTTGTCATTGTTTTGGCGCCGTAAAACCCGGAAAACGACCCCCGTAAGTTGGACCCGTCGACCTAGTTTTTGATCCCTGCAACCACCGCTTCGCCTCTGCAGAACTCTCGTGAAGTAACCAATCTACCCAGCAGGTTAAGAAAACATGATGCAGGCACATAAAGACGAAATGAACCTGGCCGACCGCTGCTGTACTGTTGCCGACGCTGACAATATGCACGCATGGTTGAGTACCAACTGGCATAATGACGCAGGCTTTCGCCGTGTGCGTCCGACCGGAAGTCCTATCGACGTACCTATCGCTAGAATTGGCTGTCGAGACCATGAATGAAAGATAACTAATCTTTCTAGAACAATAATGGAATGTCATCGGCAAGATTAAGCACTTTTTTTCATCAAGCAACCGCGGATGAACGAGTCGACAATCATTTTACAGAATATGGGTAATCGAAATGAGTGCCTGACGCGAATTGACATGGAAGTTCAGAGGAGCGCAGTTGCACCGAAGCTACATGCACTTCACTCACCATCCCTCCGTGGTCCGCCTGCCACTGAGTCCTACTGCAGACGAGATGCGGCCCAGTGCACTGCCGCCCGACCTGTTTTCTGTTGCAGGTGAAGGGGCAGCCCTGAGATTGCATGAAGGCGACTCGTGGACGGGACGACTTGCCCTTTGCCCCATCACTTCTCTTCTTCTTTGGGCATTGATGACAATGACGTGCCGCTTGAAAGAACAGGCGGATGCTTACTGCGGGGATTGCTCAGTGCTTTTTCAGTCGCGTTCCATCAAATCGGTCTTTAGCGAGGAAGCGAAAAATATGCTGGATACCAACGCACCGTTCTAAGCTGTGCGTCACCACGTTTTACCGTTGCTGTTGATATAGACGGTTTACAATTTACCGCAGCATACAGCGTGCCGACGATGTTTGTAGAAAACGTTTCGCGAGAAAGGCAGCGCGTGCACTGTGTGCGTGGTAATTACATGCGGCGTAACTATGCACATATCCGGTAATACAGTCGAACACGGATATATCGAACACGGCTATATCGAATTATTGTCTATATCGAACTCATAAATTATCCCCTTGAAAATTCTGTGTAAAAGTATAGGAATTCGTACGTTTATATCGAACCGTATTTTTCCCGACATTGCGTATATCGAACGCCACGCGAGCTGGAAGGTGCTCTTCGGCGGTCGCTGCACCCCCGATTGAGGTTGAGGAGGATGTGGAGGAATGCGCGGGCATGGCGAAGACTGGCTCGCGGAACTAATCCCCCCTACCGGAACGAATTTGCGCTTGCCCAGTCGTGCCCAGCTACCGGCCGCCTTAGCGTTAGCGGACGGAGCCCGATATGCTAAATCTCTCTAGGCACACAAGCCCAGAACACTCGGAAAATTTGACAATGCGAAGTAGGGATGCCCCTTGGGATGCCCCGACTGCGCACGTCCTTTTTTTGTTTGTTTGTTTTCGCTGCGTACGTTCCCCGGCTTGCGAGGTTTTTTTCTCTCTCTCTCTGCGTCTGTCTTCCCCCGATATCGTCTCGGGAAAGGAAGAGCAACGAAGGCGCTGGCGGCCTCCTTCTTTTGCATTTCGCTGCTGTTGCTGCTGTTTTGCGAGTTGTCCCGCACCTTTCGGAGATCACTGTTTCTCCCGGAGATGACCATCGCGAGCGCTTTGTTGGAGTCCGTTCAGAGAGCCTTGGAATTGTTACCTTCAAAGTTCTTGTGGTACGTGCGCGCTGTTCTTCTTTTGCGTCGTGTTGTGCATGGTGTGCGAAGGCGCAGCGTACTGCTGGAAAATTCTAGTTGTGCGCACAGCCTCGACAAGATCGACACCAACGTCTTTACATTTCCAGACGAAGAAGCAGGCTGATCAGCGATTTTTTTTTCACGGAAATAAAGCATCCTGTTGCGTCGTGAGTGCGGAATTAGTTGTCATTCTTGAATGCGACGATCGGTAAGTGATCGTCCGCCATAGGTGAGGTCTCAGAGCCCATATTTTTTATATCGAATTTTTCATATATCGAACTATTTCGCGATCCCCTTGGAGTTCGATATATCCGTGTTCGACTGTACGTTTAAAAAAACCGCAGTGCGCATACTAACGTAAATGGTCTTCTGTCACGTCCATTCTTGCGCTGTTTGCCGAGAGAGAGAGAGAGAGAAACTTTAATGAATACTGAAGAGGTTAGCCCCATTGCTACTTCAGATGGGGGTGAACATAAGATTCTATATAAACTTGCCCAACTTTTAATTTTGATTTTGTAGTATCCATGAGTCTTCGTCATCATCATCATCATCTTTCTTTTTCTCATACGAAGTTTTCTACTTCTTTCTGTGCTATTGCTAAGAGGGTTGAGCATCAATCGCCCTTGTTTGTCGTCCTACATAAAAGATATGACAGGGGCCGTTCTTTGGTACATACAGAATTGCTACTTCTGTAATTACGGTGCTCAAGTTTGTTGAGCAGTACTAAGTACAGCCTTACAGTATTTGCGAAAGTTTTGCAGGCCAAGGCGCGCGCGTGGCTCAACGGGGGCGCAGCAGTTGCAGCTGTCGGCTGGTTGCGCTGCTCAAACGAGCGAGGGGAACTTTCGCTCCGGCTTTCGTTGCGAGCACGCTCCCGTGTCGCCCTCATCGACACGTGAGCCGACTACTCAGTAATAAGCGGGTCATTCGCATCAAAACTGAAGAAAGTTACGACAAGATGGTACGGTTCCGCATATACGCACAGCAGGAGGCCATCTCGTAACACCAATTGGAACGTGCGCATCACGCGTCACCATAGACGGCACCATGTACCCTGCTGCGTTCGTCATTTTACCTAACTGCTCGCGCAACGTAATTCTCAAAATAGACTTTTTGATGGACAACGGCGCAATATTTCATCTGCAGACTAATTCTATAACTTTTTCCTCTGATCACTCCACGACGCCGCCACCGAACCCCGATCACCATGCTGCTGTAAGAATCGCTGACGATCGCGCCACCCTGCCACCCCGCGCCAGCTTGATGATCGCCGTCTACTGTGAGGATACTGCTCGTGACATCGACGCTATCGTAGAGAGTGACCAAAGGTTGCTTCTCAACCGTGGTGTCTCCGTCGCAAGAGGCATTGCGCGATTTAAGCAATGTAAATCCCACGTTTTGGTCACCAATTTGACCGAGGAGTACCAGCATCTAAACAAGGGCGCTGCAATTGCGTTCCTCGAAGAAACGCAAAAAGCAAGTCAAGTGATCGCGGTCGCAAACTTTGAACACGCACGCGAAGATGCTTCTAAGCTGCCGCATACTTTCGACGTCAACCCGGCGCTGTCGCAAGAAATACGGGACAGATTACTGAATCTAGTGTATCGCTACAGCGAGTGTTTTTCGTCAAACTCAAAATTAGGTCAGACAGCCCTAGCGAAGCACCAAATTATAATCGAAGGTGGAGCCCGACCTACCCAACAGTCACCGTACCGCTTCTCTTCACACGAGCGGGAAGCCATCCAGACTCAAGTAGAGGACAGGCTCAGCGACGACATTATACAGCCATCAAAAAGCTTTTGGGCTGCGTCGGTCGTACTCGTGAAGAAAACAGACGGCACATTAAAATTCTGCGTTGACTACAAGCGACTGAACAAAATCACCAAAAAGGACGTGTACCCCTGCCACGAATCGACGACGCCTTCGACCACCTCTGCCATGCGAAGTACTTCTCATCGATGGATCTGAAGACCGGCTACTAGCAAATTGAAGTGGACCAGAGACACCGAGAGAAGACTGCATTTATAACCCCGGACGGCCTATACGAGTTCAAGGTGATGCCGTTTGGGCTGTGCACGGCACCAGCAACGTTTCAAAGAGTCATGGACACTGTGCTAGCTGGCCTGAAGTGGCACACTTGCCTCGTATACCTCGACGACGTTGTGATATTCACCCGAACGTTCGACGAACACCTCCCAAGGTTGGAGTCTGTACTCGAGGCCATTCGTACGTCCGGGTTTACGCTGAAGCCTGGAAAGTGCCGTTTTGCGTACGAGGAACTCAAGTTCTTGGGCCACGTCGTCAACGCAGCGGGAGTCCTACCTGACCTTGCAAAAACTTCAGCCATTGCAAACTACCCAAGGCCGAAAAACAAGAAGGGCGGGCGAAGATTTTTTGTACTCTGCGCATACTACCGGCGCTTCGTCGCAAACTTCGCAGGCATTGCAGAGCCACTCACGCGCTTGTCTAAATATAGCACACCTAAGAAAACGACCAAGAAAAAGCATTCTGCGAGCTGCTAAAGCGCCTGAAAACCCCGCCCGTCCTCGCTCATTTCGACGAAAACGCCGAAACGCAAATGCACACAGACGCCAGTGATATAGGCATTGCTGCCGTCCTCGTCCAAAAGCAAAGCGGTTGCGAAAAGGTAATCGCCGATGCCAGCCGTGGTCTGTCGGAGGAGGAGAAAAACTATTGTGCCTGTGAGAAAGAGTGCCTGGCTAATATATGGGCGGTTTCAAAATTTCGCCCATACGTGTATGGAAGACCATTCATGGTTGTGACAGACCACCATGCGCTGTGTTGGCTCGCCAATTTGCAAGACCCCTCTGGCCGTCTTGGGCGGTGGAGCTTGCGGCTGCATGAGTTCGACGTTACAGTCGTCTATAAATCCGGCAGGAAACACTCCGACGCTGACTGCCTATCCCGCGCCCCCGTCGTCCCACCACCACAAGACTCTGATGAAGAGAGCGCGTTCTTCGAAATCGTGACGGAGAGCGACCTAGCCGCCCAGCAGCGTGCCCACCCCGAATTACGCGTAATAATCGACTACCTCGAGGGATGCAACGTCGCCGTTCCTAGGACCTTCAAACGCAACTTACCAGCATTCACCCTGAGAAACTCCGTTCTCATGAAGAAGAATTTCAGGCCCGGAACAAGAAGGAATTACCTTCTTGTCATACCCGCGTACCTTCGCGACGAAATTTTGAAAGCGTGCCACGAGGACCCGTCTTCCGGAAATCTCGGCACAGCTGGCACTATTGGAAAGGCGAGGTACTCTTGGCCCCGCCTCACCTCTGACGTCATCCACGACGTCCGCAGCTGCCGTCACATAGAGGTTCATTACATAGAGGTTCTTACATAGAGGTTCATTACATCCAGGTTTAACTGCACATCGTAAACGCATACTTCGAATTATCGTCTATGTCGAACAGTGTAAAGATCTCCTTAAAAATCTCATGAAAGCATAGCGCTGCTGTAGGCGTGTATCGAACTCGCGATCAGGAGCACATTCGATATACCGCACGCTGCGGCGCAGGTGCACTTGCAAGTGCGCTTCTCGTTCGGGAGGACATGATGATGACGATGGCTTCTCGCGGGCGCTGCTGCACTCGGTGTGGAGGAGGGCGTCGAGCGGTGTCGCGTCGCTTCGGTGGCCTTCCGTGGCCTTCGGCGGTTACTGCTCGCACGCTAGCATGGGTGGCAGCTCCGTGACAACGAGAGCGCGGGGTGGGATTTGGTGCGAAAGGCTACAAAGGAGGAAGCAAATCCTACCGAAGGCGCTCTGTTTCTGAGATTTTTCTGTGCTTGAGTGGTTACCAATGGTTACCTGCCGCAGCGTTTAGCGACCGATGCTGGTTGTGCGTGTTTGTTTTGTCCTCAGAACGCGTTTGGAAATCATGGTCACGAAAAAACGAAAGAATTTAGATTTATACACTAAAACTGACATTTTTTGACGTGCACAGGCTCGTGAAAATACGTCGGCTGCCGAGGTACAGTGTAGCCCATTTATAACGAACCCACTTACAGCGATATAGCGGTTATAACGAAGTGATCTTGATTTCCCGTCCCAATTATAGCGGTCATATAATAGTCCAGATATAGTGAAAAAGCGGTTATAGCGAAGAAATTTCAGATTCCCGCTTACTTCGTTATAACCGGGCTACACTTTATTCGAAATTTTTCGCAGAATTTTTGAGCGAGATGCTGCTAGTCAAACCTGACGTAAACGAGATGGCGCACGGCCACGCTTCGGCCGATCCGGAGCGTGTCGTGTGCAAAGAGGCTTTGTTGCTCGGCTCCAGATGAACGGTGCTCGGATACCGAAGGCAACGTCTCCGAGAGCCTGGAGAGTCAGTTTACAGAGGTGTCAGCATTCCCATGTGCCATGCCGCTTGACACAACGGCACACGATTGTGTAAGTTCTGACGACGATGTCCAGGCTGTAGCGGGCATCACCGATGCCGAAGAAGCGGACCTTTCTAGCTGCCCCCACAACGTTCCCAACCACCGCTGTAGCCGACTTTGTGTCAGTGTTCAGATGCGGCACTGTTGTGGCAGAGTGTACAACGCCTCATTGTCTCATCTGGATGGCGTTAGTAACCTTGAAGACAGTACGGTAAACATTAGACGCATAAGAAGAAGCAAGCCCATTTCAGAGGTTTTATAAATATAATTCGGTGGTCGTCGCGCTGTGAGTAAAAAATAACTCCGTAAGCTACCATTTGTCTCTATCTCGGAAAGCTCAGAGTTATCGGATAATCTTCGGACAGGCATATTTTATATTTCGAAATATCGATATATCGAATTATTTCGCCATTCCCTTGGAGTTCGATATATCAGTGTTAAACTGTAGACCTAAGCATTTAAAATTACTGGTCCTTTTTCTTGTCGCAAGATGTCATTACTACATTTAAAAACAGTTAGAGCAGGAAAACCTCCATTATGTTAAACCGTGCCATTGGTCTCCGTTTGTAGTGATTAAGAGGAGCGACGCCGCATAGTTTCCGCTCCCTAAATTTAGCAACAGAAGTAAAGGCTTTATTGAGACAAGGTAACAACGATAGTTTTAGCATTTATTCCCGAGAGTTTTTGGCAGGCTTGCAGAAGACTCAAAATAACTTTTACCTGCTGGCACACTATTCGGAAAAAATGAGGCCACATGTTATTCAAGTGTCGTTTTGATTGTTCCGCAACACGGCGAGGTAAATTGCGACAAATATTAGAGCTGTAGCCTTGAGTGCTGAAAAGAGTTATTCCGGCAAATAGCAGTCTTCGATAACATCAGTTCAGTCTAGGTGTGGCAGGGGTTTCGAGTGAGCTTTTCATGTGCTTAATCACCTTTCTGGAAGCTGTTGATTCTCCCATGCTTGAAATCATCGCACACTCCGCTGTAGTGTTCACCGTAAGAGCCCTTTGAGCGAGTACTGAAGCAAAGAGGAAAGTTGCGGGAGCAGCTAAGGTCGCGTGTTGGCGCATGTCCTTGCGCAGAGTCAGGCTGGCCGATGCGAACAGGGAGCCCGCCGTCGCTCCGACGGCAAAGACCAAGCCAGCAGCACTGCCACGTACTCCAGTATGGAACAGCTCCAACGTGTAGCCGACGAAGACTACGTTCGCAGGAGCGCTCAGAGCTTTGGCTAAAACGAGTAACACGTCACTCACTACTGTGGCTTCGGACGCGATCAGGAGGCTGAGCAGGCACATAAGTACGCCGAGTAATGAGAAGCGTGCTATGATGAATTGACGCTTGGTGACCCTTCTGAGTAGGTGGATCATCGCGGGGTACCAAAGTAAGGTGACCACAAAAGCAGCCTGCTTGACCCGAGGTTCATTTCGCATCACAGTCAGCATGTTCACCGCACGCAAAGCATATACCAGAGAAAAATAAAGCGCGAATGTGCCAAACGCGTGCTTCCGGATGGAATGTCCACTGAGAAGGTGGTCTTGGGCTTCAGTGAGGGTAACATGGGGTGGTGCCTTGGCGACTTCGTCTTTTAGCCCTTGAATGAGGCAAGCGGTGTTTTGCAAAGGGAAGTTGTTGATTTCGGCAGCGTCAAGCATGACGCCTTCCGCCTCTGTAAGCCGGCATTTCGATATCAGCCACCGGGGTGATTCCAGATGAGTGAAGAATGTCGTTATCAGTAGCAGCGTTGGTGCGACAAAGAGCGCTTACTTAATCTCCTAAGCCATCCTTACTTCCGTCATCATTACAATCTATGATTCCGAAAGCACAGAGGCGGCTGCTCCGCTTATGACGACATGAATCGGCCTGTTCTTGTGGGTCGTCACCTCAAAAAGCATGATTTCATTGACGAGGTATGTAGCTATGGCGCCGCTCTCAGCAAAGAATCTGGACAACACGTAGAGTTCGTAACTACTCGCGAAGCAGCTGCACAATGTTGATGCCAAAAGCAGCGTGACTGCTATAGTCATAACCGGGATGTGACCTACCCAGTCTGCAACGTATCCTGCGATGACCCCGAACACGACTGATGCGACCTTTTCGCTCAAGACAGCAGCCTTGAAGAGCACTTGCCTTCGCACACCAGGTTTCATTTGCTTCGCATGGTGGTCATCGCTTGGTCATCGTCGTATGCCCACTCTTCGCAAGGAACTGTCCGGCTGCGGTTGTGTTCCTCGGGGTTGTCGTAGCGGCGGCATTTGCTGAGTTGCCCATTCTCTTCCGGGGGGATGTCTCGGTCTACCAGATAAGCGCCGATATGTTGGAGTGCGGGGGCTGCCTGCACCAGTGGTCGACGTCTCCGGCGATGACCGACGCGATGTAGTTGTAGCAGCTGAATGTAAATATGCTGAGGGTGCAAATCAGAAACAAACGCTTCCGAAAAGCTCCGTGCCCGAAGCCGTCATAGCAGTCGAACGACTCGCTAAGTAGGAAGTTGCGGTGGTTGAGGCGTTCAGGTGCAAAAAAAGGTGCATCGCTCAAACACAGAGGTGCTGAGGAAAGCTGCTACACTCTTGGTGGTCTGCTTCTTCTTCTTCGTCTTTGACAGCAACTTGTATCGCAAACACCAGACTGAATCATATCATTATACTGAATACAAGGCCAGGAGGTTTACGAAGGTTCGGAAAGTAACATATTCACAGCAAAAACTAGTGATCTGGACTCAATTCAACAGTGACGTCGTTATTTTTGTTCCCTCTGATTTAAGAACGTGCTATATTGGGGTGACAGTTTTAAAGCAAAGCTTTTTACCTCTACCCCCCAAGGGTTCTTTCGCGACCGTTGGTGTCACCAGAAAACTCCAGCGAACAAATAAAAGAATTTACTGGCACCGCTGGGAATCGAACCTGGAACTAATAGACTAACAAAGCGAGAGCCCGTCGTCTCACCGATTTAGCTACGAGCCCACGCGAAGACTGGAAGACAGGTGGTGTACTCACCAAGCACATCTACGGGTTTACCCCCTGCGTTCTCACTGAATGCCACGTGAAAGCGTCACGCGACCACTCACGCCCGTCTAGCGGCCCTGTGCGCACCTTGCTTATGTGCTAATAGTTACAAAATTAAAGGAAGCTCACACCAATGCATGACATCTCACTTCTAGTACGCCAATGTGCTAAAGCCTGTGGCCTCCAGTGTTCACGTAAACAATCACAGCTCCTTGTCGTCCGCCCTCACGCAAAACCAAGGAATACATTCAAATACTCCTTGATGGTCAGGCCATCACTCCAAGCCCCAGCATCAAAATCCAGGGCATACATATCGAGGCTAACACCAAGAGTGACGTCTCCTTGCAGAGCCTCAAAAACAGCATTAATCAAATCATACACATGATCAGGCGAGTTGCCACCAAGAAGCGAGGCCTAAAGGAATCCGGTACCTTTCCATTAATTGAAGCTTTTGTCCTCTCAAGAGTTACTTACGTCAACCCCCTGTGTTCTTCTCGACAAGGAAGACATAGAGATGCTTTATATAATGATTAGAAAGGTGGTCGAGCAGGCCATTGGTCTTCTCATGAGTGCGTCCACACAGAGGCTGCTTAGCACGGGGCTCCACAACACGGTGGAAGAGCTTTCTTCTAACCAGTCCTTCTAACCAGAAGGTCCGACTCACAACTGCGATGAGTAACCGCATGCTTCACCAGATTGGCTGGGCAGCCCAGAATGTTACTCCGCTTGACGTACTCCCAGACTCTTGGTGACTAAAACTAAAGATGCTCCCTTTGCTTAGAAATATGAACCCCTCACATGACGAGAGTCACCGAAAAGCATGGGCTCAAGCGCTAAACACCACCCTCGGTGGGGATCTTGCAGTTAACTACACAGACGCCTCCAAATATCGAGGGCAGCAATACGCCATCATCGTGGCTACCTCCAGAACCAATTTTCTTGCGTGTACCTCGCTTAGGACCCAATAAATGACGGCAGCAGAAGAGGCAGCCATCACCTTGGCTCTCGCTCAACCAGGGGTTCGGAGGGTAGTCATCGATTCCCAGCAAGCCTACTGGAATTACCAGTAGGGTTCGGTGTCCTGACCTGCACTGCGCGTGCTAAAAAACCACTCCCCAAATGGTTACATTCAGCTCATCTGGACACCCCTTCACGCTTCAATAAAGGGCAACCCACCCAACAAGCCTGCGCTTTTACCTCCCGAGCTATGGAGCTGCACGAGGACAGTCACCCGCTTGTCACGTTCAGGGAGATAACCCAGCCTTATCGCCTTCTGAGACAGACCGTACCTTCGGCTTACCCTGACCTTTCCAGAGAACAACAAATTACCCTACGGCTCATACAATCCGGGCTCCTTCCCTCAGCCTACGCGTCTTCACTTAATGTATCGGAATCGCTACGACGCTGAATGTAAATTTTGCTCAGAAGTAGGAACACTCCGCCCCGTAATCGGGGTGTGCGACTTTAGCCCTGAGCACCCTCCTCTCTTTCCGTCAACTACCCACAAGAGCATTGGGAGATGCTGCTGTCCAGGCCCTCTCTACCTACCCAGCTTCAGCGGGTGGACAGAACACAGGCCTCGCGCACTGCATATGGGCCCCACACTCCCCAGGGCTACACTCTGGGCCATTCAGAAATCTGAACAGAAGTATTTCTTCCTCCTCCTCCTTCTCTGCTGCAAATATCGTCGCCTCCGTCCGCGGCGCAGAGACGGAGACGAGAGATCGTCTTACTTTAATTTTATAAAAAAAGTTTCCACTCTTGTGCTACACCAATACAACTCAACCAAACACCGTTCATGCTTCATGCATTGATTTAACCTTAACATGAATATCTCTTTGAAGTAATAAATGGTGTGGTTAAGTGCATTTCACTGCTCTCTGGTTTTGCTATTTGTAGAGCGATGTGAGTGAATTTAAGTGACGTCGCATGGGTAATCGTTATGGGTGCCGTTTACAGCTTTGCTTTCCAACCACATTCACGGGGTGGATTGGCGCGATTTTTTTCCTTATGAGCAGCATTCACTAAAAGGAAACCCAAGTGGAATGTAAGGATCTAGTACTTTTGAATTAGGATATGAACGAAAAAATATTATATTTGAAGTTTAAACGATGACTATTATCATTGCTGTTGTAATAATACAAAAGGGTAGAAGATGATTGCGAAAAATAGAAACAGCCAGTAGTGTAGGTTTAAATATATTTTGAGGGGTATTATACGCCAATGGGAAAACAAAAATAGACGAATGAAGGAGAGACCCCGGGAACCCAAAATATATATGTAATTATTCTCGAGTCATCAATTTCAGGGGGTGTTCTGACACCGATACCCCTCCCCCCTGGCTACGCCCTGCAAACGACATGTGTACCACCTCAAGGGCACAGAAGTTGCCACCGTCAAAACGATCGATCTTGGTGGTTGAATTTTGATAGTATTGGCTTCGTTGCCACCTACCGGTGGTGTAGAAGCTGCGTTGCGCGCGTGCGGAGACCCAGTGATGTCGTCTTATTCCAGCAATCAGTGTATCATAATCTCCGCAGGTGGTCTGATGATGATGACTATAAATAGAGCTGAACTCTACAGAATTTGATAGTGGCGGGTGACCGTTCGCACTGGGCCGCAATAAATAGTAATGCTTGCGGCAAAAAAGGTTCTACCAAAGCATCTTGTCATGTTGATAGCTGGAAAACTACAGACGGAATCAATTGCACTCTAGGGAATAGTCATCTGCCGTGTTTTCTACGCAACCCCTTCTCCACTCTTCGCTACCACCCTCACGCTCTTTCCCTCACTCCCTCTCTCTCTCTCTCTCTCTCTCTCTCTCTCTCTCTCTCTCTCTCTCTCTCTCTCTCTCTCTCTCTCTCTCTCTCTCTCTCTCTCTCCTCGTGATAATTTCAACGAAGGTTTCTTCAATGCAATTCACTTTTACCGCCTTCGCACTGCTGGCGCAGTCTGGTGGTTCCGCGTGCATCCTTTCCCTTCTCTTTTCTTTTTGGTTCTGCCGGAACAGCACAAGCTGGACCCGTGTTGTTTTCATGTTTGCTTTTATCTCGCCCGAGCTGGAACATTTCTCTGCCATTTTTAACTTTTGAAGCTATTGTTTTTACGAGGGGTGCTCCTTCCTTCTGTCAGTGCGGATCATTAAAAGAAGGGAAATGGAAAGACAAGTAGTGTGAGGGAAAGTGTCAGGAGGCGAGGGGTCCTCGAGTATGTGTTGGGAGTGCGCGGCTAAAAACTTAACTCGTACCTGGGTCCCCCACGTTATGCAACCGGCGACTATGCGATTGCGCTAGTATCGAATAAGGGGCGCTCCACATTTCCTTTGGCTTCGTAGCTCGGGCGCTGGCGTTGGATTTTGGCTGAGAGGAAGTAGGGTTTGACTGCGGACTTCAGCATTTTTTTTATTGGTCTATAAAAGGGTGGACTGTGGTCTTTGATTTAGATCGTGTGCATGGAGAGCATCGCTCTCAACCATCTTTTTCTTCAGAAAGGGGCATACCTAAGGAAAGCGAACTTCAAGCAGTTGGTGACCACCCAGCTCCGCTTCTCCCGCAGTCTTCGCGTCTGAATAGCGAAGGTGGCCGTTTTTTTATCACTGCGGGGACTACAATTTGACTGCTAAAATTTGCCTCAAGTGTGCCCGATGTTTCCTTTGCGCGTGCTGACACGGGAACTTGTGGTTTGCGCCAAAAGTTTTAGTATTTCAGAATGAATCTGCCTATATAAACTTCTTTACGATGACTTTTATCAACGCTTGCCCGAAAGGCTAAGTTGGGGTCTCGAGTGACTCTAACTGCTATCTTTCTGGCTCCGTTAGTTTTGTAGAAACGAGCACTGCTCGAGTTTTATTGTTTAGTGTTGTAACCTGGTATCATTTAAACTAGGATTGTTTGAAAATAAATTTATGTTTTTATACGGATAGCCAGTGAAAATTGTGTCGTTTATGTCGTCTCTAAAAGATCAAGCTACCAACTCAAACACGTTACGTTTCGTATATGCGTTTCCAAGAGATCACAGCCATGTGACACACGAGGTCATCTAGGGTTACGTTCGAACAATTATTCATGTGCTTCAGGAACCCGACTTAAGAGGGCTGGGCCAATTGCTTTCGTAGTTTAGTTGTTCCACTTATGGATAGAACGGTCATGAAACTGGGTTCAATGCTCGGAATTTCTGTTTTAAACGCTTACTTGTTGGTTATTACTTGAAGGGTGACATTTTTATCTCGTGCAAAAGATATCCCGCGGAAATGACATCATCATCTGAGATATAGCTCAGGTGATTGCTGGGTGGGCTAACAAGAAAAAGCACACACGCTAAGTTGGTTTTCCCATGTTGGCCTAGCATTAGTGGCCCCTGCAATGACGCATAGAGTGTGCCCATCGAGAAGGTTCCCTGGAGTTGCCATTTTCGTTGTGCGGCTGGCCTGGTCTTGAAGAGCAACTGCAGGGGAACAACTGCATTAACTACGGTGAAGTGAAACGATGAAATGAAGGGCAGGATCATAGGTAAGCTATTCCTTCCAACTTTTGGAAATAGGTAAGGGTGAAACTCGACGTGCGAATGGGAGTGTGGTATCTATGCGCTACCTGTCCGATGACTTGATCATGTAAGAGTGCCAAATAAACACTTGCGTAGATTGCCTAATGGCTTCACCTGGGTCATTTCCCTTAGACGTAGTGAATGTCACAGTGAGCGCTACCGGCGCGTGTTAAAGCATCAGATCGACGAAGGAACCAGCGCTGCAGCAATTTGTACAGGTTCTGTCTGGCGCGGCGTCCGAAGGCTCTTAGAGTGCTCCCCTAAGTGCCGTCAATCAGAGTTTCGCAAGAAACCGCTGTGTCGTGAACCACTTCGTTCTCCCCAAAATAACGTACCACGACGTAATTTAATTTTCCACAATAAATTGAAGCAATCGACTAGAACACTAAGAGCCAAATTAACCCATGATAGTGATATAGGTGAATTACCCAATGATAGTGATATATTCCCTCTACAGAACACGCCGCACACCTAACGGAACATGCTTGTCCATTAACGTTTTTATCGTACCGCTTTGCCACCTCCCGTTCCCTGTATAACTCGGCCCTTAGCGGTTATGTCTCGACAGCGGCTACCTATCGCTACCGTTTATCTGTCGCCCAGGCAACCCAGACTCTTGTATCGGTTCAATGACAGAGTGAGTGAGTGGTTGATTTGTTGGTAATGAACAACGTATAAGCGTTGATTTTCGGGCATTTTCTTCCGTCCATTAGACTTTGATTTCCTGCTAACAAACTTTTGGCGAACCTAATGGCATTCATTTTGGCCTTCCGTATTGTGTACGAGGCAAAAAAAAATTCTGTTAGGCGTCTTTATTTCCCGATGCAGTAATTCTGGAAATGTGCGATGTAAAAGCAGATTTCCCTGGTTAATAATCTGCTTGGTTGGGTTCCTGAGTGTCGGGTTATACCAGAGTCATTCAATGCTTCTCTGGTCATGAAACTCCCGGCCAAGTTTCGTACGGGGACAAAGGCTACCGCGAGGGGCGCCACCGCAGATCGGAGGCTATCGGGCGGCCGCCGCTGCTCTGTATCCAGACCGGCAGGCAGGAACGCAGAAGCAGCGTGCCCGTTCGCACCAAATGTTTTCGCCACTCACAAAATGACAAGTCCATTTGAGCGGCCCACGACACGTAAAGCGAAAGCGCAGTGCTGATAAGGCGGCAAGCGTTTGTTGAAAGCGCAGTGCTTATAAGGCGGCAAGCGCTCTGACCACGCCCCCGACTGCCCTCCGATCAACACCAGCGCCGCGGCACGGCCTCCCTGGGAGCGTACGAAGCTCTCCTATAGCGTGACGGCGAAGTTTCATGACCAGAAAGGCATTGAAGGACTCTGGTTATACGCTAAAGCAGAGAGCGTTGTCTTCAGAGTCGGAATAATGTACTGCAAGTACCTTATTCCGGCTTATTCTGTCTTATACCACATTCCGGTTTTCTTCACCGTCGGTGCGAGAGTAATGGCAGAGGGCTAGGGGAAACCTACGCAGGCTCTGTAAGTTTGGCAAATATTCTGCTATACTTTTCAACAAGAAACTGACGCCAGCGAACAGTGACCTCTTCTGGGTGGCCAGGATCTGAGCAAAGGAAAAGTCGTGCAGGTTTCTGTGGGCTCCTGTGGGCCGGTTTCTGTGGGCTCCAATGATGCCAATAGTGTGAATTATGATAAGTTTTGCATGCACCCGAATATGTCTCGCTTATGACGTATCTAACATTGCAATGTTGGAACTTCACTAGGTCAGTTGCGCAAATTCGACGTGCACTGTGAATGAATTGTAGGTCCAGTTCAAAGGCATTGTTAATGAGTGTATAGTACACTTTGTGCCTTAAGTTTATTACAAAATTCAAGAACCGCAATCCTTGGATAACAAGAGGCATGCAGCAATTACAACTGAAGTTCAAAGAAGAAAAAAGTTCAAAAGTTCTACGAATGTCTAGCACCAATCTGTAATATATAAAACGTCAAGCAGCAACACGGGCAGCCTTATTATTTCACGATGCTATATATAGAAAACGTTAATTCCTTAGTTATGCGTACAGTGTTAGCTCGGTGCCTAAGATGAATGCGTAAGGGCCTCCCCAAAATCCTTACGGAATAATATAAGCCAGTGTTAGGAACCGAGGAAATTGAAATTACAAGTGCCCTCAAGCACCAAATTGCTTGTTTTACAGCGGTAGTGATTTCAGCAAATGTGAACGCTCGAGCAGAAGTAATTAGGGTCGTCAATTACAGCCAAGGAGAAGTAATTCACTCCCCCCACGAGAGTACCGGCGTACGGTGGAACAAAAGGTAACCTTATAGTGCAAGCTGTCAACCTCAAAATGTCGATTGCCAATAGCCTGGGCGTGTTTCTTATGTTTCGATTATCTCAAGGGATAATACATGTTTGTTTAGGAAAGCAGGGAGCTATATTAATTAAGGCGGTAACTTGTGCCCGTCCCTCAATACTGGTAGTCTGACCACTTCTGTCCTATCATAACTTTCGACGGCATCACCGCATGTGATTCGGCCAACGGTGCCGGTTCCGGCACATAAGCTTGAACGTGGCTATCTGGGCGTGTTGGATTAACATGATTACGAGAAGACAGCGCGGTTTACACACGGACACAGGGAAGAGTACTTGACACACACGAGCGCTGAAGAAGACTTCGTCGAAGAGAAGCAAGTTACGCACTGCCTCCAACAGAAAGCGCCGGAGCGGCGCAAGGGTAGAAAAAAATGGCAGCATCTCCACTCCGTGGATGATGGTGAGGGTGCGGAGTACGGGGAGTCGAAATGAGATCGAACTTACGCCCCGAGTGACATCCGATTTGAGTCCCGACCGTCATTCGAGTTGAGCCGTGAGTTGCACCTTGATTATTCCCTAAGTGAAACTGCAACTCACGGCTTAAATCGAATTTCGCTTGATTTTAGCTTGATTGTGGTGTGTGCACGGATGGACGCGGACGGACATTGGGAGATCTTAAGGTACTCCGCGCCGTTATAGGCGAGGAAGTAAGCGATTTGACTCTCCGGTACTATCTCACGGTCGGAGCCAAATGGGTAAGACGACTGACACCGACTCTGTCTGGTCTACCAGACACAGGCTCGAATCCTGCCGGTGCCTGTCTGATTTTTTGCGATTGTAAATGCGATGCTCACGGAAGCGGAAGGACATTGCGCGGTTCTAAGGTACTCCGCACCTCATCTCCCCTAACGTGAAACGTGGGAAGGGGCGAAGAATGCAGTGTATAAGTGTATTCTGGGCGCCTTGGTATTTTTGCCCACGGAGATGAAACCGTCCGGAGGTATAGGTGCACACCTTTGCAGTACAAATATCGTGTCTTTGAAGCACAAAGTGTTCTAGGGCGAGGCGTTTAAAAAGGAGGGCCCAGTGTGTTGTTTTAGTACGCATTTACGCCCACGGAGATAAAACGTTCTAGTGCGAGGCATTGGAAAACGAGTGCCCGGTGCGTTCTTTTGGTACCCGTTACATTCTAGCGTGAGGCGTTGGAAAGCGAGTGTCCCGGTGTGTTAGTACGGTGACTATATGAAACGGCGACGACGACAGGAGACGCCGAAAGACGGAGCCCCTAAGGGGCTTCGCCCCCAAGAAGAATTGAGGAAACTTTCATTCATTTGAATGACGGGACGAGCAAGAACAAAGGGCAAGAGTGTGAAGCGGTGGTAATGCAACACAGGATTCATTCATCATCATTCATTCATTTATTTATTAATACTTTTAGCCCAGAAGTGGGCCGTTACAGGGTGGAAGGACAAAAAGGTTCATCGAAAGCAGCGGCAGAAGACTTATCTGTGGGCCGTTACTGGGTGGAATCAAGTTTCAGGGGGGCGCAAGTTAAAAAATTACGCCACCTCCCTTCGCGAGCAACCCAAAATGATGGCACACGAAGGGGGGGTGAAGCGCAAGCGGAGACAACGTCGACCGAAAGGCCGCCGGAGAGCGGCACACCGGTTAATGCGCAACACGCCCGAAGAGAGGAGACCGCGGAGACAAAAAGTACTGCACATGCGCAGCATAGGGTGCCTCGATGCGCGCCCGCTCCGCTCAGGGTGGCGCCACTCTTTGAAGGGGTCGCCGCCGCCAAGACCGGTTCTCGGGAGGCGCCGCCGCCGCCATTTTCTTGCATCCCGCCCCCGCCGACTCCCGCGCTAGGCGCGCGAGAAGCGGCGCTCTTCACAAAGTCTCTTTGCAGAATGTCTGGGTGCTGCGTTCCCCAGTGTTCTAACAGCGCTAAAAATGTCTGGAGGATGTTTTCGTTTCCTAGAGACCCAAAAAGGCGGCTTCTGTGGGCGGCGAAGATCAAGCGGGACAAGTGGCAGCCGACGAACCACTCCTGCATATGCCCCCCTCCCGGCTCCTCAGCAATGCCAAATCATTTGGGGCTATTATATTGTCTGTGGTCGGTGTGGCTAGATTCTAGATACGGTTTTATGTGTTTAAGTTGGAGTTTTCATCATGCTTTGGCGGCCTTTTTATATTTCATTGATTAAAACGGACGTGGCCTCTTAAAGCGGGGGGCCGATATAAAACGTGTGGCGCTTTGCATCTTCAGTCATTTCACTTTGTATCACGAAATAAGGCGCTCGTTGTAAGAAGGTGTGCGACCTTTCTCAGTCCCGAAGCGTCATCCCGGCGCATCACGCTTACTTCACCAAAAGCCCATTTTTGGCAGTGTGAATGATATATCCCGAAGCGTAAAACTGCATGCGACGCGTTATGCTCGTGTTTCTCTCGTTGTCTCAACGTAAGGTCTGTTTTACATCTTGTTGTGCGGAAAAATTATGATATTTAGGACATTTATTCTGGCTTATCATGTCATAAAAGTAGCGCATGGAGGTGAAAAGTAATGTGAATTAAACCTCTATTTTGTGAATCATGTGCGGATGTACGCCGATACGTGTGGATGCCAGTTTGCTCGATTTGCTTGATTTCACAACATTTATTCTTATTTCTCAGGAGAAAAAGGCAACTTTATTGGAAATTTATCGTGCAGGCTCACTTTGAGGGATTCTGTTTTGAACAAACCGGGCAGATGGATGGAAGAAGCTGAAGCCAAATGCTGTGCTAACGCCTTTCCCAATCAGAGGTAGACATTTACCATTTGATTCACTGCGTGTTTTCGTATAAGTGCGTACATTACTTAAAAATCGGTGGTGGCCGCTGGGAAACGTTCCAGCGGCATTTGAGCCGTCGGTCTGGCATGCTTCACTTCTTTTGACTTTACACGTTATTCATGCATGCATTTAATTGTATATGTATCGATGCTCCTTCTCCTGCTCTTATCGGGAGTCACTTCCACCTATTCAATTTTAATGTCATCAGCCCACGCAACAACCTTAACCTCACGCATCCAGTTTATCCATTTCCACTCCATGGAAAAGGCACAATCGCTCGACCTGGTTAGTGTAAATGATGCAGTGTTTCCGCTTTGTTTTTTTGTCTTGATTTCCCGTTCCCTTGATTACCGCGCTTTCCTGAACTTACTGCATATTTGATCATTGCTTTGCATATCTTTCTGCTTTTAGTTGCTCTAAAGCAGCGAAAGCACCCAGAGAACGAACGCAGCCTGTGCCCACATCCAACAATGAAGAGGTGGACAACTCTGCTGAAGAACCTCACGCATCATCAGATACAGCGGAAATGCTCCCAGAGTAACTCACACGGTGTCACAAGAGACATCATCCGCAAAAACTCCCAACTCAACAGCGCAGGTGTCGAAGCTTTGAATACCGAAACTCGGCAATGAAACTCTCACAAAAATATAGTGAGACACAAAGGAATTGTGCTGAGTTGAAAAAGCAGTTGGCAGACCTGGAAAGAACATACACCCTACTTCAAGAACATCACACATGCCAACAACGCAATTCAAAACTTCAAAAAGCAAGTTCGAAAACAACCGAGCTTATCATCGCTACCTGTTTTATAACCGCAGTGAAGTGTGTTGTATCATTTTGTACATAATTTATTATCTAACAGCAGTGGGGTATGTTCTTCATCATTTTGTACATAGTGTATTTGTGCTTCTTCAAGGTATTAAATGATATTATTCCTACTTCCGTGTAACCTTTATGTTTAGATTGCAGCCCACGGACGCTGGTTCGATTCTCGGCATGGCGGCTGCTTTTCTGATAGAGACGAAAATACAGAACACCCGTGTGTTCGAGCTTTCGGCGCATGTTAAAGATCTATAGGTGGTCAAAATTAATCCGGAGCCCTGCACTACGGCACGCCTTGTCGCCTATGTAGCGTAGTCGCGTTAAACCTCATCAAACAATCAATTATGTTTAGATCGCACAGTGCATACATGACAGTTTGCCGCCAGGCAATCCTATGTAAGTACCGCAAGTTTCAGTGTCCGTAAGCGTACCGGACATTCCTACATGAATATGTAGCAGTTCCCTTCCTTCGTGTACTTTACCCTACTCTCTGCTATGTTTACATGTAAACGCAAGTTCACGGCGCCGGTTGACAACGACGGCGAGAAGTTGCCCGCCATGTCACCTATCGTAAAAAAAGAAAGGCATTCACCATACTTCGCTAATCATCTCAGAATAAAGAATCTTCACCAAAACGTTACTCTCCTGTCATCTGCCCTAGAAAAAGCAATGAATACAAAAGTAAAGCCAATCAAGCCCACACTGTTAGCGAGACCAGCACTATCAAGGCGCGTCACGCAGCAAGCAAGCGCCCCGCGTCCAGCGGATGCAAGAAAATGGCGGTCGCCGCTAGCAGACGACGCGGTGGTCCTCACCCTCAGCGGAGCGGGCGCGCATCGAGGCACCCTAAACTCCTTTGCAGCCAGCGCCACCTACATTGTTTCATCGCAAAAGGGACCCTCGCGTTCCATTGGTTTTCTCCCCGGATGACACACCTCTACATTCTAGTACCCTCGCAACATAGAGTTTCATACTAATAATATTAGTATGAAACTCTATGCCTCGCACGACTCCCTGCTACCGCGTGATACTTCTTAAGTGTCGGTGGGTTTTTTGACGTGCTGCTCTAAGCGCCGGACTGCCGTTGGGGGTATGCTCGGCAGCGGCAAAGTCCGTGCCGCGGCTTTCTACAAGTCGCCGCGGATCCTGACGGATTGAAGGCGTGGAAAGCGCGATTTCCGCGGAAAAACGTTCAAAGTTACGGTCATAAACACGTTGTGGCATTCACTGTGCGCTTCAGACATCGTATCTCGAAGCACCTCGTGAACGGTAAAACTAAGATACCGCGAAGGTCAGGTGGACCCCGTAGGGGAGCGCGTTGCCCCATATTATCCCAACATACTTGAGCATCTGTCTAACCAAAGACGCCAAACTCATGCAGAAAACCACCCTAGGAGTACGTGGTTCGAACATGTAGCGTCCTGCCAAAAAGATGGCTTAACTGTGACGCAAGTGACGGTATTGGCGGTGTAAACCGCCGAACTCAGCCAGGAACTGTCTGTGCCTCGGTTGTTGTGCAGGGATTCAGCCGATGTCGTCTCTACACTCCGCTTGTGGAGGGGCAACAGTGCCTGGGCTAGAAATCGCCCGCTTCGTTGCTGTAGGTGCGTTTAAACAGCGTATTTCTAGCGACTCAGTTATTTTGCCAGCTTCGGACGCACCTGAATAATTTGAAGCTGTTCCCCCGCAAGTTTGCAACACACGAAGAGATAGAGAACAACTTCCTTCAGAGTATCGGTCAGAAGATCGTAACCTCGTCCTTTCTTGCTTATTCGCGAGGATCAGCGATCAGAGCTTCTCGATAAGTATTCAAAATGCGTAGGCTTCCCTGCAGTATTTTTGAGAGCTCCTATGAAGACTCAACCGTCTAATACTACGTACGGACCGGTAGCGGACGGATGTAGCGGCCTCTACACGCTCATCGCAACAGCAGGAAATAAAGCGGCTTTCTTCTGTTTCTTTCGTTGTTGTCTTGTATCGGGTTAATGTTTCTTGCTTTTTTTCCTGCCCAACGCATTAATTTTTCTGCGCCGTCACCAACTTTTATTAGGAGGTTTCGGGATGTTTGGGAGCCTCACAAAGGTTGTGTGGATATTTCCTTAATTTTGTATGGCATACATTCCCTTCTTCACAATTGGCTTTCATTACAGCTGCGTGCAAGAAGGTGCATATCCGCAGCGTGCTTTGTTTATTCACATGCAAATACAATGAGAAGGTTTGTGCTACGCCACCGCGATCGCGCCCTAAACAACGTGGTCCACAGTACTCGAAGGCGGCTTTGTGCTCCGAATTTCTATCGTAATTATATGGTTATCATAACGAACTGACTCTCAACTCGAACAATGATGAGATGATTACGGTGTTGAAGGCATGATATACTCGCTCACTACGTAATAAATAGTATAACCTGCATATATTACAAGACTCGAAACCGAAGAATTCAAGTAGCTCTTTATTGCTTTTCAACCCTTCCAGGCGCGAAGAACAAATCCTATGCACTCGGGATGTCGTTCTATGAGTTGAAGAAAATTACTTTTACTCTCTTGTCCTGGACTGAGGACCCGGCCCACTAACCAAAGATCGATTTAATTGTTAAACAAAGTTTTGCCTCCTCCCCTTACTCCTCCTCCTCCTCTTGAGTGCAGTTTTCCTATAACGTATACCCGAATATCGGGAAGATATGGCTGTGCAAAAGTTCCGAAATATCCTCCAGGTCTTACAAACATATATGTTTACTATAAATTAAAGAAGACGTGACTCGTTTTGCTCATAAAACCTCCATACTGGTTAGATGCCTCGTATAGAATCAGCACACACTGGGTTATTTGGAACTCAACCTACAGTTTTTGCAGTCCTAGTAGTGCATGTCGGCAAACTTTCATGCCATTGACTAACGTAAAGTGAGTGACAAAACGCGTTCGAGCGTTCGGCAAGGTTGCAAAAACTGTTTTACCTTTACATATGATTACCGGGAATCGTGATGCGTTCTTGCCAAAGCCGACAGCCCTGAAGGCCTAGAATTTGTTTTGGTCTTCCATATTCGCTGTTGTCGGTTATTTAGCAGCTGACTGTTCCTTTTGTTCGAATGCTTACATGAGAAGCTGACGCCTAGCTCCGACTCTTCGCGCTCCGCCCAGGACGGCTTCGCAGGAATGGGGTGGCGCCAGCAATGTTTCTCCCGAGCGTATCCAAACTATACTTTAATTGACACCATGAGTAGTGTATCGATTTTAAGCCTATTATTATGATAAAAAGTTACCCCACACGCCAATTCTGGTGCGGACAAGCCTCAGACGTTGACCGAGCGCAAAGAAACAGCAGGGTGAGCGATCCTGAGTGAAGCAGACGACAAATGCGAGAATCCCTAAGCTGACGTCACGGAGGCGCGCTTCGCAGCGCCGCCTGTGTTCGCGCTCACCGCCAATAGGGACCGGGCGGCCGTTGTATGGCACCACCGTCGCTTCATCGAACAGCTATGGTCCCTAGAATTATTTGCTAGTCTGCCGTCCGCCGGCCCGCGAATGGGGCTTCTCTGTGATGCATGCAGCGGTGGCGCTGCGAGCAATCGGAGCGCGGTCGGCCGGTCACGGCCGGCGCAATGGGCAGAGCGCTCTGCTCTGCCGTGTCGCTGCTGCGTTCGTGGTTCTGCCCTTCAACTGCCCATTTTAACTGCCCCTTTGAACCCCATCCGTCTCTGTCGCCAAACCAGATTAGCCAAATGAGTGGGTTCTACGAAGGCGAACAGTTTTAACGGAAGCATGAAGTGATAGGCATACGTTTTCGCGTATTGTGAATGATCAAGCCTTATAAAAACCGCGGGATCGTGTCGCTGCACTCTTTCCTTTCCGAGCAAACCGATTTCTACACATATTTGGGGGGTTTCGGGAACACTGTCGGCACGGTATCTTTTCCCGGCTGGGGAACATTACGCAGGATATTAGCTACGTTACCTAGAAAAGAATCATTATTTCTGAATACCCCCGCCGTTGTAACTGAAGGATACGTCAACGCGTGAAAATGTGTGTGGTGTGTAAGCACTCCGCTTCCTTGTACGGCTCTTTGGAACCGTCTTTGTTTGCAAGTTTCCCAAGATGTTGTCCCCTGTACGTGTATGCAAATAAAGCATCTGTTTGGGATCTGTTAAATCTACATGCCGAATAAAACAATCACGTGTGCGCATGCATACGAAGTTTTTTAGCATTTTCAATCAACAGATACAGTGATTTCTCCTTAACTAGAACTGGGATATCTCGAAATATCGGTTAAGTCGAAACTTTTTCTTGCCGTGCATGTAGCTGCCATAGGCGACATTTGCCACCCTTTATCTCGAAACGCCTTTTCGGGGGATCACGGGTATCTCGAAATGTTGCAAAAAAGACACAGTGCAACATTCGCTGCAGGCAGCTGATAAGGTCTCGGTTAACGCTTAGCTCCCAATTTACGCGGGGTATGCGCTGTGCGAGGCCGATGTCCCGTTACCGGAATGCTGTTCGACGCTACATCGTTTCTATAGCTGGGGAAGACGCTTCTGAACATGTGAACGACAACGAGCCTTAAGAAGTGCCTACAACGGCAGAAACAAGAAACACATATATATGTTGCCTACTTCGCAGCAAGATAGAATATTGCGTTGGGGACCATCAATTGATGCGGCGTTGAGAAGCTCGAGAGCGCCTTATCGGGATCAGATGTGAACGCGAAACAGACGAGCATCACGGAGTTCTTTCTTTCCTAACAAAAAAAAATTCCTGCCAATTATTTGCCTTTATTCCGAAAGCTTCCCTGTGCATTGGAGCGATAGCTCCTATTTCAGTGACCTGGCCATACATTTTGGCCTTTCGCTTAAGTCGAAACTCCGCTTATCTCGAAATTGTCAGCGGATTTTGGGACTTGGAGTTAACTATAGCTGTTACTGTATTGAAATACGACAGTAGTTCTGGTGCTATCAAACTTCTTTCGCGTGCCTGTAATTTTCGTGAATACCACGATTCAAACCATTCGCCAACATTAGCGGCACGTAAACTATTTCTAATAAAACCAGGCTGCAAATCAGTAACCCTCGCTTGCAATTCCTCATTGCGCCAGGTTCTTTTTGATCGCCCACACACTCGGAGTGAATCGCGAGATGTACGTGGGGGAAACAAAAAAAGCAGATATTTGTGTTAATGGGCCCACCATTATATCGCGGCTGTTTGAAACCAAGGAACAAAATATTGAGGTTTATTTATATCCCATGGTCATATATACATCGTTTTATCCCCCTCCCCCCCGCACTCCGCCCAAATATTTAGGAACGAGTTTTTGTTGGTAAAACATTTCACGCAAGCTGTCGCTTTTCTTCTTGTCAGCCTACCAGCCGGCTACGTGCTTGCCACCGTCAATGAAATTCGGGAATGACCCGGTAGTTTTGATGCGTAACAAACGCTGCTTCTGGCGCCCCAGGGAGCTCCTTTAGACCGGGATCTCGCTGTCTCAACTTTGCGTAAAAAACTCGTACACCCCTCCGTCTGACGACGAAGATGGTTTAACGCAAAGCTTTCTTGTGACCGATTCGTTGTCGTCTGAGTTTGGACTTTGACTCGTTGAGCTTTGACTTTGACTCGCACGCATTTTGGACTTAATATCGCACCGGCTTTGACATCGCCCCTTTGCCATTGGATTTCACGCGAAGAAAGCATCGATGCGAAATTAGACGGAGTGGAGGTGCGGATGATTTTTCTGACTAATAAGATGTGCACGTCCATATACCCCTCTCCAAATCCAAACTGCTTTGACCGTGTTAGAATTGCGCATTGAGATAGACGTCGGCTTCATAACGCGATGGACCTTTGTTCGATTCTGACCACGGGAAGCGTTTTTTTCCTGTGACTTCACTCACAAACATCAGCGTAGTCAGAGACAGCTGGCTTTCCTGCAGTGCCTTTTCGACGCGACATACGCCATCGGTGAGACATAGAAAGCTTCACTTTAATAATGGTTCCAGCGGCGGTAGCGAAATGCCTGCGCTCGTTCTCCAAAGAGGCTCCCTAGCCCGATTCGCGAAAAATTCTGGGCGCGAAATTAAAAGGTCTTATAGTACTATCGCACCTTCAAATGTGAGCTGATGTACCTCGAGCCATTCGATTTGCTGACAAACCCCGAGACACGCTCGCTCTCCGCGGCAGTCGGCCGGCCGGCGGCCGCTCTCGCTCCGGCCCTCCGGCCACTCGAGCGCTCCGATTGCTCGCAGCGCCCTCTGCGCAGCGCCGTGCGTGCATCAGCGGCGCGGACACGCCTTCCCACGGGGAAGGCGCGCAGACGGCAGACTAGAAAATATTTCTAGGGACCATAGAACAGCGCCGCCCGTGGCGAACCGCTCGTCAGTGGAATGCCGGTGGCGGTCAGCGCAGCGTAACTGCGCATGGCTTTCTGTCGTTTTTCTGCGGTGCGGCTTTCAAAGCGTACGTAACCCCACGTGCATTTTTCAGATTCGGTAAATCTTGAGCGTGGATGTGACGTTTACGAGGCATACCATGTGTGTGATTTACGCCCATACTCAGTATTTACAAATAGCAGACGACGCTCAATGCGCCAAGCTGGAAGTCAAGCTGTAAGTGAAAATTCGTTACTTCATGCAATTTTTGATGCCTGCATGCAGTTTCGCGTATCGAGGAGTATGCAGCTAAATGTTCCCACAAAGCCGGTGTGTGCAACCGATCTAGGAATGCTGCGGCGCTGGCCTTGGGCAGTTGATGACGAAACGGCGTCAACGTCGTGCACAAGCGAAAGGCAAAGTTGGGGGGTGTCTTCTAAGATTTACCTCAAAACAGAAATTGTGATGGACGACGCTTCCGTAACTTCATTACCTACGGCTGAAACGTGTTTAATTTCACAGGAATGCTCTTACTACAGTCATCGGGAATCGTTCATAGTATAAATACCGCATGATAGTAGAACGTTATTCCTTGTCGTGGAGAAGCATTGCTTTACAAGAATTGCAATGGTTGCTGGCTAGTTGGTAAATGGTTTTTCAAAAACCAATTCCTGCGTGGCTGAAGGACGCAAGACAGGAGGGTCTCCGAAACCTGTACTCAGCTTCACAACTGAATGCTGTGGTCGGTTTACAAGCTGCAACCTACGCTTCAAAAATCATGCACACCTTCGTCTAACGACGATCAGGGTTTGTCGCAAAGCTCTTACGTATGGGTTTCCTTGGTTGCCTTCTGGGTTTAAACTTTGACTAGTTGAGCGTCGAATTTGACCAGCACGCAGTTTGGTCTTTTGATCGCAGCGTCTTTAACTTTGACCATTTCCCATTCGATTTCGCAGGAAGAAAGCTTTGCGTTCAACCATTATAATCATTAGACGGACGGCTAGATGATTTTGCTGTTTAATTTTGAACTTCCATGCCCCCAAATCTAAACTTTGTCCAGCGTGTCGGAAATGTGTCTGTGCTGGCGGACTCGGGCTGATGCACCCATATTTGAGGCAACTAATCGCGCGTTTTTGGTGTCTTCACCAGGCATTACACGATTTTTTTAGGTACTCTGTAAAGAATACTTACGCATTAAAAAACACCGGCTGACGTTAACGCTCCCACATTTTTTAACTATCGGTGCCAGCCTTTATTCTACGCAGGTGGTAAAACGGGAAGGGGAGGAGGGATGGTGGATGGTTTGTAGCTTGGGCTGTTGAGTTGGTGAATAACTTTGGCTCTTGATAAAATGACCACCACAAATGTGGGATTTCCTCTTCGGCTTTCAGGCTCCCATGCTGTCACAGTGTCGCTCACCAAAACCGAAGGCACAAAGCTCACGGTTACAGAAAGTGTAAACTACCGCAACATTTCTACGGCTACACGGTAATCAATATCGTATGCAGGTGCCTTTCTATTTAAAGCACACGTATAGAGGTGTCCCAGCGCTAAGGCTGGTGTGGAAACCGTAGTCATTGAACCCAGTGAAGATAATTGAAAGTGGTAGAAATGAATAATAATATTGCTAATAGTTTTATTCCTACTCAGATCGCGCGGAGCCAGGCGCAGAGCGCTGCCAAAAGCGCTCGTGTCAATGTAGCCCATTCCCAACCTTACAAGCATCCAATAAGTTTGCGTAGCCGTTACTGCACTTAAGAAGAAAATAATACTACTAATAGTAGTCTTATCCGTACTCAGAACGGGTCTAGCCAAGCGCACATCGCTGCAAAAAGCGCTCATGCCATTGCAGCCGATACCCAACTTTAGAAGCGTCCGACAAGTTTACGTAGTCATTACTGCATCTAAGAACCCAACACATCTGTCTAGACTTTGTTTCACCGCACATATGCGCTCAGAACACCACCAAAACATTCAAAGCACCGAAGCAAACACGACAAAAACAACGGGAGGCTGTGTAGTCCAATTCACCGGCTCATTCCACTGACGAGGGTAGCGCCGAGTGGTGGCGCCACCCGTCCAGCTGCCCGGTCCCTATGCCGATGGTACCTGCGTTAGATCTACGACATCGCGCAGCCGAGTGGTCCCGTTTGAACAACCCACGTAAGAAAAGACACCGTCCGAGCGTGATTATGTGAGCCTGCTGCGGCATGTCCGCGCGGCGGCATCTGCTATCAACAGTTTGCACCACGGCAAGTTCAGAATGCTTAAATGGGTGGCCTGAAATCGCGGTGTGTTTTCAAAATGACAGCAGCGCGGAACTTACAGTGCTCAGGACGTAGGCTAGACGCGGCCACTGATATTTTACTGGTCGCATGTGCGCATTACAAGTGCCAACCACGGATAGCTAGAAAAGGTAATCATTGGTGTTCCCACACATGTACAGCGTACAACCCAGCACAGTAGTTTCCCCTTTAAGGAGATTAGCAAAAAAGACCCAAAAATCGGCAGTTTGTCGCGTTTTTTTGTATATATTTTCGAGTGGATTGAATTGTGGCTTAAAATTGTTTACCCGAAATACGTTTTGTGCGCGGAAAAGTCTGGTGATCATGAGCTTCTTGCATCATAAATGCATGGTATTCAGCGCTTGGAAAGATTTTTCAGAAGAAATTATTGCAGCTGTAGTGGTGAGCCATTTCACTACAGTAAAATGTGGCAGAAATACATCTGCGATACAAAGGATGTGAAAGAGTGAGAACATTGGCAGTCTCGTATCCCGTGGCCCAGATTGTGGCTGGGTAGTTTCCATCATGCATTCAGCTCCTCACATTGGCACACACATGATGCTATGACAAATTAGGAACTGGGTCCTCCAAAAGGTACACTAGCTAGGCGCTTCATGCCATAGCTGCTGCATTGGCATAACCTTCACGTCTCTGTATATGTGGCTATGTTGGCCAGATTTTACCGATTCCCCTCATGCAAAGGGACTTAATTCAGGACACCCAGCCGATAGGGTCAGAGAAGAAGCTGTACAGACGGTAACAGGAAGGGTATACACTTGGCTGACCATCATGTCTCCAGCATATGAAAACCCATGGGTTCTACGCAGGCTCAATAGTCAACGTCAAAGAGAATCTGAAGATGTGCCTGGAACGTGAAAGCCTCAGCGGATGGTTTGTGTCCATGGGTATGAGCAGCGAGCACACTGCAAATGTAATTGATAGGCAAAGGTCAAGGCTGTAATGGTGCGAGTTTAACCAAAAGAAATGGTGAAAAACATCCCAATTTCAAACTGCATTGATGTAATATGGGCACGAGTGACGTCATATGGACGTGCACTGTAAATGCAGTTATCTGTGTGTTAACTGTACGTTAGCACTCAAGTGATACAATCAAACGGAATGGAGGCCCCGCTGAAATTGCCTAGTTATGCTTTTTTTGCGGTGGGTTAGGTTGGTGGCTGTAAATTGCACAAACAAGATTCTGTGATGTCATAGAGAAATAGCTGGAAAGTGTGTATGAAACTTCCACTGCTCTACACATTTTCTGTACTATCTTATTTGTTTGAAGTTTACAATAAAATTGATGTCATTTGTTTTTTGGGCAAAGAAGTCTTTTTAATGAACGAACCTTGTATTTTTTCTTCGTAGCCTCTGTAACAGCCTGCCTACTGTGCCCCTAAACAGTGGTCGCTAAACAAATGCCCACTTGCCAGCCAGCTTCAGGGGCTTGTAACGATTTACTAGGATTTTTCATGGCCAACATAAATTCCAAGGAATCCACGGTGGTACACTCCAGGGCAGTGCAAGTCTCAAAAGAAGTTTGACAGCAGGACTGGACACTAACACAACCAACAGGCTTCATAGGTGGAAACCAGAAGCCCACCCACACAATGCTATGCAATAAGCCAATGCAGTGAGTCTCTTGATTTTTATGCGAAGCATTCAACGAGTGGGTCGACTAGTGACTAGCGGGTCGACTAGTGAAAAATGTCAACAGCGAAGCACTTATCAATGCTCACATGCTGCCCATTGACACCAAAGCAGAAGTACGTTCACTGGAGTCATTTTATTGTTGAAGCATTCCAGGATACATACAGGTTTCAGCTTGTGGGCCTGCTCTCTACGGCATGCCAAGGAATGAGGCACACTGCGGTTGCGTGAAAGAACTCTTTACTTACATCCTCCACGCTGTCGCCCGTCCGGGCATACACACGCACACACCAAAACACTCTGCTCGTCCCGAGTCCCAGTCCCCGCGCGCGGTTCTTCAGCACCACCGCCCGTCCCTACCCGTCCACTCGCGCCATCTCTCCGGCGACCGGGCCGCACGGTAGGCGAGGAGGGCGAGGGAAGGGAGCCCATGGCGAGAGGCTCCGGGCGACACCCTCTAGGCCAGAAGGTGTCGGGCCAAGGCGCTCCCCACAAGCTGTACTGCAATATTCACAAACACCAATAAAGACATTCACGTCCACATAGGTGTCCTCGGCTCCAGTTCCTGCACAAGGTATTAAATACTCTCGGGAGAGGATAATGTCAAGCTGTACAAGAACCATTCCCTCGTAGATGTGCTCCATAACCTGTTTTTTAGGCTTGTTAGCTTAAAAAATAGTTTCAGTGCCCTGTTTTTTTCAAGCTAATTACCACCACCAGAGAATGTGCTTTCTAGCAGTTGGGCTCTGCTGGGTATGCATCGTTGCAAACAAAATATGGGACACTGCATTATGGCCCTTACGACTAAGCATAGTCACTTAAGCAATTAGCCGAAACAGTTTTTACACAGCACAGAGTTAAAAAGCAAAAGAACATGGAATATCCCCTTGCAATTACAAACTTTTACTGTTCACCCCCCTCCCCCAAACACAGAGCAGACAATTACCAGCTGTGAACACAAGTATAAGTCAAGTTGAATTCCACAGGGGGCTCCGAATGGGTACATTGATGTCACAGTCAATCAGAATTCGTGAATCCTCTGTAAGCCTTCGAGAGAATTCGCTCTCACCATTACTGGCCATCCAACTGAGTGGGCATGAAAGTATTGTTGTTGGTTATGTTGACTTCCAAGCCAAACACGAGTAAACAAAAAACTAGCTTACCAAAATACATAATCAGAACAGATGTAGGATGAAGTTTGTTGACTAACCGGGTTGAAGAAGGCAGAAGGCAGTGGGGCAAAGGTTAGGGAAATAAAATCCATGCGGTAATTGTGAACGAAGTTATGAGACGCTGCCAAACGATCAGCTGGTGAGGAGGGAGGGCTATCCTATCTATCCCTTGCTACCTCTTTACTATAATTGAGCAGATACCAACCTTTCATTAAACTCGCTAGCTGGCAGTTCCACGTACCCTATGTAGAAAATTTCAAGGTAGACAAAACGTTGTTTCCTGTGCATTCAATAATGGCTGCCTACAGATTGCTAAGAGTTCGCAGCTCATTTGAAGTCTTGCATATCATGAAAGCACAATAGTATTATTCGAAGCAACAAATTCGAAAAACATAGATGAACAACAAGAGCCACTTGTTTACCTTGAGCACACCAAACTTGAAAGCACTATTTAACACAAGTGTCAAGCTTGGCACAAACGGCGATCTTATCGGCTTGACTTCTCCCGAACTTGCACATTTGGAGCTTGAGCCTCCTTGCACAGGAAGCCAGCCAGTGAGCGGCTGGTTTCAGCGATAGCTAAGTACCTATGCTGCCCATGGACGGGCGGCTGCTGGGCTCTCCCATTCACCAGGCCACCCACGAAAGTGGAGCTGCGCTCCCTGCATGCAGCGTGCACGGATCGTTTCGCGGGGTAGTAACGTTTCTTGCAGAACAGGCTACATGCGAGGACGTATTGCGTTCGACGATGCCCTGCGCTACCTGACGATACTTGATTCGTGCACACTGACGCCGCTGACACTGCGTTGCTCGCGTTATCACGTCATCAAAGTCAGCTACCTCGTTAGCCACGGCGCAAAGCGCTGGAAAACTGATCCGCACGTAACACGTTTCACGCTAGAATCAAAATACAAGGCTTGGAATGCAAGTAGCGATCGGAACAAGTAGACAACGAATGCAGGAGCATAAAGCCGATGGCACGTGAACTGCAAGACAATATGAAGCTAGCAACATATTTAACGGCAACAAAAGGAGCACGGAAAAAAGCGGGGCGAAGCAGCTTGCCAAAATATGATGCGTTAGGCTTACCAAGACTAGCAGCAGCAAGTTCACGAGAAATACTCAATAAATAACTGCAAACAATCCTCGCAACAAGAAAAAAATCACGCCATATCCACGGAATGAATGATGATAAGTGGGGCGAAGCTCGAGAGGGGGAGATCATCGGTAACCGTAACTCTCCCGTGAAAGTTCGCCCATTACATCATTAAGAAAGACGTAAGACTGTGTGCGTACATTGTACAAATCAACTTTTATTTTCGGAGTCAATGCTCCCAGGCCCAGACCTGGTGAAAGACCCCGCGCCATCGAGGATTACCCCGCACCTCCACCACAATTTGTCACGTAGGATGGGACACAACGGTAAAGAAAGAACTTTTATTTAGGGCGAACTTGTGCCCGAGCAAGACGAGAGGAAACGAGCAAAGGTCCTTGCGTCTTGTTCGATCTCCGAGAACGACTGCCTGCGTTCGTGGCGTGATCTCTTGCGTGATCTCCCCCTCGCAGTGCACGTGCGCTCGCGCCTCCGTTGGCGAACACAGACAAGCTCGCGCTCCCGGTGCCGAGTTTGCGCTGCCGGTTGCAGCCGGTTCTTGCGCGTGCAACGCGGCCCACTTTGCGACATCTCCGAAAGCATGCGGCAGTCACGTACCACGAGACACAATGGATGGACAGACCCATGACTTAAGGAGCTTCGCCCCTAAAAGCGCCGCGAGGCAGCCGCTGTGCAAGGCGATAAGGATGTAACGTTGCGCAGGCTTGCGGTTGGAGCCAAGGCCGGAATCCCACAAGGCGCACACACGCCGTTAACCAATGCCTTCAAATCCCCCCCAAAAAATATAGTGACGCCACAGGAAGTCACGTGACTAGTTTAGTTTGACGTCACTTCTGCGGGGCAGGAGCCACGCGTACTGTCCGCGAAGACGGCAACGAAGCTGTCTAAACGGTAAATCGGAACGCACCCCCAGTAGCACTTTGCACTGGTCCACTGCAGTAATCTGCACCAGTTCAGGTAAAAAAAAAGGGCTGCGTCTGCTGCAACCCGGGGCTTCCGAGCCGATTCCCCCCGAACTGGCTGCTGCGCCCCACGGAAGTTTCGTACGTCAACAAAAAAATTGCGTAATTGCATTACACTGCAATTACTTCAATAGTATTGCATATATTTTTGGCAGTGACACACTAATATTACAATATCAAGATTTATTTTGAGCCTGAGTTTATTGTATTTTAATATGACGTCACCTAGTCACCGTGACGTCATAGACATGCTTTGTAGATGTTTGCATTATATTTTTCTCTGCGAAACTCGAGTTTGTTATTGGACACTCGCGTAGAAGTTATGTAGACAAAGCACTTTTTATAGATTTACCACGGGTTTTACGGATGACCTACGGACGAGCGGCATGGAGAAGAGGCCGAATTCCATCGAAGAGCGAATTTTGGCCCCGTACTGGCCTACGTACGGGTAGAGTTCACTGAGTCTAGTACGGGCTTGTCTGTTCCGTGGTACGTCTGTTCCGAGTTTGTTCTGTTGGCCTGTTTCAAATATTCCGGCTTCGCGCGGTGCCGAGGCAAGTAAGAATGTACGAGCGTCGGCGTTGTGTGGAGTCGCTCACGAGTGGTGCGGTGCTGCGCTGTGTTTTCGTTTCATATGAGGTGTTCAGCTCCAAGCCTGTGTCTCCGCGCTTGTATCTTCTACAGTAATTCACAGTCTTCAAAGTCCGATGACTATTCGTGGCAGCAACGCGAATTGCTGGTCAGCGCTTGCGCAGAGCGCAATGTTTTCATATCAAATACGTACGTATCAGAACCAAATGTTGCCCCAAAATGTGCAGTAAGGTACGAAGCACCGTGTTGCCTTCAAAACGTGACCGATGTGTGTGGTGCGTCGTAGTGTTCGAGAGGTTTATTGTTTGTGTGAAGCTGCTGGCGTTATACACGGTGTTGTGTCGGTATCACAACGCGAGGCAAATATTTTGATACTGCTCCGTACTCGACTTGCAAGTGTCCAGATTCGTGTCGCTGCAGGAGTGTATACGTGAATAATCTAGAGCCCCATCAGTTAGCAATGGTGCGTCGCAGTGACAGCGAGTTTTCGTTCGTGCGCTTCAACTTGCCGTGATCCCTGTCGTTACAAGCGTGGCCAAAAAATGCGCCGGATATCTGTCGTGAGTTACTGTGGCATTTTCCGTGTGTGTTGTGTTCGTGTGCTCCAAAATTTACGATGTCGCCAAACGTACGTGATCGTGCCCATTTATGACAGGCTAGGTATTGCTGAAGCAGTGGCTTCAGCAATAACAGGTGCTACGTGCTGTGTTGAACTGTTATATCTACATTCTAAGCACACCATCTAGGTGACTCTGCGTAGTTGCTGCTTCTATTTGCTCTAACCTCATTTGCCTTGTTCATCTTTTTTGCAGGGTATTTTTATTTACGTGTGCATGCAGCATATTAGCACTAAATCAACCTTACACACTTACCTGTACATGCCATAACCCTCTTTGCAATCACGTGTGCATGTGCTACTGTTACCCTGCAGTATTTCGTCAACTACTGTGCATGCTAGCAAAGATTGTTTGCATGTCGTTCTGAACCATTGCTAATAGCCTGAATTTCCTTTAGTATTACCAGAGTCCTTCAATGCTGTAAAGCATTGAAGGACTCTGGCATTACTAACATACCTCTTTCTTTCTCACCTGCTGGCTTCGTGTTGCTTTTAAAAGGAATTGATGATTTAACACTGCGTCTAAAGATATGTTGGACAAACTTGCAAAAAACGTAATACACGAGATATACCTGCTAAATTTCTCAATGGCACAAAGCACGTACTCGGATCGCACAGGCTAAAAGTATGTCTGACGTGCTCCACACTCTTCGTCTGCTCCTCAACGCAGTCATGCTTGATTTTTACCCAACCGGCAAAACCACTTCTGCTCACTGACGAGCCAGGGTCACTGTCACGCCCACTTCACAACACATGGTGAAAGCAGTCTGTTCTGATTTTTACCCAACAAACCAAAACACTTCCACTCACTGACTAGCCGTGAAGAGTCACTGTTAATAATTAATCATTACTAATAATTTCAAAAATGGAGATGTAACTCTAGCGATGGTGAAGGCTGTAGTGGAAGTCCGGGGTGGGCGACTTTGATGGCGCTTGTGGGTTTCAGTGCACTTGGACTAAGAACAGCTCTCACGGGGTAGGAAGCCCTAGCATCCTTCTGCTCGCAAATCCATAAAATATTTCTCTGTCTATTTGTTTAGTGCAATGCGTAGTTGACGGCATTGAAAAGCACCATCTGAGAAACATGACAAACCGTTGCTTTTGCCTCTGTGGAATGAACCAAGGCGGACCTGCTAGGTATCTGCATCTAAGCATACACTGGGTGCTACTGCGCAGCCGACTGGTACCCGTTGGCAAACCTGCTTCCCACACAACAACGCAAACACATGCCTGTTGCATGCGGCCTGCGCGCATTTTGTTTGTCTGCGTGGAATGAAATGGCTGTGCCAGCAGGAAGCAGCAGGAAACAGTCGCCAGAAAAAATTTCCATCGGCAGACTCACATACTTCGAATGGCAACTGGCAGGCTCCATGATTTGACACAGTGGTAATTCCAGTGTGCCACCGATGCAACAAGTCTCTCCATAAAAGCAGGAGATTCGAATATAGGTTAACAAGGGCGGTGTGACAACTGTCGCCGTGCTGAAAAATGCCGCAACAGGGGCTGTACTGTGCACAGATTTTTTGTTGCTACTCCCATCCCTCTGAGTTGTGCCAGCTTCCAAGTTTACCCCGTATCATTTCAAATTAACTGATGTTTCCTGGTGTTTGACAGATGCAAGCACCAGTAAAGTGTGTCTGGCGTCTTTAGCGCTAAAATCATGTTCTCAAGGGGAAACTGAGTTTAACGAGGTGGCGGACCTGAAAGCTGGCAGTGCTCATGTGGGTCGTAGCAGAAAAGTTGCAGCATGGTGTTGTGCTGTTTTTGCTATGTTGATGTTATAAAGCGCATGTGGTATTTATATGGGTCATAGGTTTCAAACAAGGCACTAATTGGAAGTCGTTGCTGTCTCTTCCCTTTGTTACACTTGGTAGTCGTGCTCTTTGTTTGCAAGAATTATTCGAAACTAGCTTGTGTAATTACAATTATATAACTAATTTTCTGGGAAGGAAATGCTGCCTTGGGCCTGCTAAAGGATATACCCTCTTTTGGCTACACCCATCGTAAGACAAGATAGTAACGCAATACTCTACAGAGCCCGTGCACAAGATGCTGCCTTGCATTGGTCTGACCCACAAAATTGACAGGAACAGCTCCCCAGGACTGATCCCGAGCAAAGGTGGCTCGCTCATGCCCCTCAACTTCACAGAAGTCAATGAAACCTTGCCACACAGGCTGCGGCTTGAAGTAGCATTGACCTGAAAGTATCTGCACACAATCGGACGCGAGGACAGCCCAGACTGCCTTCTGTGTAAGGCTGTACAGAGACAATTGATCATTTGCATAGTGTTCGACCAAGGTGTACAAGTGGGTGAAAAGACCTTGAAGCAGCCTTACTACGCTTGAATGCTTACCCTCTGTCTGAACGAAAGATTTTGGGCACGTGGGCTGACACGAAGAAGCAAGATCGAGCTGTCAAATCTCTGCTTGTCCTGTCTGGACTCTTGGGTCTCGGTGGTGAAATTTCACAAACTGCGGAACTATTTTTTTATGGTCGGTAAATATGTTATGCGAATTATACAGTGATTAGTCTGTTTCTGCGCCCCATTGCATGTTATACATGCTTTAAGTGTACAAAGTTCATTGGTTGATTTCACTGTCATTTCTGATACCCTCAGTATTCAGTACCTTCTTTGCCCCCGCGGGATTTAAGTAGCAGGCCCAAGTTCAGTTTCTCAGGCTGGCCTCTTCTCCTTTCAAAAATCTTTTACTCTGGGGGCAACAGAACCACCGCAAATTCCGATCCTTGATAACTCGTCTAGCGATGAGATGGAAGAATCGAAGTCAGATTCTCCTCCATCGAAACGCAGAGCGAAGGAATTAGCTTCAGATCAAAGCCATGCCCCGTCGGGTGGAAATAAATACGTTAATGAAGGAACGCTGCTCCAATTCGGTGAAAAGCTTACCGAGACAATTAGCGCCACGCTTGGCGCCAAGTTCGACGCCCTTGCCGCGAGTATTGGAACTCAAATCGCAGCGCTGAACGCCAGAGTAACAGCTCTAGAAGCCGCCATCCCGCGCCTCGGAGCTGTGCGGGAAGGGTGCGCGGGTCCCATTAAAGCCACCAAACCACATTCCCGACCCACATTGGTGGAAGGCACAAGAACTTCTCTTGAGTATGCATCGCCCATAGATTATGCAGCAGGGAAAGAGTAACGCGCTGGTCTTGTGGCAGTGGAGCTGTTGGGGGTTCCAAAAAAAACGAGGTTACTTAGAACAATTTATTAAAGCTACAGGTTCGGATGAAGCGCCGGACGTCATCTGCCTCCAGGAAACTGGCGTCCAAACAAAACTCTCAAACTATAAATCATTTTGCGATTTGTAAGAGGGCGCGTCGGGTGAATGTCCAAAAAAGAAACCAATAGTAGCCACTCTTGTGAGGCGGAACCTTCCGGCCGTGCGTCGCGACATCGGAGAGGACACGATGTCTGTGAACCAAGTCCTTGTAGAATTAATCCCAGATAGAAAACACAGGGGAAGCAGCATTTTTGTACTAAACATTTACAGCTCCCCCCGAAGCAACCACAGATTCGCTAAGCTTTTCGTAAAGTGTTAGACTTAGCTCGAGGAAGCACGATAATTATAGTAGGAGATTTTAACGCCCACCACACGGAGTGGGGGGATACAAGCGGGCCACGACTAAGGGTAGGAACCTGTGGCTCGACGCGCACCAGGAGGGTTTTTCCCTGGTGACAGACTCGGCGCACCCCACACGAATGGGAAATAGTGTTAGCGATGGTACGACTCCGTACCTTACGTTCACCAAAAACACACGCAAAGAAGCCACGTGGCTAAACACACACGAAAATTTAGGTAGTGACCATTATATCATCACAATCACAGTGGAGACTAGGATCGCCAAGCACAATGGGAAACAACTTAGGATTGTTGACTGGGATACCTTTCGCAAGATCAGAGACGCCGAGCGTGTCTATGATATAAACGATGTCCTTCTTACAAGCGACATAGACGATGTTCAAGAATGGGCAGAACAACTGCACAGAGATACTAAGCAAGCCACCAAGGATATCCCGGTAGAGGCGGATCTTTACCAGGCTGATGCTAAACTCCTACACATATGGGAAGCCAAACAAGGCTTACAAAAGAGACTCCGAAAACAAAAATTAAATCGTAATTTACGACGACGTCTTGCCGCGCTCAATAGGGACATTGAAAACTACGCCAATCAACTGGTACAGTACATGCGACAGCATGGAATCCCAGATTGGTCTTGCGAAAACTTGGAATCTTCTCCGCTGCCTCATTGACCCGGAAAGTAGCAAGACCACGCAAAGGCACAACTTGAGTATTCTGCTTCACAGATTTGAAGGTTCCGACAAAGAGATAATTGAAACAATTCGACAGGAGTACATAGGGGACTGCTCCGCAGAAGTACTCCCGCCATATTCAGGGACCGGGAACGAAACCATGGACCGCCCCCTCACGGTGCACAAAGTACGAGGTGCCATTCACAACCTGCGAACCCGCTCCGCCCCGGGTCCAGACGGCATTACAAATAAAATGCTACGGAATCTGGACAACAATTCTGTCGAGGCCTTAACCCGATACATGAATGTGTGCTGGGAACGGGGTCAAATCCCGGGCCAGTGGAAAACCGCGAAGGCAGTCATGATTCCCAAATCAGGCAAAAAGCTCCAGATAGAAAACTTAAGACCTATATCTCTTACTTAATGTGCCGGGAAACTTATGGAACACGTGACCCTCAACAGAATTAACAAATACATGGAGGAAAACGGCCTATTTCCACACACAATGATCGGTTTTCGGCCTAAACTTTCAACACAAGACGTGATGATTCGACTTAAACATGACATCATAGACGGAGCGCATTGCTCACCACTAGACACCACGGCTATACTGGGAATTGATCTCACGAAAGCATTTGACTGCGTAAGACACACGGCCATCCTCGAAAACCTAACCAAACTGGGTCTAGGCCGAAGGACGTACGATTACGTTAGCAACTTTCTTTCGGACCGCACGGCTACGCTCAGCGTAGGGGGTATTCAATCGGATACGCTGGAACTGGGGAGCAGGGGGACGCCGCAAGGCTCTGTCCTCTCTCCGTTCCTGTTCAACGTAGCCATGATTGGCCTCCCCGAACTCCTGGATAACATTCACGGCTTGCAATACAGCCTGTATGCAGATGACGTCACGCTGTGGGTTCCGGGTGGCAGTGACGGACAGATACAAGACACACTACAAAGGGCAATAGAGGTAATAGAAACTTACGTGATCCCTCGTGGCCTGAACTGCTCTCCAGAGAAATCAGCGCTTCTACTGTATCGCCCGACTAGCAGGGGACGCCGGACAGGCTCAGTACCTCCGGACATTCAGCTCTTTACATGCGGAGGCCAACGCATCCCGACAGTTTCAAGTATCCGAGTCCTGGGCCTCCGCATCCAGGCCAACGGACACATCGCTCTCGAAAAGAGCGTACACCAAACAACTCGCCTGATCTCACGAATAGCCAATCGACACCACGGGATGAAAGAACACAACCTCGTGAGATTGGTACAAGCCTTCGTCATTAGTAGAGTAACATATGTCGCCCCATTCCTGCACCTGAAACGCGATGATGAAGCCAAGCTAAATGTCATGATAAGGCGGGCTTATAAACAGGCCATAGGGATCCCGTTAACAGCCCCAACCGCACGGTTCGAGGCACTCGGGCTTCACAATACCCTCAGCGAGATTATCAAAGCTCAAAGGCTGTCACAGCGGGAGCGACTTATCCAGAGTCTAACCGGCAGACATATCCTCAAATCACTTGGCATTTTTCCCGCAGGGATACCCCGAGCCAAAATAGACCTACCAGCGGAAATAGGGGATCGCATGCACATACCACCGCTACCGAAAAACATGCACCCCGTACATAACCAAGAAAGGCGACAGGCCAGGGCCAAAGCCCTACGCAAAAGATATGAAAAATCAGAGGAGGTGGTATACGTAGACGCCGCTGATTACATTGCTCGCGACGCCATGGCCCTCGCAGTGGTCAATTTCCGTGGGGATTCAATTGCCTCATGCTCGGTCCGCACGACGGACACAGAGGTGGGTGAAGAGGCGGCCATCGCCCTGGCGATGACAGCTTCTCCAAAAATTAAATTCATTGTTAGCGACTCTAAGTCGGCTATTTTAAATTATTCGAGAGGGCGAATTTCACCCGAGGCGTCCCAAATCATAAAATCTCGATCCCATGACGAGCGGAACGGGAAGATATACTTGATATGGGCACCGGCCCACTCGGGCCTGGCCGGAAACGAGTGTGCGCACGATGCGGCTCGAGGCTTTACCGACCGAGCTGGCGTCGACACTTCTGACCCAGACGCTCACTCTTACAGGGAGCTGACTACTCATTACCGGCTTGAACGAGCCCGCTACCCCCCCGCTCATCCATCCCTCAGTAAAAGGCAATCTGTGGTTTGGCGGCTTCTTCAGACGAACTCGTACCCGAACCCCGTCGCGTATAGTCATTGTTATCCTGGACAGTTTTCAGATAAATGTCGGATATGCAAGGAACGGACCGATCTTGCACATATATTATGGGCATGTCCTCAGGCGACTCCTCAGAGCCGCAAAATTAGCAGTAATGAGCAGTGGGAGACCGTACTGCTCAGCTCAGACCCGGCGAATCAAGTCTGGGCCGTCCAGTTAGCCGAAGACGCTGCTAGGACCCAAGGGCTCCTGGCCGACGCCTAGGGTGGAGGTCTAGCTCTCCTCCACAAACTGGACAAATAAAAGTTATTTCTCTCTCTCTCTCTACCTCTCTCTTGCGAGCATGCCAGGTGCTTGTAACGGTTTACTGGGATTCGCAACGGTCAACATACGATAAAAATTACTTATGACTACTTTCATTGCTGAAGTTCAGTGCACTCAGTGTATTGGGTGTTTGGCGCACAATAGTAAGTATGACTGCAGACAGCCTACAGACAACCCACAGTTCTTAAAGCCTACATCGAAATCTTGCCACGCACTCGTTCTTGCCTTCACTTCAATAAGGCTGTCACAAATGGGTGGATCAGCCGAACATGCTGGAAGGGATGTTCTTCTACACTCTGAGATAATGTTTGATCAACGTGCATACATTAAAGCATTTGGTGTGGTTCTTCCTTTTTATCTCTTGACACCCAGTGCAACCAATGGGATGGTCAAAGCTGTGGCTTGTCATATGTGTTTACAGTACATAATGGTGCATTCTGCTTGTTGCCAAAGCCAACTGCACCTAATGCAGTGCTGGCAATGGTCTTTTGTGGGCTATAAAAGCAAAATGTACTGGTTGTCGATCAAATAAAGTGAGTCAATTTTAAATGTTTCTTCCCAATGCCTGATGTGTTTTCTTGGAGGTTGTGTGTTTGCTTAGTCCTTTTGGGAACAGAAGGACATGTATGTCTCATGTGTTGGCCATGAGACTAATCAGCATTCGAAGGTTCATGGGACAGGTACAACTTGTACAGCTGGTGAGCGAATGGATATAACTATTACATTTTCGATTTTCTTGCAACATGTCACTAGCATACAACAATTAGGATTTATAATTTAGCTGCAGTTTTTTTACGACAATACTGCTATTGTGCCCATTATAAAATGAATAATTATTCAAGAACAGTTATACAATGTCAAAGATGTTTCATTTAAATGTTGCGAGTGTTAAGACCCAAAAGATAAGTTTGTAGTATGGTGTTCTGAAGCAGCACCATGAATATGAGGCATGCCGTGGGGGAGGGCAATGAATAAACTTATACCACCTGGAAGTGTTCAATTAACAGCAAGATAACGTACTCACGGACAGCTGTGTTTTCCGCCTCCTTCACAAAAACTGGTATGTCCAGGAAACCTGCTGCCTCGTGTTCAGTAGTGCAACACCTCAGCCCATGGGCTGCTACTTTGGATCGGTGTTTGTGTTGACATTAAATACATTCTTTTTCGGTCCGCTCCGCTTTCTCTTCACCAACCATTTCTCCACTTCGCCGATCGCTGTCGATGCTTATACCGCACATGTCAGGGAAATCCGTCTGGTCTGGGTCCCATGGCACAGAGCTGTTGAACTTAACGAAACCGCTGATTACCTGGCAGGAGTAGCACTGAATGGTCCTCTGGTTGATACTGTGCCCCCGATAGCCTATGTTGTTGCAAGTAGGTTTCGAAGGTACAGTTCGCTGGACAGCTTCCCACCAGACAGCATCGCTATTGAGCATCTCCGGTACTCTTGGAAGTGTGACTTTGCGCAGTCTCGACTGTGCGAGGTCACACTGACTTGCTTTCGATGCCGAACACCTAATTTGAATTTTTATCTACACCGCGCACGCATAGCGCCATCGGCCATCTGCGGCTTCAGTCAAGAGGAGGAAACACTTGACCACTTCTTGCCGGCAGTTCTCCTCCCTCCGAAATCGTTACCTAAAGGTTCCCCTCCGGTGCTTGGGTCTCGCCTTGTCGGTGCCTAACTTATTGTCATTTGGGGCAGTCAGGCTTGGTTGGTGCAACGGGGATGTTTGTCGTGCTCTTCACTCATTTATTGCTGAAAGAGGTTGCTTGCCTAGTTAATCAATCGCATCAACCAATTTTTAATCGTTTATTGAAACACGTGTTGGTACAGTAGTATTGAATTTTTTTGTTCTAAAATTGTTAGCATCACTGTACCCTATTTTCCCTTCGTTTGAAACTAATTCATAAGCTTCTTAAACAGTGAAACCACAATAAGACTTGGCCAATCCCCCAGAGTGGGTATGCGCCATTCTTGTTCCGTATCCAACCAACCAATTTAAAGGTGCGACAGAGGGGTGGGAGAGGCGTAGGCGCTAATTGCAGCCACAGGGAGGAGGCGGCAGCAGCCGAGGCGCATGAGAGTGTGGCATCGGGTCCTGGTTTGATGCTGCCGTATAGCCGCTAAATGGTGTAGAGGGCGCAGGAGCTGCGGAAATGCGGGGGAGAAGGGCGTCGAACGCGACACAGCCAGCTGCTCCCGCTGTCAAACACGTGGACAGCGTCTGCCGACAAGGCGCAGCAGTTTCGTGCACTTCTTTGGACCACGCCCGAGTCAATGACGATAGCTTTATTTTGCCCAAAACTAGGATATCCCGAGTCAATCGTGTTTTTTTCATAAATGTGCGCAGTCCAATGAAATCAAAACAGCTTCGCTGGCCAATCCGCCGCCATACGAACACTTCGGACAACCTTTTAACAGCAGAGCTGTTGTTGCTGGACGTAATGTGTGCGGCGTCATCAGAAAACATCATGTCATAGTTACTCCCGCCGTTTACCGCGCACGCGTTTTGCGATGAGCGTCCGGCATCATACTGGCTTGCGCGTGGCGCTCGCAAAAATACCAAGGAAACAGTCACGTGCGTCCGCGGCACAAGGAAGAGCACAAGATAGCTCGCAGACGCCCAGCTCGCGAAGCGCGCGTGCCGACGCGTTCCACTCTTGGAGGAATGGGAAAGCCTGCGGACAAAACGATCCGGGTCAGCCAGTCATGCATGCGGAAGATAGATGGATATGACGATGACTACTACTGCCACAGTGAGAAGCGACGACGGAGCACGTAAATAAACAAATTTCGCAATACGTGGTGGGGTCATTCAGTGCTTACATAAAAAGAAATCCTCCAGCTTCGCAATTGTGTCACTTAGTGCAAGTTTCACCAATTTTAAAGACGAAGGTGTAACATCAAACGCGAAAAGTGACCGTATATATACGTGGCCGTCGGCGGGGCCACCGCTGTATGGACTGGTGTACGACTTGAACTCATTTTGCCAGAGCAGCAGCCAACTCCTCTCACCACGGCGCTAAACCGTCACCTTGGCAGAATGGAACCTTGCTGCTACGTGCTGCCAGGTGCACGTGGCAGCACGTATATGTACGCGTAAACGGATGCGTACACATAGCTCTTACTGCGGGGGAACTTCAGCGTGATGAGCACCCAGTCTGCTTGTCAGAAAACAAAGGCCTGAGTGCTTCAGTCTTTTTGGACAACAAACGTCACATGGTTGGCCGGTTCTTCAGCACTTGCAGTGGTAGGCTGTTGGTCAGCTGCTGCTATGACCAGAAGCAACACTACTTACATGACGTTTATATACGTAATTATGTGCAACAACGCTGTTATCAATTTGGTGTTGACAGGAGCTGTGGGCATGCACAGTTTATGTGAAAGACCATTGTTGGCGCTACATTTGCTGCCCTTACCAGCGTGTGGTACAGAGCTGTGCTCTCGCTGTTTACTGATTACCAGCACAATTTTTACAACGGTGTGTGAAGTTGGTGAAATAAAGTACAGTGTATCTCCTGGTTTGGTCGGTGTGCTTCCTGCTTCGGCGTGGTTCTTCCCAGGCCATCACTAAAGGGTGGCAATGGGAAGCCAAAAGCCAAATTTTTTGACACTTTGTGATCAGTACTTGTAGCACTGCAGTGTATCCCTTGCAACTTTGGAAGCTCGGAAAAGTTGGTACAACATGACCAAATATACAGAGTTGTAGGCACGACGAAAAGAGGCATTAACACAGTGTTTACTCGAAACATCTTTTTGTCACATCCAATAAACTTTAATTTAGGCCTCTTTTGTACCAGCTGTGCTGATTTCACCCCCCAAAATAATTCTGCTGGTCTTTCTATGCACAGAAAGTATGGTGAGGTTGTAAAACATTTCAGGCAGCGGCGCGTACTAGAGTGCACAAGAGCCACTAAATAAGCTTATTTAGTGGAAGATCCAAGAGAACTCTTGTCAAATGAAGGCCTTTAAAGGTATTCCTTCCGCCTATTCTTCTCCCCACAAAAGCCACAGATTTTGTGATCTTAATGGGAGCGCAAGCAGCCTTCGTGCAACACTAGTTTAGACCTTTGCCGGCAGCCTCTTCAGCAGTGCCCACGTTTGAGGACACAGACCCACAGCAGATAAAACCTAATGGCGTGAAATGGCGTGCCCACACACCTTCAAAAATAAAAAGAAAGAAAGAAGTGCGGTTACAAAAGCCGGCGAACTTAAATGTGCAACGCAATCCTCCGAATCCTCCACTCGGAGTGGTTTTGCCTTGCCCGCAGGTGCGCCGTAGATAACACAACACTGAACGACAGCCGATGTACCAAAGAGGAGAGTTATCAGCCTGCGCTTACGGCGCGTAAACAATGAAAAGCACAGCTGACCTAAACATGAGGGAAGCTCGAAACCAGCCTGAATTGGTGCTGTCCAGACGATGAAATTGTCCAATCCGTCTGTCCTTCGGCTATTTCGTCAAGTCTATTAGCTTGCGCTTGTGCGTACAGAACGTCCTTGGCTGTATATTTTGGCAATCCTGTAACGACGCGCAGAGCTTCGCGATGCAGGATTTCAAGCTTCTGCCAGTTTTTCTTTCTGAGGTATGTATAGTGATGCCGTACATTGTTTTGGAAATCAGGGGACCGTTTACAAGTGTGCGGAGAGAGCTCTCGTCAGTCTCCATGATTTGGACGTGACTCGTTTGATTAGGTGGGTTGTGCTCTTCCACGTGTGGAGGGGTTGCGACATCCAGGTTCCGCATCCACCATCTTCATCAAAAGGGAGACCGAGAATACGAACGCTCCCTTTCGCTTAGTCTCACTCCGTTCATAGAAAGGCTGATGTGGTCCTTCACGTGCTGCTTGCGAAGGCGGGTATTGGCTACCACTACAAAGACTGTCTTTTCGGGAGAAGGCGAAAGACCCACTCACTCCAGAAAGTCAGTGATTGTGTTCATTGCAGAGCCTGCTCTTGTTCGCCGATTGAGCCGCCCGTCGACCAGATGGTGATGTCGTCGGCGTAAATGGTGTAAGATATGCCTGAAATCTTGTCCACCATAGGTGGAAGGTCCGCCATGACCATATTAAAAAGTGTTGGAGACAGCACTGCCCCTTGAGGTACGTACACCTATTCGGTCTGCTGTTTTGTCTCCAACCGCCCGGCCCACCTTGACGCGGACGCTTCGCTCTGTCAAGAAAGTGTGTATGAACTTAAGGGTGTATAAACTTAAGAGAGCATTGATGATGTTGCAACTGATGCGAGGGGGAAAGTGCGTGAGAATTTACGACGTGGGGGTGTGTGAAACAGAAAAGCCCCGAATGGTGTTGACCGCGTGCTACCAACAGCAGGTGGTCGAACTCTTTCGCCGTGAACCTTTAAAACCGTTATTTCTTTTTTTGGTTCAGTTACGGTTCGGGTCCAGCGTGCTCAAAAAATAACGGTTAGGGCTCGGGTTCAGTTCAAGCAAAAAAACCGGCTCGGTTCCGATTTTCCGATTCGGTTTCCTTCCGGTTCGGCACCCGGGCCACGGCGAATGAAGCCGTAGCTGATGGTATCGCCCTCTCAGCTGACCTTCGGCGTTTTAAGAACAAGGGTAGTGAATGCAGCAGCTCCGTTCCAAAACGCTCTCTCGATAACAAAGGAACCATATCACGTCTGAACTGTGGATGTCCTTTTTGACTCTGTTGTCCTCTAGCACCCTTTAATTGATATTGTCATGGGCACATCACAGTATTTAAAGTACTACTTTCAAAGCAGTGTTTCACGTGGTGCCAGCATAAAGGAGTGGGTCACCTGCCATCACCGTGCGTCTCTGTGTTCGATTACTGTACTGCCACGGTTTCTTCTGGTTGATGACGCGTGGGGTTTCGGTACCATCCAATGGTCACAATGCAACGTTTTTGTTTCATGGGGCACATCACACTTTCACACTAAAAATGCCTGATAATCAACAGTACGGCCATGGAAAATGCCATGTAAATATATGTAACTAGCGGTAGTACCCGGCGGTGCCCGCGTGGGCCATTATTAAGCACAGAAATTGGTATTTGTTAGTCGCAATATTAGGCTATTTCACTGGGAAGTGGTACACACTCGGGAGCGCCTGCCTGCTGTCAGTACATAGGCTCCTACTGCAGGCGCGTCGTGGTAATGTGAGACGACCGGTACTAGTGTTTTACTCCAACTCTCGCTAAACAAATTGCACCAAGATGGCGCGTTTGAGCGAATGAGTCAGTGAGTAAAAAAGGTTTTATTGAGCGGGCGAAGTGGGAGTGGTTCCCAATTTCAGAAAGCCATGTGATGACTGGGCAGCCTTCGCTCTGGAGGAAGTATTGTCTGGACATCCAGATCGCTGTTAGTCACCAGGTTCTCCCACAGCTCAAGGTTTGGGAAAGTGGATGGAAAAAGGAGGAGCTTGGTTTGCTTGCACTCTTAATATGATATGAGGAAGAGTGCCAGGTTGCAACCACAACTTGAATTCAGCAGGAGATTGCGCTGGGAACACATGATGGAGTCCGGCTGGGTGAGGGGTATTCTTCCTCGTAGGAAGTGCTATCTCAGAAGATATGAACGATGCTCATCGGTACAGTTTTATCATACGAACATAGGCTCCCTACTGGATGCGCAAGGTTGCAGGAAGTCTCAGCAGATGCCGAGGGCTAACCTTTGCGCTTTTTACTGGTACATCTTCTCTTTTACATTTATGATATATGACACCTGCTCCTACGGGAGACGCATAGTTGCCGAAGGTGTCAACAGATGGCGACCGCTAACGAACGCGGGAAAACTCAACTGAATTTTACGTCCAAAAGGATGCAGATTAAAAAATCTCGCTGGCCTTCTTATCAGCATGTTTGGAGAAAATCGTGAAAGTGGTTTTTGGGCAATTAAATGGGCAGCATTTTCAAGAAAAAACGAATGGGAGATATCAACTGGCTGGGTGGTTATTTACGAAAGTGTAAAAACGTTTTCCCGATATCCCGCTTGCCTCTATTGGGAGGGTGTCATTGAAAAATGTTGTATAACAGTGTTGAGATACGTGAGTAAGTTGCCTGTCTCAACAAAAACCAGTTCGATATCTCAGATGGCGGGCGGTAAAAAAATTAATATGTGAAAAACTATTTTACCGCTTTTCACTCTCTCCATGGTGGAATTTTAAAAATTTTAAGAAATGTTGACCTCCAACACCGTAATCAGAATGTGCCCTTGCAATCTGTAGCCGTTTGAAAGAGCAGTTTGGCTAGACGTTTACATATCCTGTCAGGCCTTTTTGGCTCATCAGCCATGTCATTTGTAAAAAAACAATTTGACCCTTTTAGCGGCGTCGCAGAGCGAAATCCTTAAAAACGGTTCTGTGCATTTGTATGAGTATCATATTCTAGCAAAAATTTGTTGGATTACTGAATCGGTGAAAGATTTATTTGAGAATCTTTAGGAACACCGTTTTAGTTCCGGAATGCGGAATCACCTCGCTGGTGTAGGTTAGGGCGAAATCCAATAACTTCTTTTTAGGTATTCTTAAGGGCTACTTATATCAGCAAAAAGCGCTTCGATATGTGAATGGGTGACCGAGAAAATCACGAATTCGCGAAACCACAATTTCGCCCTTTTCTTCGGTTAGGAGGGCAATTTCTGAAAAACCCGCCTTAGTGAGCACCTACTCAATGACGCAAATAAACTCGTGAAATTTCAAGTCTCTAGGTCTAACAGTTTAGGCTGGGCGTTGATGAGTCATTCAGTCAGTCAGTCAGTCAGTCGGGCACTTCTTTTTATAGGTATCGATTAGGCATGAGGAGCTCGTTGAAATGAATACATAAAGGTAATGCTGGAGTGAAAAAAGGAAGGAACGTATAAGGTAAGTAATTTGGCTGTTTGTTCAATCAAGATGACCATTTTTATATGTTACTAACGGAAGTGGAGAAAACACAGCCAGGATGGGGACCGCACACGCTACCTTCTTGTTACGCCTCTGGTGCTCTGCCAAATCAGCTACCCGTGGTGCTGTACTTGGAATATTTCTGGGATATTAATGCATAACATTCTTTGCCGAGTACCCCCACAGCCAGGACCGTGGAACGCCCTGCGTTCACACAGAACTGCTGATATCGCGGAAGTTCCAACTGTTCTCGCTATAATGGCGTAAATGGAGATAACTGGTCTCACGAAATTTTTAAAAACTGAAAAATAAGGAAAATATAAAAAGTGACGGAAAACGGCCAGACGTGTAACGCCCGGAATTTCCACAATAATGCACATTTCGCGAAAGTTCCACCTGTAATCGTTATAATAGCGTAAGTGGAGCTAATGGCCGGACAGGATTTAGAAAAACCAAAAAAATTTGGCTGTAAAAATGTCACACTCAAGACAAGCGGCAGTGCTACGCATTAGTAGATAATTCTCTGAATTTCTGCAGAATTTTTGTTAGACAGTTTTAGCATTCCATCTGTTCAGTCCTTTTCGTATGTACAGTCCGTACCGGGACTCGACTGCGCCTGCGCGCGCGGGGACGGCGAGGAGGCCCGAACCCCACTGGAACGAATGCGCGTGCATGCTAAGGCGGGGGCGGCCCGTTAGCGGAACCAGAGTCTTCAATGAAAAGCATTGAAGGACTCTGGCGGAACTAAGTCCCTCTGCTGGAACGAATGCGAAAGTGGCCAGTTGGGTCGCGGTACAGACGGTACATGCGGAAAGGACGAAACATACGGAATGCTTAAACTCTATTGTAACCGTGGAAGTCCGCGCCGCCAGGACAACTCAGTGTGAAGAGGATTTTTTAGCCCCTGATCTGGAACTTGACCATTTGCAGCATGTCAAAGGCAATCGCTGGCGGAAAAACCCCTTTTACACTACTTTTGGCAGCAAGGCTGCTAGAAACGAGGCCCTCATTAAGCCTGTAGCCTAATGTAATGTTTCTTAACGTAACAATAACTTGTGAAGCTTATTTAAGCCCATCCCTGATTAGCCAGCCTATAATAACTTTCACAGTGATAATTCTCTTTCCAGTGTGCGCAACGCTGGCGTAGGTGGTGACATGCCAGAAAAAGTTTTCAAATGTTGATGTTCCAAACATTGAGTCACTGTGCATTTCTGGCTGATTGCTGTGTAGATGAGCAGTTTATTGTTTCCTCGTAGTCGTTGCCGGCGGGCATCCCTCCCGGGGAACTGGCTTGGTAGCTGCGATTGTTGTCACTGCCGACTCCACAACAGTGGTCGCAGCAAAGGGCTTTAGTGCAAGCGTTAGCGTGAAGTAAAGTAGTCTCCGTGCTGTCTACGACCGTCTGTTTAGCAGGCGCCACACAGACGTTACCGGGAGTAGGTTGAGAAACCGGTGTTTGAGGCGAAGCCTGCAACGAAGGATGGGAGCCTAGGGTGAATGAGGTTTTTATTTCGGGGGCACAAAAACGCACAAGGCCTGGAAATATACCGGAGGAATGTTTCGGAATTTTAGAATTTGTACTGCGGGAACAGTCAGTTCCTGAAGGCGCTTGAACGCGTAAGTTAGATATCTTTACATCTAGTTTGTTGGCCTACTCTGTTTTCTGTGAAAGTAGTACTGACACCAAAATATCATCTTCCCTCTTTATTGCTTTTATTTATTGTTAATGGACTGGCAAACCAGGAACATACTTTAAATACTTGATCGCGCAACAATTAATTACACTGAACGGCCTGAAAATCGCCGGTTTCGGTTTCCCGCCTTTCCAGCACGAATGGCGCGTATGACAGAACCACGGAATGACCTCACTGTTTTGTGCGGATGTAAAAACACTGCCGAGGCCGGTGGAGGCGTTGTTTTGACCGCCCCGCCGCCGGAGCTGAGCGGCTGAGCTGCTTGAAGCAGTTTAGGCCTACCAGTGAGGCGTAAATTTGATGATCGCTTTCAAATTCAACAAAAGTACTGATGGCGACTTCTATTGCGATTCTGGGCGTTATTACCGGCTTCTGTCCTGCGTGTGGAACTTTATTTTTGGCAATGGTGCCTTTCTGGCAGCGGTTACGTCTGTAGTTCTGGCTTCGTGCATGAGTTCGTGAATGTGCCAGCGCCCAATCGCCGCTCGCCTGGCCGGGCATGTGAAGTGACGTCACGAGTTTCCGACAAGCGTTGGAGGCACACAGCCACACGGTGTTGTGCCAGAGCACCCGGCCTCAAATTCGTTGCACGGGGCAACGCGCCAACAGCGGGGCCGATTCCCGCCTCTTCCAAACCGGACCAAACCGCCCGCGGCCGATGGGCCAGACTTGGAGCACCGCAGAGTCGCCTCTACTTTTGCGTCGCGGCGGCGCGGCCGAATCGTGCCCCGGGTAACAACCGGCAACCGACAGGCCACACCGGCCTGGAGGCGGCATCGCGGAGACGGCGTGGGCGTCGCCCTCCCTTTCCCCATCGGCTGACGCAACCCCTTCGCATCCATTCATCGGATTTCTAACTTCGGCCAACGATGGTCCTGATTGGAGTGATTCGAACTTCTCGGGGCCACAACGGACTTCCCAGGGGTACAAAACGAGCCCGGAGGCACTTATCGTCGGCACTCTTCGGCGGCACCGAGTGGAGAGTTGCTGACGTCTTTGTGCGCGCCATGTAACGCTGTTGTTAAAGGAGCACTGACACCAATTTTCGGCGTTAATATTATTGCACAGTTTGCTTCCTTTACTCAACAGAATACCCTGGCTGACGTCATGGGCGTCCGGAAGGGGGGGCAAGGGGGGGGGGCAACTGCCCCTCCCTGGAGATTCGGATATTTTTATGCACTACAAAAAAGCTGCGCAGCTTGGTTGGCCCATAATTAAAATAAGTTTGCCCTGAAGGACGGAAGAGAGGAGAAAACGACACCGACGTTCCCTCCGTTGTCTCGTCCTTTAGCGCAAAGTTTTTTCAATTATGTACGCGAACCAACTAGCCCAACAATCCACGCTACTCAAATGATTAGCACAACCAGGTCCTGCGTATCCGTATGGAACGCCCTTCAGGACTGCGCTCAACATTGCACTTTAGGCACTGACTAACTGATTGATTTGATTGATTGATTGTAGTGTTTAACGCGCCGACGCAACGCGGGCGATGAGGCGCGTCGTAGTGGAGGGCTCCGGATTAATTTTGACCACCTGGGGATCTTTATCGTGCGCCGAAATCTCGTACACACGGGCGTTTTTGCTTTCGCCTCCATCAGAAGAGTGGCGAGCGGGCGCCGGCGCATTCACAAACGGGTGCACGTAGCCAGAGCTAGAAGCATTACCGCTGCCCAGAAAGGCACTGTTGGCAAAAATAAAGTTATGCGCCTTTCGTGATGAAAGCGCGGGAATTTGAAACAAATGATTTTCAGGCCGTTCAATGTAATTAATTATCGCACGCTGAAGTATTTAAAGTGCTGCTTCGGGTTCACCAGACCATTAAGCATCGATAAAAGCAATAAAAGTGGAACATAAAATTTTCGTGTCAGTACCCCTTTAACCTTGTACATACTGTATATAAATGCTGCTTCAACTTTTCGTCGGCTCGAGAACTTCGCTCTGCTCTGCGCCGCGTCGATAGCGGACGGAGCAAGGCATGCAGCGACGCGACACCGGTGGCTGCGGCGAGAAGGCCCAGTCGCAACAACGGCTACGACGCTTCTTTTCCCTCCCACGAAGTGACGTCACGCTGATGTCCATCTGCCGGGCGCCGCTCCGCATGCTGTTCCGTCAGCAGGATAAATGAGATCAAATTGAAGTATGTTCTACGCGGCTCAGGCCGCTCATATTTCTGCCAGGGTGTTCTGTTGAGTAAAGGAAGCGAACTGTGCAATAATATTAACGCCGAAAACTGGTGTCTGTACCTCTCATGGAGACATTGCTAGTATTACACCAAGTTAGTTCATAGCGTTCCAAATTCGAAAAAAAAAAAACTTTAGTTCATAGCGTTCCAAATTCGAAAAAAAAAACTCAATATGTTTCATTGGCTGAATTTCCCGTAGCTCATACATCTTGTTCTAACGGATCCCAGTGTTTGGACGGGCACATGTGCCCAGATTCGGGCCTGTACTTGGTAGGTACTAATACACCCAAGCTTACAAATCTGACTGATGCGAAGCAGAAAGTGCATTTTTGGATGCTGTTTGTTTTCATAATCACCAACTTTAGCCAGATTACCAAAAAGAGGCAAACATGGCTCTCAGAGCGTGCGTTCGTTTACTGTTGGGAATTGAATTATTGAAACTCTGAACCATTCTCTGATTCATGTCAAATGGTTTCGTCGGAGTGCCCCTGTTTCATTGAAATTTACACAGGCTTGCTTACCATTTCATGTGCCTTCGTGCATCTGGAAGCCTCGACAGGTCTGCGTTGAAGAGGTATTTGTGAATACCCAGCATGTATTCTTCCCAGTATGTAAACCATGGTAGGCTCCGGACATCAACGTTGACTAACTGTAACAGAGAGAGTGATACCAAGCACAGCCTGTTGTGGTTTCAAATGCCTGTAGTGAAACGTAGGTTTGGCGGGATGAATATAGTAATGATATTAAGAAAAAACTGAACAGAATGAGGCACTCAAAATACAGTCATTCCATTTCGAACGGCTGCATAAAAATAAATAAAATAAACCTGTTTCCAGTACCGATCCTCCTAGCAGGTGCCACGGCGAACATAAACTAGCAATAAGACACACCCACAAAAAGGTTTGGCTTTCGGGGAACTCGTGCACGAAACGTTCTCATCCTGCGGTCCCTGCCGCACCCACCCGTCACCCGTGCCTTTCACATGAATCTTACGGTAACAGGCGCACGCTCGCGTGACTAATCTGCAGAGGCCAAGGTGCCCCTTTTTCTCACTTTTTTCATTTTCATGCTCCCTCGGTAGCCAAGTGCTGGCAGCGTTGTCAACCTCAAACATTTTTGCCCCCTTTCGTTGAATGCCTTTTTTGTGTGCCCGTACGAACACTGCGACCTTTCCGAAAAGAGGAAATAAAAACGTACCCTAGGAAGCATAGGGGCGCTCTTTTGTTTATTTCGCATAATGGCAGACCGGCAGCCCGCACATGCGCAGATCGCTACTGGAAAAAGGTTAACTGAACGTGCACATGTGGGCGCATGCATGAGAGCGAGAGCCAGACGTTTATTGTTTGCTATACTAGATGGTTTCAGAAGTGACGCGACATTTACACAGACACAGCACAACAGCTAGGCAGGAAGTAATAGATGTGGAGCACTCTACCTAGATACCTAGAGAACTCTCCGGGAAGAAAGTGTTATACCTGCTTGTCCGTCGGAGAGAGGTCGTTCTCAAGTGCCACCATGTTGTTCGATGGGAACAGCCAACCATGAGTGGTGAAGTACTGGCAAACATCCATACTCTTGCGAGATTTATAATAAAGGGGCACGAGCCTGTAAGGTGGCGGCATTAAATAAAACTGACTCGCAGGAAGTAGTTACTTGAATTTGCCGAAGTATATAGTTCAAGCTGACCAAGCAAGCTGAAACCTGTCTCTATTGGCTTCTTAAGGCTGCATAATTAATGTATAGCACTTGTTTACTGTCCAGCAGTCCGGTTCTTTCGTATACCAGCGCGGTTTAAGAGAATGATTTCCATGGCTGTGGTTATAATTAGGACAGGGGAAAGAGATATCAGTCCAGGGGTGCGGATCGCAGATAATGCATACATAAGAGAGAGCGCTGAGATTACTGTGCCTCTATTTTCGCGACAGCTAGATGTAGGAAAACTCTCGAAATGTGTAAATATTCATAATTTTAAATCTTGCTCAGATTGTGTTTTCTATTTGATTGCGTTCACAGCGCACTGTCGCTGCTTGAAATATCCAATTGTTGTTCTTTCTGATGTCTAAAAATTTCTATGCAGCATTGGCTGGGACCCTGCAAAAAAGACATTCGCTAATTTGGAACTTGCTGAGAAACTTTCGTTTCTTCCCGACTACTTCAGTCAAGTTTCAAGTGCAGGGCACTTTAAGGGCCCAGCCTCCCATCCTAGCTCGTTCGCTGTCACGCTATCTAGCCACCACAACCACGCGGCATAGCGGCGTGACGGACATAACAAACGCCTCGATTTAACCTTTTGGCCAAGAGTTAAAGGAGCCATGAAGAGAAAACACAAGTTTGGTTCATTCAAAAGATTGTCTCGTTAGAATCATACTGGCACCACTTTTAACGTAAACTTCGCTCAAATAAGCTACATAATTAGGAAAAACGGGAATGGTCATGCGACCCACCAGCTCATTTCCCGCAACAGAACCTATGATGTCACATGAGCTAAGCTCTGCGATTGGCGGAGGCTGGCAGAAGCAGACGAAAATTAGGTAGAGCTTACAAACTAGACGAACGAGCGATTTGCGCTTAAATTTAGGGCACATTCTTTACAAAGCAATAAGAATGATGTGACAAACAGTGGAAGTTACGAAAGCACATGTAAACATAGAAGTACTGATGCGTTCTGCTGTTCGTACGGCGCACAGCATGCTTGGTTTAGCTGCACAGCACTACGGGGCTTGGGGGTTGTCTCAGACGACACTGGCCGATTGACGCAAGCAACGGTGTCTTACGTGACCCCATTTGTCGAGCGAGCACTGTTTCAGGGAACGAATATTTTCTCCCAGAACAAAAACAAGCCAGATTTCAATGCGGGCAAAAACAAACCAAACGCTTGCCACGGTATGGTGGCGCCATCTAGGTTACGGAACGTAAAGAAACGCGGGAACAAACCAACACCGCTGTACAGGGTGGAGACAACATTTGAACGGTCCCGTGCCGCCGCAATTGGGCCAACGGGCTCAACGCGTTATTCTTTTCGTTTCCCACGAGACGTAGCAACGCGAAACAGACAATATGATTCAAACTTCTTCAGTAAACCACGTTGCGGCGATAATTTTAGCGCGGTTTTGACACAATGACTTGCTTCGGCGGCGAGCGAGCAACCGAAAATGGCGGCGCCAGCGTATACGTGTCTCTACCCTGTACGGCGGATGCGTGAATGAAGGTACTCTAGGCTGCAGAGCGGTCGGTTCCTGTGATGTGACTTGGGACCACGAAAACGCACGATTGAGCGGGAAAATCAAAATTTTAACCTAAATTGTTGAATTTCTCAGTGAATAAAGCACCGTTTGTATCCGGACAAGCGCTGGGGGGACTATAAAACACGAAATCTTTCGAATAAAACCAACTTGCATTTTCTCTTCATGGCTCCTTTAACAGCATACTCGAGCAAGCCGTTTATTTAGTCATAAACATTCAGAACTCCTGAACGGAAATATATATATTTCCGTATGTCCAAATGGCATCCACTCGTGTATGTACCAAATCACCACTAAGCGTCAAAGAATGGCGAAAATGAATATAAGTGCAAATACAAGAAATATCCTTCTACAAACGTTTCTCTATGTCCACTGTACGTCCGGAAATGTACATACAAACATGGATGTGCAATGGATGTACAGCGGCTGACCAAACCTGGCGTTGGATTTTCGGCACTTGTTCGGATGTACAGCGAACGCCCGTGGTTGCTTGGGAAGCGTCCGATCTGGCCCTCTTTCTTCTTCCACTTCCCTTCTTACCTTATGACACCAAAGTGGGCCAATGTATGTCTGACCCCAAAATAAATGCACTTTATCGCCACTACCATTACCCTCTCCTGTCCTTTCCACTACGTGGCAGACCCACATGGTAGGCTATTACCCAGCTGCCTTTTTGACGTGATATTTAACGTTTGCAAAAATAAAAGGGTCATAGGAGGCAATATTGTCATTTTTACTCAATAATCTGTAAACACGAAAAGCATTGTTTCTTATCTAAAAAAAAGCCGAAAGATCTGCCAAAGGTGTTACCTTTAAGTTAAACAGAAAGATATTCAGGTTTTCATGTCCCTTAACACAGACAACAAAATCTGAATAACTCAAGGCTGAGCTACAGGAGATTCGTTGTATAGGCATAACATGCTGCTTCGGCATGCCGTGACACATCAGAGTACTGTACCAATGTCAAATTCTATACTTGTATAGTTCTACAAGCTAATGATAGACTGACAGACCTTAGCGTACTGACGTCCTATTGCAGCATCACTGTGAGAACAGCAGCTTCCTTTCCTCTAGTCCCGTGCCCCGCTATTCAACCCAGTGAATAACTCGCCAGCTCTAGTGCACTGATACCCTGCTGCTGCAATTGCAGTTACAAACCTTGGCTTTCGGCCTAGTAGTTTCAGGCCCAGGTCTCCAACACACGCGGGTAGGTAGCTGAGTCGCCATAGGTCGACGTTGTGCCAGAGCGGGTTACTGGTCACGTTAAATTTCGGGTAGCGTGTCAAGTTAGGCAGTGGGTATTGCACGACGACTTCCTGAATCCTCGTGGTCGCTTCGGCCCACGTGTGTTGCTGGAAGGCACTGCTGGTGGAGTGGTAAACTGTCACGTGCTCCGGCCTGCACACACATTCACACGTACGCACCAACATGCGACTATTTTCGTGCACGACTATAACTAAACGTGTTCACAGTTAGCGAGGGCATAGTGGGCAGTGATATAATGGCCATGGGTCTGACCGCGCAGACGATAAAAGGAGCGAAAAGGCCAGTCTTGACTTCAATGAACATCCACTTTATATCAAATCACAAAAACGTTTATCTGTCGTCTGGTCCACAGGATAATATTCAGCTTATTTTGTGAACTGCTTAGTTTCTAACACTCTAATTAGTGGGGCCCATGACATTAGGCGGTCAAACGTCACTCCGAGAAACTTGTGGGACTTGACATAAGGTATTGGAGTACCTTCTACGGTGAGTGTATAACGAGAAACATCGCGCCGCGTGAATGCCATAGCAGCACACTTTTCAGGGGAAACAATGAGCCCACAGCATCTGAGATATTTTCCCACATATTCGGCGACTGAAGGAGCGGCTTCTATGTTTTGTGCGCATTCTGCGTATGCTCGGTGGAAATTCGTGGGGCTGCCCTGTATCCTCCCTTTTTTGCTTATATAAAGCCCTTTTTGTCGGCCTCCTGCATTACAGCCTGCCGGTCCTACATCATCTATCGCCTACAAGCCTGAAGGTCATAGACTCAGTGTTGGCAAAAGCAATGCGCACCTGCCTGGGTCTGCCTAAATGCAGATCGACGGTTGGAACTCTGTGCGAAGCTCGGTGCTTTTCCGCCACAGTGCTACAACGCCAAGAGGTCTTTCGAACGTCTTTGCGCCATTTGACTCGATGTCACACGCATCCTTTGGCAGACATCTCAGCACAGCATGTTAGACACCTGCTTCCAGCGAATTTTCAAAGACCTCAAAAGTCGATAGTAGCACCGTGGATACTGGCACCATGAAAAATTTGGACAACAATACCCGGAATCAGCAAAAAGTCCGCCATGCCCGCGGCCGCGCTCAAGTTCTTCACACTCGAGTATATTTACAGTACCTACAAAGGCTACACACATGTTTATGCAGATGGCTCGGTTCGCTCGGGCTCATCCGCCATCGGCGTGTGGATCCAAGCTGCCCGGTGCACTATCTAAAGAAAACTTAGCCACGAAACATCCTCGACTGCTACCTAACTGGCAGCTGTAATAGCTGCTTTTCATTACATCAGCGGACATCATGCCCAGCAATGGGTAATATTCCTCGACTCTCGCAGCGCCTTACAAGCCCTCCGAAATCTTCACAACAACCACAGTCAGCTTGTATGTGAAATTGGCGAAATTCACACAATGGCAGTGCGCGAGGGTCATGACATCTATCTTCAGTGGCTGCCTGGTCACTCGGGCATACAAGGCAATATTAGATCTGATGCAGCCGCCAGCGCAGGCCACTTTATGAGCAGTACGAACCAGCTTCCTTTCTCCCGAGAGAACAGCAACGCCCTTATCCTCGAAAAATGGATGGACTGCACAAATGTCGGAGTGGCAGGAACCTCACCGCAGGTATCTACCACTGCAGGCTATTGACCCGCACTGCAAGTTCCGCTTTCCACGCGGCATCAACAAGCGGTGTGAAGGAGTGTTGCACCGACTACGCCTGAATGTAGCATTTACTCGGAGTTTTAAGTTCAAGATAGGTTGGGACGATTCCCCTCTGTGCCGGACTTGCGCTGTGCGTGAGACTGTCGATCACTTGCTGTGTGTCTGCCCTCGATTCGCTGCTGCGCGGAAAACTGCAGCGACCTCCCTATCTCGTGTACGCCATGGAGGCAGTCTGGAACTTAGTCATTTTCTTGGGCCCTGGGCCAATACTGCTGACAGTACCTTAGGTACAAAAGTTCTACTCCAGTTCCTACGAGACACTGAAACTAGACAAATTTCTCTAGATAGCAGACAGAGCAAGTGTGTCGTGATATCTACTCTTTCGCACTGTGGCGTTCATCTCTTTACTTTGCTTGTGTTGGTTTCACTGGCGTTCATCTATTTATTTTTCTTGGGTTGGTGTTACTCTTTTTTTCGCATCGTTTACTTTTCGTTTTGTTTCAGTGTTTACATTAACGATTCACTTTTCAATTGTATTTTTATGTCCGGACTCTGCTGGCAGATTTCTCTTGTTCTTACTTTCCTTTTTTTTCAACGCTTCTTGTTTGTCTTCCTCCTGCTGTAACCCTAATGTCTAATATTCACCACTCATCAACGTAGTCACCCACCATCTGGTGTAGCAAGCCTTGTCCCTAGCAGGGCTGACCTCACCAGTTTACATTAAAGAGCCTTCTCTCTCTCTCTCTCCCTAATTAGTAGCTTTACACACTTTTGGGAAAAAGGCTGTTGAAATAATGAACACCCTTCTTGAAGGGGAGTAGAGATGGCGGGGAATATTTGTTTGGTATTTAATAAAATTATATGACTGATTGAAGATAACAACGACCTCGCGATTAAAAGGTTTTTGCACATATGCATGCTGATTTGTGCTCACATTACAATGCATAATTCCGAAATTAGTGGTAAATATCTTAATTTTGCGACAGGCCCACCGACTTTCCTTTGATGGCTATAGAAGCATAAAGAGCAGGTGTATTTCTAAGTATGTTCTCGCTGCCCTCATGCATCCTGTTGGTTTTCTTGCTCAATTCATTCGATGGTCAAGTGTGGCTGGTGCCCGTTGAATGTGTCCATGTCATGCTGCGACACTGTTACGCGTAGCTATGCAGCCCACACCCTTATTTTAGGGTGTTGAGCAACCTTACACCCTTTTTTACGGTGTTCACACAAACACCCTTTTTTCATCCTTACACCCTTTTTAGCCTATACACCTTTTAAATTTGTTCGCCATGGGACAGGCTTCTTACACTTCTTTCGGCCAAAAGGGGGTACGAAAGTTTAGTGTGATACGCTGTTATTGTGAAGCGCTTTTAAAGCACAGGGGGAAACAAGGTGACCTGTGTGACCAAGCGCAAAACTGAACTGCTTGATTCAAGTGTTGAAGTGCAGTGATGCAGTGTTCAAGTAGCACACGCCCGCATTGCTGCTATTCAAGAAAAGGGATACATAAGGAAAAAGTAGCACATACACGGCGATGGAATATTGGACAACGCTTTGTAGAAAGAGTGTGTGCTGCTGTGGCGTGCGCTGCTATACAGACGCTGCTGGGGCATGCACCGATAAATAATTAAATCGATGGATTACTTACAGCGCAAGCAGTGGGAGAATTGACTAAAATATATCGGCACTTCTATATTTGAATCCTGTGTGCGTACTCTGAAGCCCAGCAAAATGTTACACACACGCAGAGTAGCAATTACAATATGGAGTAACGGGCAACGATTCATAAGCAGGCACATATTCAGCCTCCCCATGATATTCTATAGTTGGCGCCGCCAAACTGTCTCATCAAAGCAGCTATAAAGTTAATCGTCACTATAACTTTTCCGGTTTTCAAGGGCATCTCGTGGCAGCACCAGTACTTCTTTAATCAGTTCGCAGGCATTTGGCAGCCAGTCAAGGTCATGCAGTTTCCTCACGTGAGCGGCAGCAGCAGTGCTATTGTGGTATTACGCCAAGACAGCACCAGCACTCGGCTATCACACGCGGACCAAATCAAAGATATCTGGAGAGTGAAAATACTTTGACATTTAATTTCCTGACTGATTCCAAGAGGAAACACAGATGACACATTCGGTTGTAACACGAAAGGGTTTTATGCCGGGATACACCAAGATTTCACTGACGTCATATCCGTCAGGGAAATGACGCCAGTACAGCGAACGCAGGAGAAAGCAAACATAGAAAGAAACGGCAGACAAGGTTTCATTGACGCGAATGATGCTGCCGTCTAGGAGAGGTGAAGCGAAGTAGTGCATCATGACGCTAATGAGCGCTGACAGTTGGCGCCTCGGTCGGGCAGCGTAAGCTGCGTTCACGTTCGAAGCTACGAATTCTGCCTCTTGCGTTCCACAAGCAGAGCTCGTCGCACCGCAACCATCTGCCGTCAACGCCAAAAAGCAGGACCGAAGTGGTCGCACCTTTGCCGAAGCGACCCGCCAGCAGGACGTCGCTTGCCGACCAGACCCACAAGACAGTCGCCGACCCCCAAATCATGCTACTTTCGCTGCAGGTTCTTCTGCACATTTCACGTCCGTGTTTTGCCGATTCCTATGACAGGAATGAACCAGATTTTTATATCTGTCCCGCATGCGCAAAACAGCCGGTGACCATGATTGATCTGCATAAGCAAGTGCTTTCATTAGCACACCGTCAAAAGGTAGAGGTTGGGCTTGCGAGGGGCACGACACCGCATCGAGAATGGGTCGCTTACCACTGCTGTATTTACAGGCTGTACTGCTCATGGGCTTCAGCTCATGGACTCCCGATTCTTGGCACCAGTGCCAATCAGAACCAGCTTCGTTCCAGTCGACATCGTTCTGTGCACAGCCACATTTGGACGGAAACAGTTCCCTCGTCTGGCTATCAGGATCGTCAACTGATATCGTCACCATCGTCGGTTATAAGCGCCCGCCTACAACTTTTTCCTTTGGGCACGACACCGCATCGAGAATGGGTCGCTTACCACTGCTGATTTACAGGTAAGTTACCTTGAGTGCGCTGTTTGTGTGAAGAGCGACAATCGTTTTTTGATTGCGGTGTCGTGCCCAGCGACATTGTTAGATTCTGTGAGGCGAGCATGCTGCCTTCCGGCACGCCCGTGCCATGCTCTGTTTGAACTGTTGCTAATTGTTTGTGGCGATATCGAGACCAACCCTGGGCCTACTCTGGAAAAAAAAGTCGCCACAGTTTTGGAGGTTGTCGGCAGGCTAGAAGCTGGGCAGGCCAGAATACTCAGTGAATTGAAAAGTGTTCGGGAAAGGCAAGATGTGGCTGACCAGCAGATTAAGCAATTGACGGAAAGAGTTACCGCCTTGGAAACCGCAAAGACTGCAGTTGATTCCACTGCAGTCGATTCTGTACATAATGAGTCTTTGCGCAATATTACTGATAGGCGACAGTCTATAACGATGAGATGTGATGACGCGGAAAACAGGCAACGGTGGGACGATCTGCTCTTTTTTGGTATAGATGACGAAGACAAAGAAGACTGGGTAACATCCGAGCAAAAAATAACTTTCTGTTCTGAAAAACTTAGCCTCTCCCTAACAAATGACCACTTTGAACGGGTACATAGACTGGGAAAGTACAACACGGATAAGCAGCGGCCAATCATTGCTAAAACGAATTCCTTTAAAGACAAACAAAAAGTTCTTTCTGCCGCGCATAAACTAAAAGGTACCGACTTTTCGATTGGTGAGGACTTCTCGCCATCTACACGTTATTCCAGGAAAAAAATTAATTGAATTCGCCAAAAGCCCAAAGAAGCCGACAAAGTTGTCAGTGGACAAACTGCGCATTGACAACGAGACATACATGTATGATCACGCAACGGATTCCGTTATTCTTCACAAAACATAGCAAAGAAAGCATGCAGACGCAACGGAACCTAAGCGTTCAGACTACTTTAACAAGTCACCAGTCATGCAGTTATGCTTTACTAACATACGCAGCCTTATACCCAAACGCGATCAGCTTTGCTCGTTCTTAGAAGATAGTAACCCTGACATTTTAGCAATAACAGAGACTTGGCTTCATTCTGATATACCCGATCACGAGCTTCTCCCCGATAACAGCACCTACAACATATTTAGGCATGACCACGATAAAAAAAGAGGTGGTGGCGTTGTACTAGCTATTAAAAAAACACTGTCATCCTTTGGCGTCAATACAGACTCCACTATTGGAATTGTATGGATCGCATGCATCACATCAGCAACAAAAATATTGATAGGTGTATGCTATCGCCCTCCCGACTCGGATAACTTGTTTGTAGAAGAGCTGTGCAAAAGAGTTGATTCAGAAATTCAGCAATGCTCTCCTGATAATATATACTTACTCGGCGACTTTAATTTTCCCCAGACTGATTGGTCCCTCTGAACTTCTACCTGCCATGAAGCAATGGAATTTGTAAGTCTAACCCTAGATTATAACCTGTTTCAAGTTGTCAAGGAACCGACTCGGGGTACAAAAATATTAGACTTAATTTTAACTAACGCTTCTGAGACTGTTAGTGCTATTCTGCCCATAGATGGCTTCAGTGACCAGAAGCTACTTCAAATAACACTTAGCCTCCCAACCCAAGTATTACATAGTTCTGTTAAAAAAATTCGGGAGTATAACAAAGGTAATTACGAAGGTATGAATGATGAATTGGAAGTTTTTTACGATCACGTTTTTCTTCCACCTTTCCCGTACCGATCAGTCAACGAAAACTGGGTTCTCTTCAGAAACAAAATCATTACTTTGGTTGATAGATATATTCCCCTAATTTCTATCTCTAACGACAATAAAAAATCCCTGGTTTAACAAAATGCTTAAGTCTCATAGATCAAAGAAGAAGCGGCTCTACAAAATTGCAAAGCGCACTTCGAGCCCTTCAGATTGGGAAAAATACAAGGATTCCTTGAAAGAGTACTGCTCCGAAGTAAGCAAAGTGAAATCTAAATATTTTACGCACGAATTGCCATCCATGTTAAATACTAATACGAAAAAATTCTGGCAAGTAATTTCCCCTCACAATGCTACCAATTCTCTCAGTATACAAGATGCTAACCATATGCCTCTATCAGATGTAGATAGCGCTTCAGTGTTGAACTCATTTTTTTTCATCTGTGTTCACGTGCGAAGATCATTCCAGAGTGCCCGAAGTTCCCGAGTTTGATTATACATTCATGGAACCTACTGCCGTCAGCGCTGAAGGGATTGCGAATCTTATTGGAAAACTTAAATTATCAACTTCTTCAGGCACTGATAACATTAATTCTAAGGTGTTAAAAAACACGTCATTAAGCTCAAGTAAAATCCTGTAACATATCTTCACGCAATCCTTATCAAAAGGAAAACTGCCGGCTGATTGGAAAATAGGTAAAGTAGTTCCCTTTTTTAAAAGTGGCAATAGATATTCACCAGAAAATTATCACCCCATATCACTAACATGCATTTGCTGCAAGATGCTTGAGCATATAATTTCTTCGCACATTTATTGTCATTTAGAAACCAATAACTTCTTTTTTGAGAATCAGCATGGATTTAGGCGAGGTTTTTCATGCGACACCCAGTTACCCGAATTTACCACTGATCTTCACTTCAATATGGATAATAATTTACAAACTGACTGCATTTTCCTGGACTTTTCTAAAGCGACGCGCTCACGCTGGTCCAGGCCTTTGTGACGTCGCGCATCGTATACGCGGCGCCGTACCTACAGCTGCTCAAGAAAGACAAAGATCAACTGAACGCGATCCTCCGCAAAGCAACAAAGGTGGCGCTAGGTATCCCGCGCCACTCGTCCACTGAGAAGCTGTTAGGCATGGCCAAACACAACACGGTGGAAGAGTTGGTAGAAGCTCATCTGTCTACCCAGAGAGTGCGCCTCAGCCAAACCTCGGCGGGCCGAATGGTACGGGCCAAGCTGGGCTGGCAAGAGGCCGACCACAAGGAAATGGGACCTTTACCCAAACTTTGGTCTCAGAAAATCGAGAGCAAACCCCTGCCCAAGAACATGAGACCGGGTCGCAACGACGGGCGCAGAAAGGCCAGGGTCAAGGCCCTCATCGAAACGCTGAGACAAGCGGAAGAACAAGAAGATGGAACGGGGATCATCCTCTACACGGACGCCTCTCTACCGAAGTTTTCGACACGAGCCGCGATATCGGTCACGACGAAAGACGCGCTGGTGACGTGCGCATCTGTCAAAACGGCGTTCCCGGAAGAAGCGGAAAAGGCGGCAATAGCCTTGGCGCTCACGTTGCCTAACGCCAGCAAAATAATCACGGACTCGCAAAAAGCGTATGCCAGCTATAGAAAAGGGCAGGTGTCTCTGACGGCACTCAGAATACTAGAGGGAAGAATACGCCGTACACCCGAGCAGAAAGTCGAACTTATATGGACACCGGCTCACTCAGGGCTGGAGGGCAAAGAACTTTTCCTTCCCGCACCCCTATCTCCAAAGCGGAATGTACGCCGAGATATACGAGAAAGAGTGTAGATTCTGCCGGCAATTGGGCACGCTCCGGCACGTCATCGGAGAGTGCGATTTCACCGAGGCAATCCCCCCACCCCTTACCCAACCCTCCATCACCCTACCCACACCCCTTAACGAGCGATGGGAGACCTTGCTAACCAGCCCCGCCTTGGAAGACCAGCTCGTCCTGATCTCCAGGGGCCAGGCAGCCGCGGAAGCATATGGGTCCCGTGAAGAGGGAACCACCCCATCCGGCACGTAGTCGCCGCAATTTTGTGTGGCTAAATAAAGTTGTTCTCTCTCTCTCTCTCTCTCTCTCTAAAGCATTCGACCGCGTACCTCATTCCAGTCTGATTTCAAAATTAACAGAACTTCGTTTAGATTCGCTAACCTTATCGTGGATCCGTAATTTTTTGTCTTTTCGACAGCAGTTCACTCTGGTTAATAACTCTTCCTCTCCAATTCCCGATGTCACCTCCGGAGTGCCTCAGGGTAGCGTCTTGGGGCCACAACTTTTTCTAGTCTATATTAATGATCTTCCATCTAATATTTCTTCGTCAATTGCTTTTTGCTGATGATTGCATTCTATACCGTCCTATAACTAGTACCGATGACCACCTTGCTCTCCAGAAAGACCTTAATCTCATTAACAACTGGTGTGGTGCATGGCAAATGACTTTAAATTTATCTAAATGGAAAGTAATATCTTTTAGTCGAAAAACATTAACTGTTGCATTTGATTACTACATAAATAATTCCAACGTATCACGGTCATCATCGTATAAATACCTCGGCGTCCATCTCACTTCTAATCTTACTTGGGCGGCACATGTAAGCTACATATCTGCAAACGCATCAAGTACACTAGGATACTTGCGTCGAAACCTACGAAACGCGCCAAATAACGTCCGCAAACAAGCTTACTTAACCTTTGTTCGCCCACAGCTGGGATTCGCATCACCCATATAGTCCCCCTCCCAAGCCTATCTCATTAACCAGCTAGAAGCTGTGCAAAACAGAGCGTCACGGTTCATTTCACGCATTTACAGTCGCCCCTCGAGCATACACAAATAAAACATGACCTTTCATTACAGCATCTAGATATACGGCGCAAAGTTGCCCTCCTGTCTTTTCTTCATAAATATATTCACGCGTCCAGGCCACCACCCTTCCCACTAACGGCACCATTGCGCATGTCTAAACGTATACACAATCAGCGAAGCATCACACGCATCTTTGGAAAAACAAATTCATTCAATTTATCTGCTTTGCCTCGTGCCATAGCACTCTGGAATGACCTACCCGACGTCATTGTCAATTTAACTAATCATGAAAATTTTCGCGAGCAATTAATGATACATCTGTCTCAATAGCATTGTATAACCCCCTTCAATTCTGTTTCTGTTCTTTGTGCTTTTTTTCCGACTGTGAAATTCTTGTTGTTGCCTGAAACCCCTCCTTGTCATTTGTGCAACCACTGTTATTAGTTCCAATGTATTGATTTGTATTGTGGCATAAGTGTCACCCACTAGCATTCTTTCCTATGCACCCCCCTTGCTCTATGCTCCGTAATAGAGCCTGTAAGGTATTTTTAAATAAATAAATAAATAAAAAAATTCAAACCCAGCAAGCATTCGTAACCTTGGCACATACGAGCATGTCGAAAGTTTTTCCGGAGCGGGAGCTTCAGGCCTTTTAACGCGTGAGTATCACTCACGCGAAATTTGGCTCAGGTGGCGAAAAACGCGGCACAACCAGCCCTGCGTAACAGACCAATGTTGTCTAAAGTTGTCGGCAAATAGGAACGTCTAGTGACTTCACGTTTCGATACGAAACTCCCGATATTTTCCATGGAAAAATCTTTTCCAAGAAGTACATTTGTGGAAAGAAGTGGGGCGAGTTCATCAGGACTCCATGAGGTAAGCAAGGTGTTTGTAAAGCTGGCTTTCCCATACAAATCAAGCGGCGTCATACACTCGGCAACACCAAACTCGGCAACATAATTCAGCGGGAAGTGATTACACATGCATTATCAAATCGTAATTAAGCGCTCAGGTGCCGCCGTAGATTTTTCTTACCATTTAAATTGCTTAGAGCCAAAGTTTACAAAGGGTACCTTTGGAAAAAAGGTGGCAGCAGAAATGCTCATAAAAACATTCACATTCACAATTTTTTAAGCGTGAAAAAAAGTTTGGCAACGTACTTTGTAGTTGCAGTGTGCCAGGCAACAGAAATGAGTGCATTAGCCACTATGTCCACAGGAATGATGTCGATAATGGCGTTCTCCTCTCTAAGGAATGATCTCAGCTGCCCCAAACCGCACTGCGGAAAAAAAGGATCGAATAAGTTCTTTTGCGATTTCTTCAAGAACACACGGCGTATGGTTTTACAGTGAACTAAAGCTCCACCGGTTACGATTTACAGGGATGCAAATTGTTTTGTGAGAACTTACCCACACTACGAGGCCGGTTAATGCACTATAGTTGTCAATCCAACCCTGAAAATAAGCATCGAAGGTATGGGTTATGTTCAGAGCACAGCTAGGTTTTAAAGGACACTGAAATGCAGACAGAATTTGTAGGTACCCAACTTTCTGCCTGTACACCTGTTGCTGCACCTGTTGCTTACTCAACTACGTACTGCTACATGTGACGTCATACAGAGGAGCAGTCCATATTTAATGTGGGTTTTTCGGCCACATTTCTCTCCCATTGATATTTGGCGGTGTTTGGTGATTACGGAAGACGAAGAAAACAAAGGTAATATATATACAGAAGACCAGCGCGAATTATAGACTTCCTTATTTTCAACACGCCCATGTGATCGTTCTTCCCTTCAGGTAAACATGTCAATATTTGCAGATCCCCACAAATCGGCATCTGTAGCATTCGGAGTTCTGTGTGCAATTACAAATAATTGGGGACTTTTGTCAAATGAGGGTGGGATGGGGGGGGGGGGGGTTAGGGCTTTTGTGAAGTCACGACTCTTTGGAACGCTTAAAAATTAATACAGAACTCTTAAAATACATACAAACAAATCAAACTTCACTTCAAATTTCGTTAACGTACGTTTATATTACGCTTAACTGTTTATATTAACTGTTTGTATTACGCCACGTCTTCTCAGCCAATCACAGAGAGGGCGTAACATACAAGTCATAGTGTTGTTGTATGGCAAATACAGGCCTACTCTGTCTTGTCCGCTCCATTTAGTCTAGTTTCGGTGGAGATAAATAAGGTAAACTTCAGAAGTGGTGCCAGTAAACCTCATGAAACGTCAAAACGACGAAACCACACACAACCACTTTGTCAACCGGAAGCATGTGACCAAAACTGAAAGCCAATCAGAAGAGATTTCGCGCGAATTCACAGGTCACGGTGAATTTACTGCGTCGAGAATAGGGCCCCCATTCCATAGCGGGTGGACGGCCCTGGTATACAGGCTATCCATAGCAGAGAAACGGTTTCTGACCCCTACCCCACCCAATTAGCTACAGCGCATAGCAGACGTTATCATGATTCCCCGCATTGTTCTTGGTTGGTATTGGTGTTGGCATTGATGGTCTGTGTAGCTGAAAACTGCATTTATGAATGGCTCACCCTGTATCAAGAAAACAACTTGTGTGTACAATGTTTCAGGCGATGCTCTTTTATTTGGGCCGGAAACACGCCCATGACCAATTTCAGTTGTCGGTCATTCGCCCCAGCTCTTTTCAGCCGTATCATATGGCAGGACAAGGCCAGGGACAGTGCTTACTATTTGCTTACAGTCCGCATGCAAGGCATTTGGGCCTGAGGGCAGCCTTGATCGTACTGCCAGCAGCTGTCTGTTAATAGAGTATTGGTTTTAAATGCAGAGCATTTCAGTAACTCACGATGTCACCCGTGTTGACGTCCGTAGTCCGCACCGCACCCCTCCCTGTTATATATATAAAAAAAAATACTATCCGGCGCCCGGTTTCGATCCCTCGACCCTGCGGGCGGAACGCAATGTACATGGTGCTCTACCCACTGCGCCACAATGCCGACACAAAATGGGACACTACGAACGCGCCTTATATCGTTGACTCATTCAAATTACTGCTGACGAGCGCTCTCTCGTCAGCAGTTGCCACAAGTGCAACAACATTAACGTAACGCAAACTACTTAACGTCGTGCGCCCCCGGAAATGCTCTGCATTTGATCGTGCCCCTCGCGAGGGGGATGTTTCACTGCGTCTTCTCTCAGTCGCGGGACCCGTGGCGCCATCTGGCGGAGGCGCGGCTCAACTCGTAGCACTGTCTTTGAAAAAGCGCCTCGAAAGCGCGGCAAACATGAAATAGGGATGACGCGCTTTCGAGTTTCTCTGCTTTTGTTTTTTTTAAATTTTGCGTGCTCTGGTTCATTATATAGCGTTAGCATTTCATTCGTCCGTGACTGTATACCTTCAGCAGGGAGGATTCGGATTAAGTTTTCTAATTTTGGCGCATTTGTGCCGCTTTCAAGCTCAACAGTGGCAGCTGCCGAACTCCAATTACACGTACATTCACAATTATCAACTCAAGCGTGCGTTCGTTCCAGATATACAAAGAGAGAAAAGTGTGGCTCTGTGTCTTCGCTATAGGGACCGGGCGGCCGTTGTATGGCACCACCGTCGTTTCAGCGAACAGCGCGCCGCCCGTGGCGAACCGCTCGTCAGTGGAATGCCGGTGGCGGTCAGCGCAGCGAAGTTGTGCATGTCTTTCTGTCGTTTTTCTGCGGTGCAGCTTGCAAAGCGTACGTAACCCCACGTGCATTTTTCAGATCGGTAAATTTTGAGCGTGGATGTGACGTTTACGAGGCATGCCATGTGTGTTATTTACGCCCATACTCAGTATTTACAAATAGCAGACGACGCTCAATTCGCCAAGCTGGAAGTAAGCTGGAAGTGAAAGTTCGTTGCTTCATGCAATTTTTTCATGCCTGCATGCAGTTTCGCGAATGGAGGAGTATATTGCCGCTAAATGCTCCCACAAAGACGGTGTGTGCAACCGATCTAGGAATGCTGCGGCGCTGGCCTTTGGCAGTTGATGACGAAACGGCGTCGACGTCGTGCACAAGCGGAAGACAAAGTTGGGGGGTGTCTTCGAAGATTTACCTCAAAACAGAAATTGCGACGGACGACGCTTCCGTAACTTCATTACCTACGGCTGAAACGCGTTTAATTTCACAGAAATGCTCTTACTACAGTCATCGGGAATCGTTGATAGAATAAATACCGCATGATAGTAGAACGTTATTGCTTGTCGTGGAGAAGCATTGCTTTACAAGAATTGCAATGGTTGCTGGCTAGTTGGTAAATGGTTTTTAAAAAACCAATTCCTCCATGGCTGAAGGACGCAAGACAGGAGGGTGCCCGAAACCTGTACTCAGCTTCACAACTGAATGCTGCGGTCGGTTTACAAGCTGCCACCTACGCTTGAAAAATCATGCACACCTCCGTCTAACGACGATGATGGTTTATCGTAAAGCTCTATCGCATGGGTTTCCTTGGTTGCCTTCAGGATTTAAACTTTGACTAGTTAAGCCTCGAATTTGACCAGCACGCAGTTTGGTCTTTTGATCACAGCGTCTTTGACTATGACCATTTGCAATTCGATTTCGCACGAAGAAAGCTTTGTGTTCAACCATCATAATCATTGTAGATGATTTTGCTTTTTGATTTTGAACTTCCATGCCCCCTCTCCAAATCTAAACTTTTTCCAGCGTGTCGGAAATGTGTCTGTGGTGGAGGACTCGGGCTCACGCACCCATATTTGAGGCAACTAATCGCGCGTTTTTGGTGTCTTCACCAGGCATTGCACGATTTTTTTAGGTACTCTCTAAAGAAAACTTAAGCATTAAAAAACACCGGCTGACGTTAACACCTCCACATTTTTTTAACTATCGGTGCCAGCCTTTATTCTACGCAGGTGGTAAAACGGGAAGGGGAGGAGGGATGGTTTGTAGCTTGGGCTGTTGAGTTGGTGAATAACTTTGGCTCTTGATAAAATGACCACGACAAACGTGGCATTTCCACTTCGGCTTTCAGGCTCCCATGCTGTCACAGCGTCGCTCACCAAAACCGAAGGTACAAAGCTCACGGTTACAGAAAGTGTAAACTACCGCAACATTTCTACGGCTACTCGGCAATCCATCTCGTATGCAGGTGCCTTTCTATTTAAAGCACACGTATCGAGGTATCCCAGCGCTAGGCTGGCCTGGAAACCGTAGTCATTGAAACCAGTGAAGATAATTTAAAGTGGTAGAAATGAATTCTAATATTGCTAATAGTTTTATTCCTATTCAGATCGCGCGGAGCCAGGCGCAGAGCGCTGCAAAAAGCGCTCGTGTCAATGTTGCCCTTCCCCAACCTTACAAGCATCCAATAAGTTTGCGTAGCCGTTAGTGCATTTAGGAAGAAAATAATACTAATAATAGCAGTTTTCCGCACTCAGAACGGGTGGAGCCAAGCGCAGATCGCGGCAAAAAGCGCTCATGCCATTGCAGCCGATACCCAACTTCAGACACGTCCGACAAGTTTACGCAGTCATTACTGCATCTAAGAACCCAACACATCTGTCTAGACTTCGTTTCATCTCACATGTCTGCTCACAACGCCACCAACATGGAGGAAGAAAAAGTTAGGAGACGGCGCTACCGGAGAAACATGAAGCCTATACATAAAAAGTAAAATCTAAGTCGGCCCAGGCGTCACTGCACCACGTGACCCCACCCCGCCGCTGCCGCGAGCTCTTAAATTTCGTCTGCTCGAAACTACTCTGCTGCCCGTTGTCGCGCCCTATATGTTGATTTTTTTCCCACGGCTTTTGTCTTTCGCACATACGCGGCACTCCCGCCCGCACGCGGGCATGAGATCACCGAACTGACAAATGCAGGAAGGACGGGGAAAAGCTACCGCCAACCAAACACAAGAGATGCGCCGGAGTCCGAGACCGCCGCCGGCCCAGCCGACAATGGAGGTCACGTGCTGGGCCAACTTCGACGGCTTGAGAAAGAGAAACAGCGGAGGGAGCGGCTTCAATGAAGCTGGGCTTGCGAAGGCTAGCTGCGTGACGTCATGCCGTCTCCTAACTTTTTCTTCCTCCATGGCCACCAAAACATACAAAGTACCGAAGCAAACACGAAAAAAACAACGGGAGGCTGTGTAGTCCAATGCACCGGCTCATTCCACTGACGAGGGGAGCGCCGAGTGGTGGCGCCACCCGTCCAGCTGCCCGGTCCCTTACTATGGATTCCGTAGCGTGAACTACACTCTAAGAAAAAAGGGTAGAAAAAAGGAGGAAATCGAGGGTTTTCTGTTCCCAGAATTTCAGTGGCCTGTTCTTCTGTCAGCAAGTATGACGGATTAGGGATTATGCGTTCTGTCATTCGAAGTGCCGTGAGGATTTCTGTGTGCTCGTGGTGCAGCTTTGTTCGGTGTGTGTACGGGTCGCAGGTATTTGGCCAAGCGATCGACAGCCACTAACCCGGAAGATCTGTACCGACTGGAAGGAAACCTGTTGTGCGGGTGTTCATTGATGTAGCCAGTATGTGTAGGGCTGTGTTCGGGTGATGCGTCGTCCCTGTAGGCCCTAACGGCTCCTTGCCTGTCAGTCAGGGTACTTACCCTGTCTGGTCTGTTATTTCTAGTTCTGGTGTTTGCTATCGCTTGTACCGCAAGCGCTGTGGCCGATGGATCATCTTTACACGTTAGGGCTTCTTCTACGCCTTAGCCATCTGGCACGAAGTATATACAGGCAAAACGTTCTGAAACTACTACCATTTCTACATGGTTCATCCATGTCAACATTACATAGCTGTTGAGTATAATTTTGCAGACTTAACGAAAAACAGTACACAAGCACCGAAGCGTAAATTACAGCACTTTAAATTGAACAATTACGTTGCTTCATAGTTTTTACAAAGGTTGTTTTACGATTGGCTTTGTTTTTATGAGCGGCAGCTTTTTCCATGTGCTCTATCCATTTTGTCGTCCCGGGATATTTTATTGCTCGCTCGGTCGACAGAAAGACACGGGTAAACAGAGCGCCCCGAAAATTTTGCCTACACGTCCTATCTATTTCTCGCGCAATAAAAAATGTTGATATCCTCTGCAACCGAAGGCACAAGTGTATACGCACCATGAGCGTGCATGTAGTCTTACCGGGAAGGGCTCTTTCCAAGACGCTGTCACAATGGAAGGCCGGACTATGGCGACTGGGAGCGTTCCTCGTTCACGAAGCACCAGCGACTCAGCTAGACCCTTCGTTAGCGTGTAAGTATTTGGATAGGTCCCGAGGAGTAATCCAGTGATCGCGTCCATCATCTTGTCATCCATCCACCTGCAAAGAAGCTCTGATGACACAACGAGACTACTTTTTGCGATTGGTAGAGAGTACTTCTGAGCTAACAGCCTTAGTTTAAGACCTTTCTTTTTACTCCTGAAATAAGTCGCCTTCAAACAACTATGCCCTACGAGTGATAAACGGCTGACGAGCTCTCAATGACAAAAAAGCCGCAGCGAGGCGTACTTACTCTGCAGCTTCGATTATTTTGGAGGGATCGACCCGCGGGGGATACACCACTTCATCCACTTCAGTCTTGTCGCAGTTGCTGTATGCTGTCGATACATGCATAAGAGCCTGGGGATGAAAGAGAGGGGTTAGAGAATCATGTGAGTCGTGTAGCGGAGTAGCAAAGTTGTAATAGTACAACTCTTTATTGTTGTACGTGAGCGCCAAATTAAAAAAAAAATGAGAGGATGCGCGGAAATTTTAAGCTCCGATATTGAAATTTAACTCCAGTGTAATTACGCTTTCGGTGTTCGTTGCACAGGTTTTTACAGATCACCCAACAAAGTAGCACTGACCTTCAGGACGAACTTGGCTGAACTCAAAAACGTTTCTCGCCAGTCCTTCGCACATTAGGTGAACCGTGCCGTATGTTCTAACCATTTCAGCGGTCGCGTTTACTCGCTTTAGCAGCGGCATTAATCTGTCGCTCTTTTTGCTGTTCACGGGTATGCGAATTTTGTTGCCGTCATTCCTAATCCACCGCCTTTGGCGCCTACTCGGCGCTGCAGTCTCCTCGCACTATTTGGCTCTGAATGCCGGCGGTGAACAGCCGCTGCCTGCTGCGCGAAGACAGCGCCCCCGCCGTCAGCTCGTCTTGACGTCACTGACCCGGCGCACATCATTCCGTTCTCTGTTCTAGTCCTCGCTGTCCACGGATCGACGGCGTAAATTTGTGCCGACATGGCCCATCTATCGGTCACGCAATAAAAAAAAAAGAGCTTTGGCGCCCGTAAAGGGCGATGTATAGAAACCGTGTACAGGGTGGCGTCCGTATTCAGGCTGCGCGTTCGCACTCTGGGAAGAGAGTTTTGGCATATCGGCTACCGTTCGCTACGCTACCGGCGTCGGGTACCGGGACCCGACTAGGCATATGCGCATTCGTTCTGGTGCCCGCCTCTCAGTGCCCCTGCGCGCATGCGCACTCGGGTCCCGGTACCTGTCGCCGGTAGCGTAGCGTATGGTAGCCGATATGCCAAAACTCTCTCCACGCTGCCTTGCAACCTGCTCTTTCTGCCTGCAGAGCTAGCGAACGGGTTCTTTCCTTTTCTGCAAAGGGTTCTTGCTTTTCCGAAGTAAGCAACAGTTGCGTACACTTGTTGCTTACCGAAGTAAGCAACAGTTGATGGCGAGCGTGTGCTTATGCTCGTCCCAGATTACGTCGCTGACGTGTAGGCACTGATAATTCCACCAGAGACGTAACAATCTTTGCTATAGCGACACGCAGTTTACTCAACGGGCTCGAGCGTGAAGCGGCTAGTACCAAGGAGAGTTAACGAGTGAAAAATAATGGAGACGCTGTTGCTACCATACAAGGCATTATCGAGAATGCCCGATCATGCAATAGCTCTGACATGTTCCATCAGCTGCTGCTACTTCTAACTACCCATTTTTATTGCCATAGAATAAGGCTTTCTGGCATTTGAATTCTTCTGTTATTGCTACGATGAGTAGTAATTCCTTGCAAGCCGAAGTTTACAACGGAACAACCAAAGTTATTCCAGCTTACCATTTTATTTCAGCTGGTATGTTTCTTTACGAGGTCACTACCGATAAGTAAGCACTAAAGCAGTACCCTCACATTCACAACTCAAATTGCTAGAAAAAAATTGTCTCGCAATTAGAGAATTTTAAAGGATTTATACCGTATGGTAATCTTGCACGAATTAAACAATTTCGTAAAATTAAAACGGAAAACAGCTGGTGTGTGTCAACCGGTGAAAATAACTGCACACAAAGAGTCAATGCAGGAATGTAGCACCTTCAGAAACGGCGCAAAACTTACGCGTAGGTTTGGCATCCTTTTACACAGGTCAACAACTCCCCGTGTTCCCAGAACATTGAGCTCAACTGCCCTCCTGAAAGAAAACAGCCAGCTGCAAGATTTCGCCAACAAAACAAGCAAGTAGTTTTGCATGAAAAATATCAGTGACAGGAGCAGAAAACAGTACTAAGATATATAATCAGCGCATCCGGTCGAAAAAAATAATGGCTGGCAATATTTTCGCCCCAACGGATAAACATGGTATCACATATTTCGTACGACTTTCTTCACCACGCAGAATTCGCGTTAGTTTCACGTGTGAGAGAGAATATTTACAGCTCCGTTTATGTTCATTAACTGTATTCACACACTCTCCCCACAAATATTGACCTACCGATTGCAACAATAGACTGAAAATTATTTACAGCTCCGTTTATGTTCATTAACTGTATTCACACACTCTCCCCACAAATATTGACCTACCGATTGCAACAATAGACTGAAAATCTCACTGATATTTGAAGCTGTAGTGCTCATGCTTGGAAGGTACGTCTTCGGCTCCAGCTATGCAATTTTCCTGTACACAAGACTGTAAAACATGATACGTAGCTGGTGTTTCCGCTATACTTACTTGAGGGGCTCATTGAAATTGACTGTTGCAGCTGAGTGGAAGACGACGGATACCTTTGCCTCTAACGTGGCCTGGTCGGTCGCAGTTAATCCGAGGTTATGCTCGGCGAGCTCTCCTGGCACCGCCTTCACTTTGCGCAGAGCGTTCGGCTGCTCTTGGTTGAGTCGCTCAAACACCTGCGGGAGTAAAATTGGCGATAGTGTACTTTTTTTTATATGCCAACACGTATGCCTCCCCGGTATAAATCTTAGAAAGAAGGAAAGTATAGGGTCAATGCGTACTACGAAGGTGGTTCGGGCGTCGTTAGCGTCTTGTATGCCGTGTAAGTTGGCAACATTGTGCGAGTTTGGAACTCGCATGAAACAGATAGTCCCGGGCAAAGTGTGGGCCAGCACTCCTCTGCGGTTGTGCTCTACTCTGCGGGTTTGAAACACAGTATATTATGGGACTCGAGCGGAACGGGAAAGGGTAAGCGTAGGCAAATACACGTGCTTCTGGGTTTGTTCTGCTATGCGAGTACGCGTCCCCGTGTAAGTACTGGGAATCGCACGCAACAAAATATCCCAGGGTAAGTGTCAGCCGGGGAGTAAACTTCTGCGGGTATGCGCTATAGCCCCTGTTAATCTTAACGGGGCGATAGTGAACACCCGTTAGGCTTAACGGGTTAGGCTTAACGGTTAGCACGTACACTGTTAGTCTTAACGGATCTTGACGTCGAGCATAATGGCGTGCCTGTCAAGCAGCGTCAAACTACGTCAAGCTGCTGGTACCGGTTAACGTCGCGAGACCTCGAAGCTTTACGTTAGGCCTAATGTCAGGCAATCGCGTACCCGCGACCCCAATTGCTCCTTGGCACAAGCAATATAGTCGGTGACAGCTTAACTCTGCCGCGGCGTTTCTAACGTCAAAGTGATGTTGTGCTCATCCGGAACGACCAATGGCGTCTCGCCGTTTGCATGACATCAGTGGGGTACGTTTGAAAGAACTACTTTTAATATGGCCGCAATCGCTTGCCCTCCGCTGTCGCGTCTTCCAGCGTCAACAACGTTGCCGAGAGGCAAAGCGCTGCACGCGATATGTGTTACGAATACGCTGTAGTGCATTAAAGGCCAACTGCACTCAAATTTCACCTCGGCCAAATTTGTTTTTAATGCGTAGTAAGTACCCCCAAATAAGCTGAGACACAAGTGGTCGCCCCGTGAAACGCCTCGTTAATCAGTCAGAAGCGTTTAAAAAGGCTCCGCCGCAGACCACTCTGCACCTGCCGGCGGATCGCGTAAACAGTCATGACGCGCCTGTGACGTTCCAGCCTACGGTGGCTTTTTCCTCTGGCCAGCCACGCAGCGGGAGAACCGGTCGAGCTCTGCTGCCCCGTGCGCGCGTCGAGCTTGCGCGCAGACATTCTCCCGAACTGGTGACCGTCCGGCCGCTCGCTGGACGGCTGCAACGTCACTGCAATGGCCGCGCTCTCCTCGGTTTCGGTTTCAAAATCGCCGATTTTTGCTGGCCGCTTGCGGCGTCCACGTGCGTATTTCAGCTGTTGTATTTTGCATGTTGCTTTCTTTTTAAGCAGACTATACGGAAATAGGGTTTTCAAGAAGTCGAAATTTTGAGTGCAGTTGGCCTTTAAGGAGGCGCTTTATCGTCGTTTGTTCCGTGTGCGTTTTTCTAGTCGTGATTTGTACATCAGTAAAACGTGTGTCTGCGTAATGATTGTAGAAAGTGTGTCTGCGTAACGCAACATCTCTGAGGGAATAGTATGAGTCACTTTCTTCTACGACAGTAGCGGTGACCAGTTGCAAGGGTTCTTTTTTCGTGCTGTGAACATAGGCTAAGCCCGATGTTGAGCGACGTAGTTTGTCTGGCAAGACGCTCTCCAGGATTGTGCTCGCGTGTGTGGCTTGTTGTTTTTGTCGCATACTGCCGGCCGCTCGTACAGGCTTACGCGTCATCAAGTGTCCCATTTGTACCATTATACTTTACTGACAACAGCAGAAGGGACCGTTCCTTACTGATTCGCATCGGCTGCGTATGTTGTTCTGGCAGGTCGTAGTGCGACCGGAGCAACGACGTGGTGAACGAGTGTGAATATTGACCAAGTAATCAAGTAGTGACTGGATTTTGGTTTGGTACCTGCTACAGTGGCGTCCGAATGTCATTCGAACCGAATGTTATTTGACTCAAATGCAAAGTTGTGCTGCTCCACTGGGTTTTGAAGTGGCATTTAGCCCAAATGACATTCGAGTCGAATGAGCACCCGTAGAGACACTTGGGGCTCTCGAATGCCATTTGTTGCACTGTAGCGCAGCAAGTCTGCATGAACAAACATATTACTGGCCTACTTATAGAACAAATAAAATATTCCTAATTTTGGGACTTTGCTTTTCATTCACTTAAATCATGATATTGTTATGGATAGCGCAAGTGGGCGCTGTCGTATAGCCCCTTGGTATCCATCACCGACGACTGCGAAACAGTCGATGGAGCATGGTCCTTGGTGTAGCGGTTGATGCTCTACCAGAATCACCAGGCCAGAAAGAATAGCGTGCCGGTGTCACCACGTGGGGATCGATCACGGAACAAAAGCCACACAACGCACCCAATGACCCGATGAAAGCAGAAAGGACGAGCAGTGCAAGTGGCGTTGGTGGCACACTACACATATGAGAATGCGCCAAAACCTGACGGGAGGATCTATGGCCCGCGTAAGTTACAGGGCACGTTTTTAGAGAAAAATGGTTATAAAACGTAGCTTTTTGCATCAATGCCAACTAAGAAATAAAAGCAATTATACACAATCCCCCGAAAACAAAATCGTTTTAGCCGGTTGGCATTTCTTTTTCTGCGGCATCGGAGGGCGCTGCGATCGCCACGGCGAACAGTCGAAATAATGTTCTCGCTCAGTTAATAGGTGACCGGTAAAAAGCGCAAAGGCTCATGGGTGCATTGTTTTCTCCCGCGGAGAGCCGCCACTTCTGGTTCGGGAGCTCTCCTGGCCTCCCGTACGCCGTCGGCTATCACGCGCGTGTGTGCGACGGGAATTCCATAAATAACAACGATTGACCCTACTAGCGGTTTATCTGACAGGTAAGCACCCTGTGACAAATAAACAACACGCACACACGCGCCTGACAGCCGCCGGCGCACGCAGGAGTACGGGAGGGCAGGAAAGATCTCGAACCGGAAGTGGCGGTAGCAGACGACGTACCCATGAGCCTTTGTGCTTTTTACCGGTCACCTATTACGTCGCATCGCAAAATTATTTCACCGCGACATCTGTGAAGTCTACGTGCAACGACAGACAGCGAAATTACAGGTGTGTGACCGTTTTTATGAATGTTACCCGCACTGTTGTGCAAGAAACGTGCAGCCGTTTGCTAAGCCTCGCCAACCACACCAGGCGCTAAGCCTAGCGAACGCAACACCTGCGCTCCGCCGACGGGCGGCGCCGCCAGCTAGACTCTTCGCGGAGCGAGGATATCCTAGCCATGACCATGAATGTCGAGGTGATGGGAGAAGACATTTCGCTCGACGATTTATCCACGGAGGCAGGGTGGAGAACTTCCGGCGCACGACAGTCGAGGCTTCGGCAGCGAAGCTCGAACAATCGTCCTCTTCCAGCGACGCTACATTCAAGGGCTCAACGAAGCCCCGGGACAAGGAAACCAAGAACGCCAAGACGCAGATCATCATTAGCAGCACGCATGCCGGTGTTACCGAGAGAAGAATTCAAGATCGTGCTGAGGCCACAGGGTGGCATCAATATCGCCAAGGTGGGATCTCCTGCAGTATCGGCAGCAATCTTAGCAGCTGCTAGCATCTCAACCAACGACAGCATGGAGGATACCATCTACCACAACGTACAGCAAAACATCGTGGTCGTCAGTACCCCGAAAGACGCCTAAGCAATTAGTATGCCGCGATCAAGACGATCATAGTGCAAGGCAAACATCAAAACGTGAACGCCTACGAAAGCGTCCCGTGCGACTCCACCAAGGGCGTCGTATGTGGCATTCCGATTGAAGATTGCCCAACGGACATCGAAAACAACATTGTCCTGTCCTGTCTCGTCCTGTCTGGTCCTGTCAGCGCTCGTCCTGTCTGGTTCCTTACCTCGTGTATTTCGTCCTACAGCGCTGTTTTTACATCATGTCGACCTACTAAATCGCCCAACTTTCCATCCTGCAACATTGTAAACCCAAGGAACCCTTTGGCCCTCAGGGTCAAACGCATCGGCACTACGACTACAGTGATCGTCGCTTTTAGCGGCCGCAAAGTTCTTTAGGTTCTACATTCGATATGGGGCGGTGCTCATCCCCTGCCACCTATACCGCAAGCAAATTGACATGTGTCCCCAATGCGACCGGTTAGGCCACCGTAAAGATGTGTGTCCCACTCCAACTTTTCGTACGCGTAGGAGCTGAGTCGGGCACAATTGCACCCTAAAGTGTGGACTTCGCGGAGGTGCACACCTCATCGCTGGTAAAGGATGCAAGGACCGCTACAAGACGCGGTACATCGTCCGCAGGAGGCAATGGGAGTGCCGAATGGTCAACGAACACCTTTCACCGCGCAAGGAGTTCCCAGCTCTCCGCCGGAGCTCAATCAAGTCCTGAAGGTCTTCTATGAAACGCTCCGCCTCGCGTAATCGCAGCTCTATAAGAAGCAGCTGTTGTTCGAGAGAGAGTAGCTGCAGTAGGAGCGACGCAAGCACCGACAGGCGCTCGTCGAGCGACGAAGTCATCTGGGCCGATCCCGTATATGTGGCCAGAGGGAAGCACTAGGCAAAACGAATGGCAACCAAAAGCCAATGCAATTGCAGAAAGACAGCGAAATCAATGCGCTCAAGCAAGAAAACGAACTAATGAGAGCCACGATTCAGAATCTCACTGAGGAGATCGCGGCGATAAGAAAAGAACGCCAGTCCGCGAACGCCGCAAGCGTCACAAGTCCGCCCAAAGCAGTGAAACACCCTACGCCAGTGGCCGAAGAAGACGACAGCACCAACGAAGATCAGCACAGCGAAACTCCGGCGCCCAAGAAGAGGGCACTCTCTGAACCTTCATTCAAGAAGCAGACCCGCGCAGCGATCAGGGAGCTGCGAGCAGAAGACAAAGAGCTTAAACCAGAGATCCAGGAGATCAAGGAGACTCTCACCAGCATAAAATCAGCGATCGAGGCTATCATGAACCACCCGATATTCACCCAATACGCCCAAGTACACGGAAACCAAGGCAATCACGCGCAACCCAACTTCCAGCTAACATGGCCTCAAACGCACCAGAACTAACAGTCTGGCAATGGATAGCCGCAGCTTCAAGGGCAAGAGAGCGGCGATACAGCAGCACATATACCAAGAATGCGCCGGATGTCATACTACTGCAAAAAACACTCGAGGACGCCCCGACCCTTCCCGGATACAGAGCCTACTCCAGTCCGACGGAGGACCGAGGCGTCTGCACCTTCGTCAAGAAAGGGCTCCCCCCCTTCATAGAGCACAACTACAAGAATACCAGGATAGAGCATAGGTTCATCGAACTAATACCAACCAGGAAAAGGAAATGGAGCATCCTCATCCCCAATATATAGAGTTGTCCCACACAAAGACTTCAACGCTTCAGGTCATTCCTGCACAGAGCCTGCAAGACGAAAGACCGGCATAGACTCCTAATCGGGGGAGACTTCAACGCCGCTGACCCGGCATGGGGCTACAGCTACATCCTCGTCAAAGGAAGAAACTTATCACAAGATGCACGCGAGCTCGACCTCGCCCTCATTACGGAGCCGGCTCATCCGACAAGCATTGGAAACTCAGTGACTCGAAAGATCACCACGACCTTACCTTCATCAAGAACTTTGGTTCGCAACCGGCAACGTGGTACAACATATCCACGGGCCCGGGCAATGACCACCTCCTCACATAGAAAAAAAATATCCCTCTTTACAGAGCATACCAGGCTGGTACACATAAATTCAAATGGAATGAATGAAACGACTTTAGGAAACGAAGAAAATCGCAACACGACGAAAACTGAAGCCAAATCACGGACATCCATGCATGATGCCGAGACCTAACAGGCAGCCTCGAGGCTGCAACTAAGGAGGTCGAGACTGAACTCGAAGTTGACAAGATGGACAGCCGATTGGCACACATGATCGAGGCCAAGAACTCTCTACTCACGCGTTGGAAGAAACAAGGCCTCAACCGCAAACTTCGCAAAAAGATCGCGGAGCTAAATCGCAATATGGAGGAACATTTTCAGGAGCTTTGCAAACAACAATAGCACGAGCTAGGCTATTCGTTCAACGGCCAAATGCACAACGGCAAAGCATGGAACACCCTAAGACATCTATTACACGAGACGACGACCAAGTCGCATCAGCGTGACCGACTGGCTACACAAGGAGACGATGACCAAGAATGATACGGTCGTCAAAATGCATCTACTGAACAAAGATGTGCCACAGTCGGCCGTAAAACAACACGGCTCATATACCGGCGAGACTAATGAAGCCCTGGACCGCTACATTAGAGTCGTGGAAGTCAGAACGGCGCTCCATGTCCTCATCAGCAGATCAGCGCCCGTTCCTCACCGGGTAACGAACAGAACCCTTAGGAACCTCGATGACCAGTCAATAGAAGCCCTAACGGATTACTACAACGAATGCTGGAGAACAGGCAAACTCCCCGGCAGTGGAAAAAAGGCCAAAAGATCCTAATCCCGAGGCCGGGCTTGCTTCCCTACCCGGACAACCTCAGGCCTATATCGCTGACGTGCTGCAATGGCAAAGTCCTCGAGCACGTCCTCCTCAATCAGTGGCAAAAGTTCCTCGAACAAATAGAAGCCTTCCCCCACATGATAATCGGATTCAGGCAACACCTGCGCACCCAAGACGCCATGCTTCAGCTCAAACACCAAGTAATAGACGGTCAGACCAGCGCCAACAAAGCGATATTAGGTCTCGACACACAGAGTGCATTTGACAAAATCGAACTCGCTGCAATTCTAGGACAAATATCGAAACTCAACCTGGGAGAGCGCAGCTACAACTACGTTAGAGACTTTCTAACGGAACGATGCGCCGAACTCATGGCGGGTTAAGAGTCGGCGAACGTATTATGGGGGCACAAAGGCACCCCAGAAGGGTCGGGAATCATCCCCATGCTCTTCAATCTAGTCATGATCGGAGTGGCAGAGAGACTCGAGAAGCTTGAGGATGTCGAACATACGATCTGAGCCGATGACATCACCCTATGGGTATGCAAATGCAAATGCGGCGACGGACACATCATGACAGTACTCCACAGAGCGGTCAACGAGGTTGAAGATCAACTCCAAGGCACTGGTCTCAGATGTTCGCCAAAGAAGTCGGAACTACTCGTGTCCCAACCGGCAAAAAGACACAAAAGTAAACCGCAAAGGGAATAGTATAGATCACCATACGCACCAAAGATGTTACCATGATACCCACGGTACCTAAGATCAGGATACTAGGAATGATCGTAGAATCTCATGGGAGGAATGGGGACACGGTCAACCGCCTTATATACAAGGCAGCCAACGCTACGCAGCTACTCAAACGAGTAACCTCTAAAGGGGACGGCATAAAGGAGGACAATCTCGTCCGCTTAATTCGAGTGTTTGTGATTTGTCACGCAACCTACGTGGCTGCAAAAATAATAAAAACATACTGATACACAACGCTCACAAGATCGCCCTCGGCCTACCTTAACACCCCGACCACAGATTTGCTGCTATAACTAGGAATCCACAACACGCTCGAAGAGATAGTAGAAGAACAGAGAGTGTCTCAAATAGAAAGGCTCTCAGCAAACAAGACAGGCCGCAAAATCCTCGAAAAACTCCAGATCAGATACCACCGACAGCAAGGAAACAAGAGCACGCTCAGCAAGGAAGTTTGCCAAGCCCTACACATAGACCCAATACCTAGGAGCGTTCACCCAGAGAACAAGGCAGGCGCCAAGCCCGAGCCAAGGCCCTGACGGACAAACACAGCGAGGACCCCGGCGCTCGCTTCGTTGACGCTGCAGAATACGCGGGCGGCAGCCGCTACGCCGTGGCGGTAGTTGACGCAGCAGAGACTACAAGATCCGCTGCAAGCATAAATTGTGTGAAGTCCGAGGAAGCCGAGGAGGTGGCCATAGCCTTGGCGCTTGCCGACAAAGGCTGCCCCACAGTACTCAACGACGCGTGCAAAGCAGTACGTAATTATGCCAAAGGAGAGATCTCTCCCACACTGGTCCCCATCCCGCAGCGAGCCAATTTTCATAACCAAAAACACATTAATTGGTTCCCAGCACACGAGAGACAAAAGAAAACGGAAACGAGTCGGCCCACGTCGCAGCGCGCGCTCTATCTCATCGTGCTGGCAAAGAAGTGGCCACACAACTCTGGTTCAACACGAAGGACAGAATCGCCAACTAACACGATATCACCAAAGCCTACCGCCTGGCTCGCAGGACTCTCCCTCCAGCCAGCGACAAGCTGGGCAGAGCCCAGGCCGTAATCTTCCGACAACTACATACCCTCCTAACGCCACTAATTCTACACAGGATATACCCCGATGCCTACCCTGACAGCAAGTGCCGGGTATTTGTCATCTTATTTCTCACCATGCGCACCCACCTACCTACTGAGGCGGAAGAGGCAACAATAGCGCTAGCCCTTTCTCACAGCCCTACCCAAACGTCATCTTGTCCGATTCTCAATCTGCTATATGAAACTTTGTCCGAGGGTACATATCAGCCAAATCTCTCAAAATTCGTCTCCGCAATCCCCGCAAAACCCCCATGGAGATAGTGCAGACACCTGCCCACACCGGCTTGGGGATAATGAGGCGGCCTACACAGCAGCTTGAGATATTACTGCCCGAACAAGCCTTTCAGTTACCCCTAACGACGGAGCGCAATAGATGGCCTTATTACGTACGCGGCCATTACCGCGCACTACCGCTTCTGCCACCAGAAATACCCCTCACTTCCTGCAACGGAAGAACGATTCTGGCGGCTCCTTCAGACTAATACCCTTCGCTGTCGCACACACCTTCATCGTATATACCCTGATAAGTACCCATCACCCCTATTCCCGCTTTGCGAAGATGTCGACACCATATTCCACACTATTAGGGTGTGCTCCCAAAGCCCCTTACGCCTAATTTCCTCTGTTAATCAATGGGAGGCGGCGTTGGGCGTCTCTGATCCACGGGTCTAAAAAGCCCTGGTGGAACGTCCTCCCGAAGTCACTGCTGGGCTGCGCCCAGTGGTCACCGACCCTCCAGTGGCATACTGCAGTTAATATCATCTGGACTCCTGGCCATTCCTCCCTGACAGGCAACAACTTTGCTCATCAGCAAGCCTGCGCCCTTTCTCTTCAGGCTTCCGAGGAGACCACATCGTCAATCCCGCTCGTAACGTATCAAGACATCACGCAATATTACCGGTCCGACAGACAACACTTCCCTCCTCCTCACCCTGCACTATCCAAGGAAGAAGAATCGCTGCTCCGCAGACTACAGACCAATACCTTTCCTCGCCCAGTTCGCCTGAATCGTATATTTCCAACTCAATACTCTGCTGTATGCCAGTTTTGTTCACAACCCGGAACTCTAGCTCATGTTATAATACAGTGTGTGTGCAATCCCAAACTTCCACCTCTCCGATCCCCTCTTCCCACCCCTGAGCTGTGGGAGAACCTGGTGACCAGCGACCGTCTGGACGTCCAGCAGCTCCTGGCATCCAGAGCGAAGGCTCTCTGCTCACTTGATGGATTCCCGGACTAGGGAACCACTCCCACTTTAGAAAGCTCAAATAAACGTTTTCTCTCTCTCTCTCTCTCTCTCTCTCTCTCTCTCTCTCTCTCTCTCTCTCTCTCTCTCTCTCTCTCTCTCTCTCTCTCTCTCTCTCTTTCCTCGTCCTCCTAAAAAAAAAGGGGGGGGAGGAGGGTACCTACAGAATAGCACATACTCCCAGCGTGGGATTGGCCAACCAAGAATCCATCACGAGAAAGCTTCACATTCAAGTATCGTCGTCGTTATACGAATGTGTGCATCATTTTTGTTTCACTTTTCCGCCTTTACATTTGTATGTTGTAACACTTTTGACATGTTTTGAGCCACGAGCAAATATTGTACTCGTAATAAATCACCCAGTTTGCGCTCATGCTGTCCACTTCGTTTGTCTTTTGCAAATTGTGTACCTTGTAAGGCAAATGTACACAACTAAATTCAATAACAGCAACAGAACGAAGCTCGAGGACTGTATAGTTTACCCGTGTTACGAATCGGCCAACGCCGCCGTATTTTCCCGCATCCAGCCTCCACGTGCGAAGCCATCACGTGCGCCCGCGTGTCGGTGAACCATACTTTCGTGTCTCGACATGAAAGGTCAGACACCTCGCGTTGCAACGCGCCTCCGGCGGTTGCCAGCGGCACGCCCAGGCATTCTTCACGGACGTGCGCCCCTCCGCCGTCAGGTGCCAGCGCGTCAGTGAGTCACGCCTTGACATGCCCGGCTCAGACGTTTCGCTATCGGCGCGATCAACATTCGATAGCGCGCCCCGGCACGTTTCAAGGACACTCTCTCCCCTCTCTCGGACTCCACGTGCAACGAAGCCATCGATGACTCACGAACTGTGGAAAGAGCGTTGTGTGTGTCTGTGACGTTCGTGGCGTGTTGCTACTTGGCGTTTTGACGGTTGCTGCTTTTGGGTATAAATGGAAGCAGCCCAAACGCTGAAATTCATTCCTGTCTGAGCAGCGAATCCATGCGGTCGCTCTGCTCGAGTCCTGTATTGTAACCTAGCCCGTCCGGGGCAGTGTATGTTTTTTTGGCTTCGGCTCACCTCTCGCTATGAAGTAAACAGTTACGTTAGCCTACTGCTTCTGGACTTCTTCACGGCTGCAACAGCGGCTGGCCGCTCGCATCATACACGCTACCCCTCGTATGTCGGAGGCCACGGAGCTCGGATCGGGTGCCCCCGCCCGGTCGCAACACCCGTAAAAGGCCGCGTACGAGAAAACACCCAGTGGCGTTTCCCGGCCGTTGCTCGAACTACTGTAATGATTTAGATCTGCATGGTTTGCAATGTTGTATTTCCATGCTACATGATCCTTCATATTTTCGAGTTGCAATTTTTTAGGAAATATGGACTCTCAGCTTACACAATGCTCATTTTAATGCACTTTATGGTAATATCCGCGATTTGTTAACGTAACGGTTGTACACACTAAAGAAACAAGCCATGCAGTAAATTTAGCCTGCGGGCATGCCTGTGTTTCGTCATAGATATCCAGAAATCGGCCAGGGGAATGGTGCGAAGGGAACGGCCCTTTTGAATCCAATTTTATCGCTTAAAGGAGCCATGAAGACAAAATACAAATTGGGTTTATTAGAAAGACTGCTTAGTCCCGATAACAATGATACCAATATCATCACAATCTTCGAACAAATAACGGAGATATTAAAGAAAACGTGTGAAGCAGTCGCGACCCCCTAGCCAATTTCCCGCAACTTTTCTATGACGTCACGGAACCTTCTTTGTGCGATTGGCGGCCGCCTAACTGACCTGTCGCGGCGACACATGACTGGACGCCTGTAATGGGGCCTCTAGTTCCATTTGACCGCATCACTTGAATGCTAACGCGCAGTTAACGCACTGAAAATTATGTTTTATCATTGGCCCGTATGACGTCATTCTTGCTCATAACACGTCACTGTGGCGCAAAATTTGAAAGTTTTTAAATACTTCTTGCTTTTTTTTCGTTAGAAAACGGCTTTTGTGGCTGAAATAGAGCTGAGTGAGATACTGAATCCCTAGTTCTTTCAAATTACACGAAGTTGTATTTTCTCTTCATGGCTCCTTTAAGATTCACGTAAGTGGTGTGAAAAAACAGAGAAGAGGTCATGTGCATTCTGGGCTTTAGCCTTATGCGGCATGTAAATAATGTTTACCAGTCCCAACTGTGTCCCTTTGAATAGCTTCGGGCTTGCCGAGAACAGTTCTGTACCGAAACACAGATACCGATACATGTGACTATATTATGTGCATAGTTCACCTTAGATTTGCGCATTGCTTCGATCCTCGCCTCGGGTTTTTCTCCTTTCTTCTGTCGCACGAGGAGGTAGACCTCCTTGACACCAGGACAAGAGCGCAGTAGTTTTTCCAGTAGAACCTGAAATGTAGAGGGCTGTGATGAGACGCACGCCACAACAGTTTTTCCAGTGTAATCTGAAATGTCGAAGCTTTCGTTAAAAAAAAACACCTATTGCTATTGAGTTCATTCTTACGAGACAAATTACGATGGTAAGCTTGCACGCTTCAGCAATCTATACCTATCAAGAGAAGTGCCGGACTGACTGACAGACTGACTGACTGACTGACTGACTGACTGACTGACTGACTGAGTGACTGACTGACTGACTCATCAAAGCCCAGCCAAAACTGGTAGGTCTAGAGACTTGAAATTGCGCGAGTACATTTGCGTAATAGCGTAGGTGCTCACTAAGGCGGGATTTTCGGAAATTGCACTCGTAACCGAGGAAAAGGGAGAAATTGTGTTTTCCTAAATTCTTGATTATCTCGGTCTCCCGTTCACATATCGAAGCGCTTTTTGCGGACATGTCTAGCCTTTAAGAATATCTAAAAAACAGTTTCAGGACTTCGCCCTAACAAAGACTGTCGAGGTGATTTCGCAATTTTGGACTAAAAGGTGTGTTCCTGAAGATTTCCCAATAAATCTTTCACTGATTCATTCACCCAATTGGTTTTTGCTAACATATGTTACTCATACAAATGCAGAAAACCAAGTTTAAGGATTTCGTCCCTGCGACGCCGGTAAAAGGGCCAAATTGTTTTTTTTACAAATGACACGCCTGACGAGCCGAAAAGGCCTAAAAGGTGGTGTCCACGCCTTGCCAAACGGCTGGTTCAAACGGCTTCAAATTTTGTGAGCGGATTGTGATTACGGTGTTGCAGCTCAGTATTGCGGTAAATTTTAAAAATTACACCAAGGAGACGTTGAAAAGCAGTGACATTTTTTTCAGATATCACTTTTTTATCGCTCGTTATTTGATATATTGAACTGGATTTTATTGATTTAGGTACTGAGGTATCTAAACATTGTTCTACAACAATTTTCTATGACACCCACCTAAGAGAGGCAATCAGGATTTCTGGAAAGCGGTGTGTTTTTACACATTCCTCAATAATCACACAGTGCGTTGATATATCCACTTCTTTTTTGCTTGCAAATAATTGCATATGATGCCAATACATTTGCCCAAGAAATTCATTTGAGGGTTTTGTCCTAACATGCGGATAAAATGACCAGGGAGATTTTTAAATTTACATCCGGTTGGACTGAAATTCAGTTGAGTTTTCCCGCCTTCGCATAGCGCTCGCCATCTGTTGGCACTTTCTGCAACCACGCGCCTCCGTAGCAGCCCGTGTCATATATCGTAAAACTGACCGATAAGTATCGTTCATACCTTGGTAGGTAATTACTTCCCAGGGGTAAAAATACCTTCCCTCACCCAGTCCGCCTCCATTGTTTGTTCCCAGCTCAACCTCCTGCCGAATGCGCAAGATTTGTTTACAACCCTCCACTCCTCCTCATATCATATTACAGTGCAAGCAAAGCCCCGATCTCCCCTCTGTTCCATACCCCCTACCCACCCCTGAGCTGTGGGCAAACCTGGTGACTAGCAGAGGTCTGGATGTCCAGACACTTTTGGCCTCCAGAACGAGGGCTGCCTGCTCATCACATGGCTGCCTGGAATAGGGAACCACCCCTGCTTCACCGGCTTAATGAAACGTTTTTCACTCACTTAATCACTCACTTGAGCGCACCATATTGGTGCGATTTGTTTAGCGAGAGTTCTAGTAAAACACGAGCTCCAGACGTTTCCCATTACCACGACAAGCCTCCGCTGGAGCACTCGATTTTGCAGCAGGTAGTAGTTCTATATTGTGTAAAACTTCATGAGTGAAGTAGCCAATTATGACAACTAACAAATAACTGAACACGTGTTTATGCCCATTAGTGTCATTTGTATAATGGCCCCACCGGGCATCGCCGGTTACTACCGCTAGTCTTTGTATAAAACGGTTGCCATGCAGATTTCCTAAAATGTGCTCCATTCCGGGGAGAACTTTTTTAACACCCCGCTTTCCCGCAATGGGTGCCTATTTTGTGGCGTTGAGATGATACGAAACTGTGTGACACATTACTCCAAGGCAATTAGTCTTTACCGCACCGGCGAGGAAACGGCGGCCAGCAGCATTATTCGAGCGACACGCAGCAAATAGTAGTACCGACCGTGAATGGCACCAAGTCCACCGGCGCAGGATTATATAAACTTCATAAAAGGAATAAAGCGGCACCACTTTTCAACACAGGCGAAGCCGAAACCATTTTTGCCGGACCCGGGGAGGCCGGCCGTGAATGGGCCAAAACATATCTTCTCGGACTGTGAAAAATTCACGCAGGCGGAGACGAACGCTGTTTAACACGTGACGCAAAGCACCGGCAACGACTGACGCCCTCGCGGCTCATATTTCACGAGATACATTTCCGAAGAAAGTAGAAACAAGCTCACGCGCGCCGTGTGCACGGGGTCGAACATTCGGCTCCGAAGATGCAACTCATCGATGGGGAAAGCACAACACCGTCTGCATCCAAAACGGTACACAATAGCAGCCAGAGAAGAAATACTCGACGGGACTGGCAGCGCGCCCCACCCGATTCGAGTTTCGCCCCACAATCTCAACAAACAGGTCACCACCGTCACGTCCTGGGCTCAGGACAATGCCTGCGTTCTCCAGTGCGGCCCGCTGTGGTAGCGATTAAACGGCTGTGGTAAAAATCACATTCCGTCGCGCGTCCGCTTCAACAGTGCCCGTCAGGGCAAAGCGTTTTCCGGTGGGTAAAATCGCCAATTGAAGAATGCCTGCCGTACCCGCGTTCTGCACAGCATCCGTCGTCACCTCGTGTGAAACGACACACCCCGCACCGTTGCGAAACATCGAGACCCCACCCGAAGACAAGGAAATAGTCATCAACCAGCTGGGCCAACACGAAAATTCACCACGGCAAGGATTCTACGCCGATGTCAAGTGAATGGCACTTTACTGCCCTTCTGGTAACACAGGATCAACTATCTCAATTCTATCCGAAGAAATGTTTCACGGTCACTTTGTACCACATAGATGAAGCTCCACCTCGAATTCTTAAAGATTACTCGGGACGTACCATACCTGTGTCAGGATGTTTCACAGCGACTGTTCAGTTTAAAAATATTCAGGAACCCCTCTCATTTTATGTGGTGCCAAAGGGCAGATCTCTCCTTGGAATAAATGCTATTTCTGCTCTCCAATTAACTCTCACCGAAGATCACCTCCGATGCTGGCAAACTACTACAGAGAACCAGTCTGGAGTTGACCAACTGGCCGAAGTGTTGAACAAACCTCCGCCTTGAACTAGCACAAAGCAGAAGGAGAGAAGCGAAATTTGCTGAAGAAATGCGGCTGCTCAAGTCTCAACTAACAGATCTCCGAGAGAAATTTCGAGCGAACTCGTTTGAACTAGAGGAGAGCACAAGTGAATCTCAAGAGGTTCAGGTGCCGGAGTCTTTCAAAAAAGGAAGAAGCTGACAAGCCCGAGGAAGACTCCAAAAGGCCGACGAAGCCGACCACGCCCGAGGGAGAGGCCAAGAAGGCCAACGAAGAGGATAAGCCCAAATCGAGGACGGTCGAGTATGACGAGTCCGCCGACAAGAAAAAAGAAGAAAAAAGAAAATGAGGGAAAGGAAACAGTGCAGTGTGTGAAGTGAAGCACAGTGCAATACAGTGAGTACATTTAAGTGAAGTGACGTTTTGGACATGTGGATGATATTACCTTTCCTGTTGGACTCGGTTGTGTAGAGTGTGGGAACATCATTGCTCGTTTTTATTTTTTCTTTAAGGGGGAAGATGAAGTACAAAAAAAATTTTCCGAATAAATTACTCTCTTTGGCTTGACCTTTCAACGGGCGTTTGTCTCCTGCTTCGCCCTTCGGGGCCGTCGCCGACGCGACACTACAACACCCCCGCTTTCCCGCAAATGGGTGCCTATTTTGTGGCGTTGAGATGATACGAAACTTGTGACACATTACTCCAAGCATAGGCTTTATTCGTAGTAGTACCGACCGTGAATTCTGGAATTTTTCAACACATGGTTATGAATGGGCCAAGGACCACGCAGGCGGAGACGAACGCTGTTTAACACGTTGACGCCATATTTCACGAGATGAAGAACAAGCACACGACGGGAACATAAGATGCGATGGGGAAAGCACAACACAGTCTGCAGGTACACAATATACTCTGGCAGTTCGAGAGGTCTGAGGACAATGCCCGGTAGCGATTAGGCTCACATTCCGTCGCGATGCGTTTCTGGCGCCTCAACAGCAGGAACGGCAGCGCCCTACAGCCGGAACGGAGTGTCAGCAATTGGTGCACCAGTACCACGATGACGGTGCGTGGACAGACGCGCTCTCGAGCCTTGACAACGGGTGGCAACGGTCACGTCTCAGGTGGCCAGGCGTCCCACGGTGTTGTTTCCCACGAACCGCGCCCTGTTCCGCCGCTCGCCTTAGAGCCGTCGTCGTTCCAGCCCTCGCGATCCCGACACCGCGCGCCTGCTCTTCCTCCTCGTCGTTGCTGCATATCCTGCTGGTTCAATGGCGCGGTCAACCCCTCGCGTGGCCATTCATCACACACATATCACTAACCACCGCTGTCCAAAGTCAACCTCCCACTGATTGCAATTGTGGCACTGACGTGTTGTCGTCGTGCATTTTGTGGGTGGATGAATAACAGGTAATTATAGCCACGATGTTTTACCATCTTTTTTTTTTCGACAATCATGACTAGAAATCACTTCAGGGAATGCAAATTATCTGACACATACCTTTCCGACGAACCCGGTTCCTCCGGTCATGAATACCACTTGGTCCTGGTAGAACTGCGCGATCTGGGAGGCGCCATTTCCATTGTCAACCACGGCCGATGTGGCTGTTGTGGCCTGGGTGTGGTCGATGGGGCCTGGGGTCGCTGGTGCGTGGTTTCTTCCATGGCGGACTGTCAGCGGCGCCTCGCAGAACACGAGTAGACAGGACGACCACTTGTGTCCGGCTGCAATAGCTGCTGTAGAGTATGGCACGATCTGAAGGCAATCGCGGGAGAGACGACCGTGCTATAAGATAACGGCCCCGCGTGGTTATTTCAGGCTCTCTGGCGGCTGGCTAGTGCCGCTTCAAAACGCTGCTTCACAAATCACTTGTTTTACAATTGGAGCAGTGGGAAGAGCGTCCTACCACTGATCTCCACTTAGTCGCTGGATGGCGCTTCGCCGCTGTCGCGGCCGGGCGCACGCACAGCCACCGGAAGTTCAACGGCTCGTTCCGGAAGTCGGGCGTCTGCTGCGCTTCTCAACCGCTGATAAGCGTCACCATTTGCGCATTTTGGCATTTTGATTATACACATCGCGTTCAGATCGCAACTTATGCTGTTCCGAAACATGCGACGTTAATATGAAGCAGAATTTAATTGCGAAGGAGAACGAAAATGCCACTTGGGTCTTGGTTTGAGAGGAGACGACGCAGCTAGAACGGGATTTATGCTAGCCAGTGGACTTTATGATTCGTGTTAAGATGCACGTCTTGCAATAAATTAACAGTCGTGAAATGACTTGGATTATCCGAAAATCCACTAGCTAAGCAAGTTCGATATCAACACGAAGGAAGCTGCCTGAAACAGAAGAACCGATTTGAGGTTTGCTACGGGCCGACAAAAAAAAAAAAAAAAAAAAAAAATCTGGAAATGACTGTGCGCAGTTTGCTCCTGTTTTACATTTGAAGGTCAGTACATCGGAACCCTTTACAGTATGAATTCAAGCATATGTGTGTTTGGAAATTATACTACTAGCATCTTGCACAGCTATCATAGCACCACTGAGATACATAACGCAAATAGCAGCATTTCAAAAATTGAAAGAAAAAATTGGGTACTTAAAATTTAAGACTTCGCGCTTTGTAACGTAATGGAGATGTTTTTCCAATTATATTTCATTGCTTAGTGTACATGGTTTTCAGAGTAAATTTGCAAAACAATTCTTCCTCAACCACAGCTTTTCACAGCTCCTTGTAGATTTTATTGTGCTCCGAGCTAATTTGTAGGGCGTCATTTTTAAAGCGACTCTGCAAATATACTACGAAAGAAGGTAGCGCCCATGCAGGCGATTTCAGTGTCTAATAAACGTAGCATCAACTGCAGGGGAAGTTATACAAACGCTAAACGAGCTAACTGCGATGGCCGAACAGCATTCTTTTTTTTCAGGGCCATGTCATACTATACCTTTTCCAGATGCTTCGGGAAAGAAAACAACGTGGGCACGGCGTCAGGCTGTAGCCGAGTTTCGTGCGCCCGTTCTGTCAAAACAGTTGTCAGTAAAGTGGTCACTGCAGAGCCTGCTGCCTGGGGATGGAGCCCATTGTCCCTTCTTAAGTTTGCCACCCAACGCCGGTATAAACCCGGCTTAGGGCGAGGGAATCTGCGTAACAAGAGCCACAGCTTAAAAACGACACTGATATGACGTTTGCGTTTCGCTGCGTATCACGCACGTCATACAGAATATTGTAATACTTCCAGTGGGAACGTCTTCCCAGACGACTTCTCTGGTCTGCATGTGCAGTTTACGGCGCAACAATTAAGCAGGCATTTTTTTGGCGGAATGCGCGCGAAACCAGCCCATAGGTAGCATGCGCTATGCTGGAACGGCGGCCATTTGCCCGACTTCCGGGGCGAGCCCTCGAACTTCCGGCTGCCGCGCACCGGAGAGCTCGAAGCGCCATCCAGCAACCCTAGTGGAGATCAGTGCGTCCTACCATTCACGATATTGTGTGCTCCGGCCGGAGTCCCTGTTTAATCTGCCTCACTTGTAGCTTGTTAACATCGCGACTGGTGCTCACCCGCCGCGGTGGCTCAGTGGCTAAGGCGTTGCGCTGCTGAGCACGAGGTCGCGGGTTCGATTCCCGGCCGCGGCGGCCGCTTTTCTGATGGAGGCGAAAAGCAAAAACGCTCGTGTGTTCGAGATTTCGGCGCACGTTAAAGATCCCCAGGTGGTCAAAATTCTTCCGGAGCCCTCCACTACGGCGCGCCTCATCACCCGCGTTGCGTCGGCGCGTTAAACCCTACAAACAACAAACAACAAGCGACTGGTGCTGTTCAACTGATTTGAATAACCTCGGCCACATTGGTAAGCGGAAGCAAAATACTATCTCTGCAGAGGCGGCATGATTTTACAGCAAGCTATATTGCTTTCGGCAACAGTACCACTCAAACTAATGAAAAAATCATTAAAAGCATGTGCCCGTGGTGCCTAGTGCAAGCTAACGTCTTCTAAAAGATTTTAATTGGTTGATTTGAACTAGGATCGCGACTCACCATTATATTTGATTTTTAAACAACATCCGACTGGGAGTATTGCAAAAATAAAAGGGCTGGTAATGAAAGCTTGATTTGGTTTTCCAAATTCATTGTATGATGTATTATAACAGGATTAAATAGATTAAAATCAGGTTGGTCAGGCAATGCGCTGAAGCTTAGGGACAATCTCGTTTTACTTTAGTGTATGAAAAAGTTTTATTTTCCCACGGGTGCCGTATATTGGCCGGACATGTCGTACAGGTATGCACAGAGAGGTATATTCGATAGCAATTTCTAAATATTAGCAGAAAATACTCATGCGTAATAATGGCGTCCTGCGCTGCAAAAAGCTGCTCCAATCTGTACAATATATCGACCAGTAAACAGACCGCCAATAAATACAAGCAATACAGGCAGCAGCAGTCGCTGTAAAATTACAAAATGGTTCAGGCAAACCTGGAGAAATCGCAGAGCAGGGATTAGCCGAAGTCACCGCTTTGCCGCTGTTGCTACCGACTGAAGCTCGGATAGAGTCGGCGTCTTTATAACCCCGGAGGGCGCTGCTTCAGGCTGCAACCATCAGTCAGCCCCACACGCGCGATGGCGAAGGTCCACAGGCAAAGGTGTAGACTTCGCGATGAATATCTAATCTTCGTGAGGCAGCGTTCGTGGTATGGCATCAATCTGTAGCCCTGAGGGTGTGCGCAGCGCGGATCGGCCAGCGTGATTTCAAACGCCTCGCTGCGCAGAGCACCCACGTGACTTGTGTGATGCCACTGCACGCGCACTCTTTTGAGCGCCTGCTAAAACGGGCCCACCGTTCGGGTTCTATATATGCAGTCGAAAGAAGCACAATTATCAATAAACAGAAAAGAGAGAAGGAAACAGAACTTCGCCAACAGTTAAGGAACTCTATTTTTAGAAGAAAGCGCAAACGCCGTCGAGTTTAAGCAAGAAATAAGAGACACAAAAAGTAAACTAGAAGTCAATGACACTGAGCGTTATAGGGGAGCTATCGTGCGAGCACGGGCAGGTAAGATGTGGTTCGGTAAAATGCCAACAAAGCGTGCGTAGTCTGACGAAAAACCTTACGCGCAGAAAAAACTAACTCAGGGAAATACAGTACAAAAATGTTTTTACGGCCCAAAAAGAACCGATTGAGCGGGCGTTCGCCTCAGCTGTTAGACAGGCACATTCTAATGAACGATGGCTTTGCTGATGAATTTTTATCGCTTATGCCCAAGTTAGATCCAGAGCTTTGTGAAATAATGGAAGCACCAATTAGTGTGTGGGAATTAGAAAACGCAAAATATGATCTGAACACCTGTAAGTCACCCGGGCCAGACGGGTTAAGCGCGGAATTTTACAAGGCTTTCAAAAGGGAGGTAGCGGTATCTTTATATGAAATATTGGTGGAGGCTTACAGACTTAAGGTTCTCCCGCAGTTTTTTTAAGGAGGCGCACATTATCTTGATACCGAAGTGTGAAGATGCAGTAAAACTGCTGTCCATAAAGGCGTATAGGCCAATTACTCTAGCAAATGTCGACTACAAAATTTACACGAAGATCTTAGCTAGACGGTTGCAAAACGTAATTCAATTTTTGGTAGGAACGCATCAAACTTGCGGTATTAAGCATCGCACGATAAGTACCAATGTGCACGCCGCCAGAAGTGTGTTAGAGTGCTGTGATGCCTTCTCAGGTCGTGTGGCGTTGGTGCAACTCGACCTTGAGAAGGCTTTTGACCGGGTGTCCCATGACATACTTTTCAGAATCTTAGACTACACGAATTTTTGGTCTGTTATCTCGGAGGGTATAAAGATGGCGTATGCCGGATGCAAGGTGAGCATAATTGTTAACAAAAATTTCAGTGAAGGAATAAATGTTGGTTGTTCGGTCAGGCAAGGTTGTCCGTTATCGCCACCTTTTTGCGTTGTATCTCGAGCCTTTATGTTTAAAAATAATCAAGCATGACCGAATACGGGGGTTCGCATTACAGAACACTGAAGTAAAACTGCTCGCATACGCAGATGACATAGCGGTTTTCTGTAATATGTCAACATTAAAGGGACCCTGCAACGCTTTCGATAAGCGCTTTCACTCTTTCCTTCGCGTCTGGAACCACGGTGAAAGCTATAGTTATCGCCAGCATGGAGCGGCACTGCGTGATTTTCTCGTCGCACCAGATACGCCTTCCATTTCTGCTTTGTTCTTGTGGCTTTTTTTTAAGTTGCTATCGAAAAGCGTTCATTGCTGCAACTGAAGGAAAACCGGCCAACAGCCGCCACGTGGCCTTAGTGACGTAATTCGAGCCGTCTATACCGGGAAAGAGGGAGAAATCTTTTGAGCGAGTTTACAAGTTCTTTAATTGGCATAGAGCAGTAATTTTTGGCTGAGCTACTTTGCGACTCCCTAATCTAAGTACTGGGTGTGTGGGGTGGCGACGTTCTGCAGGCATTTCAAATTTCAAAAAAGTTGAAAGAAGTGTTTCAGTATCTCTTTAAAAAAATGGCTGAAAATTTAAATTTTGCACACTCAGACCTCGTGGGAATGAATCGCAAATTAACAGCCCCGAGCAACATGTGGTGTTCCTTCCTTTTTATAAGGTAAACTAATTACCCCCCTAAATCTGCCCACGCTGCCAGTATGACCGATGCCAACGGAAAAGAAATAACCGCAGTCACGACCATTACAAAATCTATAGAAACAGCTGAAGAAGTTGCTATCGCCCTAGCCACCACCACTTGTGAAGATTATACAGTGATACTGACCGACTCCCAAGCTGCATGCCACAATTTCCTGATTGGACAAATATCCCTATCAGCATTGGTTGTACTAAAATAAATTAAACAACTTCCAGCACTACAGATTGTCTCGTCACCTGGGCACGAACCCCTCAAAGAAGATGAGGCAGCACATGCCGCTGCCCGCGCCAGCACACACCTGGCCGTTTCCCATGGCAGTGATAACCTAGATGACGGGAAAGATTGAGAATGGGAAAGATTGCGGAGACGTAGGCTTGAGGATGCTCAAGCCTACGCCCCTGCGAAAATACGCTGAATACTCGCCCAATGCGGGCACGGGCGCCAACAATACCCAGCACCCCACCCACACCTACCCAGAACCATATTCCGACGACTGCAAACTAACTCTTACGCCTGCAGTACCCTAGTCCGTGCCACGTACGCCACCATCTACCCAGCCTCTTGGTAATACTGCCCCCACACTGGCACCCCTACCATCTGGTATGGAGGTGTCAACAAACCTCGCCCCTTACTCCTAATCCCCAACCTACATACGTGCGATGGGTGGCACGGCTGACCAGCTCCGACCTCTCCTCCCAGCGTGGCCTGGTGGAGAGGGCCCGGGTGGCCAGCACAGGACAGGGTATCCCGGACTATAGGAAACCCCCCACCAGGCGGGGGCGCAGACATCAGCACCTGAATAAAGTTACTCCTGCCCCTCCCCTGTGGTGTTCGCTGACCTGACCACCACCTTGGCTATGTGTACCATGCAGACGCTGGGACTAAGAGCCATGCGTTCAGTCTGGGGCTCATGGTAAAGCTACCACCAGGGCGGTCAAAATCTCTGCTGATGAGCCACTACTGTTCGTGTCCCAAGGAGCGTTTTAAGTTTGGTTTCACCTATCTACTATAGTCTCACTTGTATCCTACCATGTTAATATTGCGTTAGCAATGGATGGGGCATGTCGGCAGAAGTCTTCACCATCGATCCGCGGGCACAACGACAGAACACCAGAGAATAAAAGAGCGTGAGAGGATAGGGGTGACGTCCAGCCCGGCAGGCGGCGACGTTGGCTGCGGTGGCGCTGCGTTAGCGCCTGTGCCGGCCTTTGGTTGCTCGGGGCGACGGCAGGTCGAGGTGGCTGCGGCGGTGACCGAACATGTGTTCGAGCATCTCGGCGCATTTTGTCAGTGCTGACACGAAGTGTGAAATGGAGTTTGGAGCTAGCGTAGGCCCGAGTAGACAGCAAAAAAGACGAGATGGGATCGACGGCTACGTGTAATGCCGAAACTGCCCAACAACGGGAGGAGAGACAGGCATCCAATGCGCAGAAAGGGGACCACCGAGACTGCGAAACAACGCAAAGCACGCTTGACACGCTGCGCGGGATTCTTCAGCAAGAGCATGCAGCGGGCTGATCGTCAAGTTCGCGAGGCAAACTCGGTTGTGAGGGTCATCTACGATGCATGTTTTGCTGAACAAAGGGCTCAAATGAACAACGCAATTCGAACCTTTTATGCCTCGCCAAAATGATTCCAACACAAGTTCCAAATGTATGTCCCAACGGCGATAGAAAACATAATACAACTCGACGAAAATGCGCATGTGAGTCCTAAAGAATGCGGTGCTGAAGCATTATTGAGAATGCATGAATAGATCCTGCAGCACTTGAAACCTGCGTATGGGGTATTGACGTACACCCTTTGTCAAAAATTTCTAGGCCATGCCAAAAGCGTGCGGGGCACAAAAAGTAATTCAAAGTACGAGCTTACCTTTTGAACGAGGCTGAAACTTTTTGTTCCAGAATGCGGGAGAAAGCGCCTCTCTTCTGTCAAAAACAGTTTTGGTCACAGTTAACCGCAGTATGTTACATTGAATTGTTTCCGGAGCAAAAACCTTTGGCGCGGCCTGGAAAATTTTTACAAAGACTGTACCTCGGTGTTCCTGAGGGCCGTTCCTCATAAATGCTTCCCGGCACGTTAATGTAAGTAGAACAAAAAAAAAACGGATGAATCGGGCCTCATTTTCCCTGGGAAAAATTAGAGCAAAGATCGCCGCAACTTTCCAAAGACATTGTTCACACAACACCCAGTTCTCGCTTTCCCCTTTGTGTAGAATAGCAAACAGGCCCTAAACGTTGCGAAAATTGTAATCGAAACATGGCAATCTGCATCTTTTTTTGTCTGACTCGTTTATTTCTTTCAAAAAGCCGTGCTTAAATCGCTCAGTAGATGAAATACTGAAACCGAAGCTTATCCTGGGTTCAAATATGTTAATGTTACGTTTTCCGAACATAATAACGATCTGTCAATAATCCGCCCGTATTTCCGCCCCAGGTATAGCTAGCCCCAGGTATGTCCAAGTTGATTATTTAGATATCCCTTATCAATGCTCTAAAAATATAAAACTACTTTTATTAAGAATGTGTGAATTTTGCGCAGCTCACCTGAATGCCTCCTTCCGTGTGTGACGCCCCGTGTGCTTTTATATAAAAAGCCACGGGGAAAGGAATTTTCTATCCTCCATGCTTCAGGCTAGTCCAAATAAATAACGCAGAAGGAAATCCGTGCTTGAAATACGCTCATCGGCAAGCGTTCAAGAACACTTCTCACGTACACTTCGCGCCGTTCTCAACTCGTCCGGATACCCGATAGGCATCGCCGCTATGAGCGATGAAATAATTCATCTGCGTGCGTATGCGGCATGTGACGTCATTCAACACCGCTCCACAGAATTCGTACGCAGCCTCGTCGAACAGTTTTACTGACGGCGAGCGTCGAAACCTCGGATAGGGTGTTACGTATAGCGTACGTAATGACGCTTGGCTGTAAGGTAAAGAAAGCGCTAGCTAAGGCTATCGGTTCAATCGTCAAGCGCATGCAGATGTGCTTCATGACCGCACCACAGAGCCCCGGGGACTTGTTGGGCACTTAAAATAACGCGATGAATTAAGCAATACTTTCAGAAAACAAATTACACCATATTTCCGTAGGGGAACCCTGAGTAGTATGCGAAGCAGCCATGGGGTCGATTGAAGTGCCCATTAGTTTTCAGTTCGTCGTTCCGTTAGGTTGAGGTCCGTAGCTACCGTTATATTTACCGTTTGGTTTCCATGGTAACTATCAGACTTTCACTTACCGGAACTACGAAATGGGAAATTGCGTTGACCCCATGGCTACTTCGCATACTACTCAGGGCTCCCATACGGGAAGATGGTGTAATTTTATTGGAGGGGGGGGGTGTTAGAGTGGAGCTGCATTAGAGAGAGAGAGAGAGAGAGAGAGAGAGAGAGAGAGAGAGAGAGAGAGAGAGAGAGAGAGAGAGAGAGACGTAGTGCGTGGTATGAGTCTGTCTTTATTTAGGCATTATCATCATCATGTTCAACGTAGGTGACGTCGAGCTGTGGTTGGCGTTCCGCTTTGATCATGACCGCCTTATGGTCTGTGAAATGTAAATTCAAGGGCTGTTGTGGTGGATGAACCCTGAAGTTGCTGAAAATGAGGTCGATGCACGTTCCCCGGTTGGTTGTGGGCTGCTTGTAATCACGGCCCTCCGAGACTTGCCGACGCACGCCGCCGCCGACGACGATGAAACGTTGAAGGCGCGTGAAGCGGGCTCGTCTCGTGCCGACCCAGGAAGCCACCGGTAACACTGTCGCTCCAGGAGTCATTAAAGGATAAGACACCACCGGGCGTTCAGCAAGCCGAGCATGCGCAGTGGGGGTGTGGACGCCGCAAGGCGGAGGGAGGGACATAGCCTCTACCATGAGATGCTTCGCATCTAAAATATTCAGGGAACAGCCGTATTGAGTTCACAACACACATCTAATTACGCATTACACTGCGTATGTTCTCGGCAAATGTGTGTTGCTTTTTTCGCTTCTTTTTCGAGGTTGTGATTTTCGGAGTCGCTTACTAACCTCTGTGAGAAATATCAGGTCTTAAAAGGTTTTCAGTTTTTTTTTTTAAACCACGCTTCAATAGCGCAATGGTGACAGCCGAACTTCATTTTGGGAGTTTGCGAGGAGGCGTTTTTAAAATATTCTGAACATATAATATTGATCGACAGCAAGCCTCACGAGGTAAAATTTGTTGTTCACCGAACGCGCACTGCTTGCGGCAGAAAATTAAAAAAAAAATGCCTACTACAAAATTTAGAGCGCCGTGCGAGAGAGAGAGAGAGAGAGAGAGAGAGAGAGAGAGAGAGAGAGAGAGAGAGAGAGAGAGAGAGAGGCCTTTATTGGAAGCAAGGCGGGCTGTGACTCTGTTCCGGGAAGCGGAATAAAGGATAGAGTTAGATGAAGTGGGCTCTATAACCAATTCGCAACGCATGCATTATCATTTTTTTTATAAATCCGCCGATTATCACGCTACTGTTTTTGGGAACACCAATCAGAAGTGCCCTTGAACCTGTATATGCTATTTTTTGTGACGTTCTATTTTGAGGAGAAATACTTAAATTTATGTATCATTTATTATGTCGTTTTTCTCTCCTAGTGTCCCCGTTTTTTGCGCTGTTTCGTCAAGATGATACATAACCAGTACCAACTCGCCCAAATGTTGATCCTTCTGAAATACTTAAATGACTTATTGAGAGGGAAAGCGGGCAGGAGTACCGCGTCCGTAGCAGAAAACAGCTTTTCCCGAACCGCTTTACCCCACAAAGCTTTCCATGGCATGAGGCGTTCCACAGCACGAACCTAAGGTCAGCAGCAGCGAGAGGTTGCCCTCATGGCAGCCAGGAGGTCAGCCACCTTTTGGGGAGGTTGAGTTGGTAGATTAGTGGAAATACGCTTTTAAATGCGAAAACATTAGATGGCCCATTGAGTAAAAAATTGGCCGCGTATCTGCTCCTTTCGTTGCAACTGCCGTCACAAGACGATAGTCTTTATCGGCTTTTGTGAAGTAAATTCCTCCCTTCGCTTTCCCGCTCACCTCTCATGTTGTTCCTCTTGCGCGGTGCTGGATTAGGAAACTTTGAGGCCCGGGGCTACTGCGTCCTTGGGGCCCTAATTATGATGATGATGATGATGATGATGATGATGATGATCCCGCTTTAATATGCGACAATTTTCGAAGCCCATGTTATGCTCTCTGATCAGTGATACATAATTTTACCCTTTCCGCAAACTAATTTGTAGGCTTGATGTCTAGTATTACATAACGGATTTTATCAGGCGTATAAGTTAGTATGATTTGATTGCTGGTCCATCACAGATTCGCAATTATTCGAAGCGCCGTGTTGGCCTGCACATGACTTGGTATAGAAGAGTATTTTCTTACAAGAAGCATATGTTATTAGGCCTGTAAGGTTTTAGTTTTATTGTAAAGTACTCCACCGGCATATATGGGAGGGCTCAAAGTCCGCGCAGGCAGCTGTCACTCACCGACATCTGCCAAACAGTTAGCCGCCACGGCTCCATAATCCAGTAGGTTACCCGCGCAGACGAGAAAGCACGCGGCGGTTAAAACACGCGTCGCCTTTAAAGGAGTTTGGGGGGGGGGGGATGGAGAGAGAGAGGGGGGGCTCACTTTACACATGTCGCGCAACGCAACCTTCCTATCACAGCATGATTAGTACAAAGACGATAAGCAGGAAAACGTCGCTTTTTAGGCTGGGCAGCGACCCGCTTCGTGCGTGGGTTTGCGCATGGCCGTCGAATTTTCAACGGCGATGAACTCCTGTTGCGCAGCTGTGATGGTCTTGCTAGTCGGCAAGCCGTTACGCATTAACGGGTCCCAATTGGGTTGGAGAGCGACAGGTGAGCACAAGAGATGGCATGAGGCAACAGTTTAATAAGGATAGAATGTCTCTGCTCACCCCCGCGCTGCTGCTCCCGTCGGTGCCGCGCAACAGCAGTCAGTACTTCGTTGTCGATCGGTCGGGTCGTTGTTCGGTCGTAACTGGCAGTGTAAACACGCTAAAGCTTCTCGACTAGATTCGGGGTCTACGACGGAGGCGAGTTTGGGTGGACCTTTCGTTTTCAAGTCCTCAACACGTCTGCCGCGTCCACTGTTTTCCTGCGCTTCTTCGGGGGTTCCTCTCCTCGTGCCGCCGCGCCCACACGGGACCAGATCTGCGGGCCGTCCTTTGGCCGCGCCGTCCGGCGGCTCATTCCAAAGCGAAAAGCTCCCACGGGGACAAACAGCTTACCGTCCCCGAGTCGCGGCGGAGGTCCGTTTTCAAGACGCCATCGAAAGGGTTTTTAATGGACACAGCTTTCGTCGTCCCGAAAGGAAAAAGACGTTGTTAATGCTTTGTTTGGCGCCCACTCCCGAGTTCTTCACACCGCCTAGGCCTGCTGATTCCCCAGCTCGAAGGGAGCCGCTAGGGTCGGGCTGGCCCGGCGGCCTCTGCGTCCACACGGAGTACGAATGGAGTCGCGCGGATATGTAGCTTCCGCAATGCTTGTTGCTCAGACAGCCTGCAGAGGCTGCAGCACAGAAGCGCGTGCTGATGCCGAACGACCCCGCGAGTGGCCTACACAACCTTTGAACATTTAAATAACCGTATATACGCTGACCATTCAGCGAGAATATCGAGTCAATATCAATCACGCTATGCGATTCAACTAATCCATTAGCTTTATTGAACGGGTCGTCATCGCAATGAACTTCCTTGTCAAACGCCATACATGGTAATTTGTAGGAGAACTGTGAATGAGCCTGTAGGTCAGTGCTTAAGTTGTCAATAATTACATATCCCCCCTCAGGCTTAAACAATTTACAATGTTCTTCAGACATTATTTCATTATTCGCATGCCTGGCCCTTTCTTATACCGAAACGTGCGCGCGCCGAAACGTCCGCGTACTTAGATATCCGTGTACCGAAAAGACTACCGAAACGACCTGTGCCGAAAAAGACCGGAGCCAAGCGCGGGACCTTTTTTATGTGGCTTCTTAGGCCCGATCAAGCTGTGTACCCACGACTTTTGGTCCAAGACGTCTTCTCATAAACCTCGGGGAAACAGGGAAGAGGAGTAGGAATAACTAAATTAAATTGAAATGGACACGAAGGCTGTCAGCCATACCGTGAGCCCCCACCCCCTTACTCCTCCGCACCTGTCCGAGTCAGCTTTGGTGTAAAGGTGAGGTTGAAGCTCCTACCTTCAACTTTTCATGCGGGCAGCGAGCACACTCAAAATATATATATATATTTTTTTCATCGGGGGCCCCTGACAGCTGGGGGCCCGGGGCTGCAGCCCCCGTAGCCCCCACCTTAATCCAGCCCTGCGAGTCTTGCGTCGCGCTCCTCCCAAGGTAAAGACGCCAAATGTTTGCTTCAATCATTTTAAATTTCCCGCGTTCCACTGCTCCAAACCGGGTATCTCGATGCGAACGCTGCCGTACGGCGAAGACGCGCGTTAATCGAGGCGCCCTACTTCAACGTTTACAGAACCGCGTTTCCCTACTCCACGTGCGTTGCAAGCAGAACGTGGAACCTATCTAGTGCAACCTTGCGTAACTGTTGCCGGTTGATTTCTTAAAATGGCGCCAGAAGCTATTGTGGCGCTGGCGACAGCAGGCGACGGCGGAGTGAATTCTTTTTCTGCAGTTGATGAAGTATTTAATTTCGCAAAGTCAAGCGTGTTTGATTTTTTTATAAAGGAACACTGCAAATATCACTTCTGTATTGATTTGTTGTCTCATATTTGCGTAATGTCTTGCTCTTCTTCAACAATGTTGACAAGGATGAACATTACACCGGAGATAGACGGGTAGATTTAGCTGCGACTATATAAGACTATTGCGCAGGCATTGTTTTGCTTCGGCCGGGTGGCTGAATCGAGTCACAGACAGACAGACGGACAGACATACAGACAGACCAAAATTTCTGGGTTTAAGTAGCCCAAGAAAGACTATCGTCTTTAAAAAAATTATTTGGTGCGCTTAAGCCTGTTTACGTGCTTATTGGCGATGAGATGTTCTAGTGGCGCCCCCTGGATCTCACGTCGGCTTAGAGACTCGCACCGCTGTCGTCTGCTACACTCCGCTCGTGAGGGGCAGCAGTGCGTGTGCTAGAAATCGCCCGCCTTGATGTTTTAGCGCATTAAAAAGCGTATTTCCAATAATTCAATTATTTTTGCCAGCTTTTGAAACATCTGAATAATTTCAAGCTGCATCCCCCAAAAGTTTCCACCACACGAGGAGAGCGAGAACAACACAAGCAGCAGAAATTGCCAAGCCCAAGCATGGCAAATCATCAGTGGCCAATGTGTCTGAACTTGGCAATACCTCGGCCGTCATTATTGGCTGGTGCTTGGGAAAGGTGACAGGCCAACAATTGGCCAAGCTCTGGAAGGCCAATATTGGACAACACTTGGCGAAGTGTGTTGCCATGATAATGCCTATGGGTGGACCCCACGCTATTTTCAAGCACAGTTTTGCCTTTGGGGCCAGTGCTTATGGCCAATGCCTATTTTATGAGTTTCCTCGCAGCCCGATTTCCGCTTTATACATGCCATTATACACTAAATTATTTAAGGAGTGCGCATTAATTATTTATTTAATGCGCACTCGTTAAACAATTTCCTGTACAGTGGCATGTATAAAACCGAAATCGGACCGCGAGGCAAAATAAACAAACTGCATCAACATTGCGAAGCAATTGCGTCACTTGCCAAAAACAATTGAGCAACACAACACATCAAGTCTCTTTGCTTAATTTTTTTATTATGACCATAACATTTACGAGAAACCCGGCCTAACAGTGGCAAGAAATGAAATAAGCTTGTTCAAATCACAAACACGAAAGCAAACACAAACACAACAGTCGAGAAAAAAAAAATTACACCATCTTCCCGTAGGGGAACGCTGAGTAGTATGCGAAGCAGGCATGTGGTCGATCCATTAGTTTTCAGTTCGTCGTTTCCGTGAGATTGAGGTACGTAGCTACCGTTATATTTACCGTTTGCTTTCCATGGTAACTACCACACTTTTCACTTACCGGAACTACGAAATGGGAAATTGCGTTGACCCCATGGCTGTTTGGCATACCACTCAGGGTTACCCTACGGGAAGATGGTGTAATTTATTGGAGGAGGGGGGAGGGGGGGGTGTTAGAGTGGAGAGGCGTTAAAGAAGAAGAGAAGAGGAGAAGAGCGAGAGAGAGAGAGAGAGACGCTGTACGTTGTATGAGTGTGTCTTTAAGCATTATCATTATCATGTTCAACGTAGGTGACGTCGAGCTGTGGTTGGCGTTCCGCTTTGATTATGACCGCCTTATGGTCTGTGAAATGTAAAGTCAAGGGCTGTTGTAGTGAATGAAACCTACAGTTGCTGAAGATGAGGTCGATGCACGTTCCCCGGATGGTTGTGAGCTGCTTGTAATCACGGCCCGCCGAGACTCGCCGACGCGCGCCACTGCCGACGACGATGAAACGTCGAAGGCGCGTGAAGCGTGCACGTCTCGTGCCGGCCCAGAAAGACACCGGCAACACTGTCGCTCCAAGAGCCATAGAAGGGTAAGACACCACCGGGCGTTCAGCAAGCCGAGCATGCGCAGTGGGGGTGTGGACGGCGCAACAACGACAATGACAAGGAAGGGACATAGCCCCGACCATTAGATGCTTCGCATCTAAAATAAAAAAGAGCTGCTCACGAAGCGCGAACCAATCTGTGCTTCGTTTAACTGCTTGAGATGCCTACAAAACAGAAGCATTCAGGTAAATGAAAACAAGACCTTCCTCCCCGGTAATTCGCCGACCTGCCAAGATCACAGTACGTAGTTCAACAGCACTATTGTAGAATAGTCCAGCTTGGAAAGCCTGTTCTCTCTGCTGCATCCGCCACTTGTCCACGGGAAACATTTTTACGTCGTATAGGCCTCCAAGAAGTTCCAAGAAGTAAAAAAAAGTTCACTGCAATGGTAAATGCACGCTGCTTACTAAATACATCACTTAGCACCATCCTTAACACATGCACGTGTGAAAATATTCAGCCGAGACTTTTAGCTTGCTAACATTCGCTATGAAACATGAAAAGTACTGCGCTATTTATTTTTCACAACTGCATTTTACGGTAGCAGTTGCTTGGCTCGTTCTTTGGAAAACAGTCCGGAATTTCACCTAAAATGGGCTTCACACATATTGCAGTCGCGCAAGGTAATATGAAAGAAGTCCAATAGACAAAGGAACACGCCAGCGGTTCCGTGAAATTTTGTTGCGGCTACTGTAGTCACATAAACAATTAATCGCGACTGAAATTTCGTCCCGTCAACGTTTTATAAGCGCAAGTTTTGTTTTCTAACAACGCGGGATGAGACTACAAGGCACCGCACTACACAATGGGTTCGGAACGCACGAACGTGAAGATTTTGTTTTCTGCAAGACATCTATGCCAACTTGGAGGTAGATGAGAAGCCTTGTAACCTTTTAATGCGTTATATTGTTAAGGGGTAACCAAATAAGGCGTCAATTAAAGCGACGCTACAAACCTAACTGATTGGGTATTAAACTGGTTATGGTGTTGCTGTCGCCGTCGCCCACTTCTGCCTCTTCGCGAGCGGAACCGACGAAGCCCAGCGACAGTGTAATTACTTTGTCGCTCGATAATATCTTTACGTTGCTCAAGAAAATAATTGAACGAAAGCTTCATTTATAGCAGGAGTTTAACGATACCAGCTTAATACATCCGTAACTCTTATACTGCACACGAGACTTCCTTCAACGAATGCTGAACGTCGTGAACCTGCATTGGGAGCATGGCCGCTTGTTCGGAAAACACAAAGCCGGAAAGGGGATAGCTAGAACTGGCATCATACAAATGGAAGCACATGTATGTGACCACTCAATTCTTCGCAAGAACCAACACTAAGCAGCACTCACGCGCACCAATTCTTATAAACGACTGCTGAAGTTTTGGCGAGAACAAGCGCGAACACTCCCGTACCGCGCAAGGAGAAATGAAATGGTGACTCACTTTTTTAGCGGCCGGCCGCAGCAGGCAAACGGTGTTATTCCACCAGTCAGGTATACTTCAAACACCGCCACCGAAACCAAAACGCCCCTCACAGACACGTACAGGAGCACTACGGCGGTTTCAATGCCACAAAAGAGGCGCAGACGTCGGAACGAAGCGTCCGTCCACCAGCCCAGCCGCGGAGGAAAACGCGCAAAGGCACAACGCTCAAGTGGACCGCGAACCCCGTGGCGTTAGGACACACAAATAACCCATTCTTAGAGAATGTGCAACACTATATAGCACGCTATTATGAATTGTACTTTAGTTTGAGTACGCTTTGTTTCGTAACACGGTGCTGTGGCTCTTAAGGTAATTCCTTTTTTACTGCGTTGTGGCGTGTTCACCGCTCTAACCCTCGTGTTTGCACACGCCGCGCTCACGGCAAGCGCGTGGCCAAAATGAGCTTTTATCCGTCTGCTAAAGCTGGGCCTCCGATGGGCTTTCCGTGTGACGTTACTTCCGGTCGCCGTTTGCTTGGTGCTCAATCAATCTTTCAGCCGAGTTACCGATGAGTGGCCGATAGCGGGGAAGCCAAATGGGGACCCATGGGTTTTCCAATCACTGGCAATAGGCCTCTGCTGCTTGGGAACCTTCTTCAGAGCATCGGTCAGCTGCAGAGGATCGTGTGTAACTCGTCCTGTCTAGCTTATTCTCGAGGTTCGGCGCCGAGAGCTCCTCGATAAGTATTCAAAATGCGTAGGCTTCCCTACAGTATCTTCGAAATACTCTTCTGAAGACTCAGCAGTCTAATGCTACGTACCAAGCAGCGGGCCCCTACATGCGCATCGCACAGCAGGAAATAAACCGGCCGTGTTCTATTTATTTAGTTGTTGTTTACTTGTATCAGATGAATGTTTGTTTTTTCGTTCTTGAACACATTAATTTCTCTGCACCGTCACAAATGTCTTATTAGTAGGTTTGAGGATGCTTTGCAGGTTCACAAAGATCGTGTGAATGTTTTCTTCTGGCTATATGGCATACATTCCCTTCTTCACAGATTGGCTTTCGTTATGGCTGCCTGCAATAAGGTGCATATACCCAGCGTGCGTTGTTTATTCACATGCAAATACAATGGGAAGGTTTGTGCTACGCCACCACGATCGCGCCCCAGACAACGTTGTCCAAAGTAGTGGAAGGCGGCTTTTGCGCTCCGAATTTCTATCGCAACCATCGCTATCATAACCAATCGACCCTCAACCGGAACAAATATGACAAGATTACGGTGTTAAGGCTTGGTATTTTAGGCACAAACACAAGAAGGACAAACATATTTATTAAAAAGGCGAACTTGTGCCGCACAAAAAACGAACCCCGTAGCGCCGCTGCCACCAAGTTCTATCTCACTCGCCGCGTGTCTCGCTTCTTGTTCTTCAGCACGTGGCATGGTTGGCTGGGTGTTGTGCTCCACGAGGCATCCTTTCATTCTTGTGTTATTTGTGGCCGGGCGCATGCAATAGACCATGCCGTGACAGTGTACTTGCTAACGAACGTAATAAATAGTATACGTGCACATATTACAAGAATCTGCGAAGGAAAGTTTGACATCCACCTGAAAGCAGCCGTACGGCTACAAAGGAAAGCTATACAGCTTTCTCAGAAACTTCGCAGTCGAAGAAAAATTCGTCCTGGTCCAGGATTTGAACCCTGGACCACCGCCTAACCGGAGCAGTCGCTCTACCAACTGAACTAACCAGGAGGCTAGTCGTTTGTAGCGCGAGAGCGAATTGATCAACAACTCGAAGTGAAGGACAGGTGTAATCGACCAGATTTAGGGGAAATTCCTAAGGTGGAGTAAGATTCTGCGAAGGAAAGTTTTACAGGTGGATGTCAAACTTTCCTTTGCAGAATCTTACTCCACCTTGGGGATTTCCCCTAAATCTGCTCGATTATATTACGAGAATCCAAACCGACGGAATATTTCCAACCAACTCTATTGTTTTCCAACCCTTCCAGTCGTAAAGGACACATCCTGGTCTACTGGGGATGACGTTCTATGAACTAAAGAAAATTACTCTTACTCTCTTGTCCTGGACTGAGAACCCGACCCACTAATCAGCTCTAGTTTACTGTTTAAAAAAGTCCCGCCTCCTTCCCCTCCTCGTCTTGAGTGCAGTTCTCCTATAATGCATCTGAATGTTGGGAAGATATGACTGTGGGAAATGTACTGAAATATCCCTCCAGGGCTGAACAAATATTATGTTACTGTATCTTTACCGTACACGTGACTCGTTTTGCTCAATAAACCTCCATACTGGTTAGAAGCCTGGTATGACACACATTAGGTTTAATTAATGCACATTTAATTAATGCTCAATTAACACCCATATTTGTATATGACAACCTCCGCAGGTGTCAAACTTGCTAACTGCCCGGCTTGTGACACCAGGGGGTAGACAGAGCACTCTTGCAAGAAAATTCGCTTGTTGAAGGAAATGTAAAGCAAAGTATAGTACCTGCTTGTCTGTAGAAGAGAGGTTATCCACAAGTGCCACCACGTTGTTTGATCGGAACAGCCAGCCGTTAGTGCTCAAGTACTGGACGACATCGATGCCCTTGAAAAACTTTCTGGTATAGGGGCACAAGCCTGCAGACAGCACCCAACGTGTAGTAACACTGAGTCGTCGCTCCAATACATTTTATGGAAGGCTTTAAAGTTTAGGGATTCTTGCTTGGCAAGCATCATCGCTTCATTCCTTAGAGTGCAGTACCAAAATTTTCATCTAGCCAAAGTGTTAAGAAGCAAAATAATGTGGCCTTAAAAAGTACATTGGGGGGTGCTTTGCAGCACTTCGTGCAAATTGGCATGTAGCTTGTCATGACATGTGGACTATAAAGTAGTAGCACTGCAGGACGTTTCGAACGCAGACAATGAGAAGTGTTCTTTACCGTCGGTCAGTTTCACCCGAATCACTTGCCGCTGGTGAGTAACTAACCCAGGCAGCACAGAAAGTGTGTCCCAAGACCGGCCCGTCTATGGCCGCTTTCTGGCACGTCCGGCCAGCATCCAGGTTCTGGCAGCCACTGATCATACGTTGAACAGCCAACATTCGGCGACCAGCACTTCGGTGTTTTTCCGGCCGCCCGTGATCAGACACACAACGGCAGGTACCCGGCTGCCAGATATTCAGTTCACTTTCGGCTGCCGATATTCAGAAAAAGAACGGCCGAAGTACGGCCTTGGGGCATTCGTTTTTCCTTCCGGAAGCGGTGTTCAGCCGAAGCACGGCAAGCGACCGGCCACAGAATATTCGTATTCTTGTGGCAGGTGATGTTCAAAAGGAGACCGGTCGGAGCGCGGCTGCCGCGAATTCGCTATTTCAACGGTAAACCGTACATCCGGCGGCAGAATATACGTTTTCTTCGGGAAACCGGTGCTGCAAAGGAGACCGGCCGACGTACATCCCCGGAACGTACGTTTTCCATTCGGTTAGCGTTCCTCGGCCGAATCACGGCAAGCAAACGGCCGCAGAATATTTGGCAACCACTGTTCAGGAGGACACCAGCCGACGTAAGGTCTCAGGTTTATACATCATTCTTTCGGTAAGCGACGTACAGCCGAACAACGGCACGCGTCTGGGTGCCGAAAGTTCATGCTCAGACGTGTTTGGAAGGAGACCCGCTGGTGCACGTCGGGTTTTAAAGACGATAGTCTTTCTTGGGCTACTTAAACCGAGAGATTTTGGTCTGTCTGTATGTCTGTCTGTCTTTCTGTCTGTCTGTCCGTCTGCCTGTCTGTGACTCGATTCAGCCACCCGGCCAAAGTAAAACTGATACTGCGCAATAGTCTTTATACTCACAGCCACATGTAAACGTCTAAGCCCGGTTTATATGTTCATACTTGTCGACTTTGTTGATCAAGAACAATACATTACGCAAATATAAGACAGAATATTAGTACACAAGGGATATTTACCGTGTTCCTTTATTTAAAAAATCATGGATGCTTGGTTCTTTTATAGCAAATGATATTCTACATCTACTGCATAAAACCGCCGCCTCCTGGCGGCATATGAAAAATTACGCGGCAGCAGCAACGGGAGGTTCCACTAGCTAGGTTCTACGTTCTGCTTTGAACGCACGTGGATCACGGCCACGCGGCTCTATAAACCTTCTAGTCGGCCTCCTCCATTCACGCGCGTCTCCGCCGTACTGCAGCGCTGGAATCGAGGAACCCGGCCTGTAGCAGTGGAACGCGGTAAATTCAAATCGCCTTGCGCAAACCTTTAGTGTGTTTACCTTGGAATGAGCGCCACGATACAGGAAAAGCATGAGAGGTGAGCGGGAAGGCAAGGAAGGTGGGCTCATGGCAAAGAAAATGGGCTTTCATGCACAGCCCAGGAGCTCTACACAAAGCTTCGGCACGCACGCAGTGGGCAGCGGCGCGCTGAATCGTAATAACCCCCTATTACACTCAGAAATGTTCCTTGGCAAATGTCTACAAAGACTATCGTCTTTTGACAACATTTGCAACGAAAGGAGCAGATACGCGGCCAATTTTTTCCTTCGGTGAGGAAAAAGCCGTTAGGGACCCGAGCGACGCAGACGCATTTTAGGTGCGACTGCATCTCATTCACTCGCCTTGTCCCTGCATCCGGCGTCGGCGTCGTTGTCGTCGTCCGCCCCTCCCCCATTCTCCTCGCCGCGTGAGCTGCGCTCTCCGCCGCTCACCCCCTCTCCTCTCCGATAACAAACACTCTCTCGCGAGGGGCATTGGATTGGATTCGAATGGATTGGCTTGGCTTGGCTTGGCTTGGCTTGGATTGGATTGGATTGGATTGGATTAAAGTGGATTGGGTTGGATTGTGTTGGATTGTGTTGCGTCATAGCCGCGGCAGACGCACTGGCGCCGGCGCGTCCCCTCACCGTTATGCGCGCTATAAAACGCGGTGCCTGCGCCGCTCCGCTCCATCGTTACAGCGCCGTTCCTCCGCTGTCCAACGCTGCAACATGAACCCCCTATGCGTCGCATCTACACAGGGGTTCCCGCGAGGGGAGGTGGGAGTTTTTTTCACCTGCTCGGTGTTTATACGCTTTAAATGAATGAACTTCGATTGGCAAGCAGTAATGAGTGGTACTAACTGAACCGGCAAGGTGCAAGGACTCACTGGACATTATCATATCAGGTAACCTTTTAGGCCATCGGAATGCCATTTATTGCCACAAGAAGACGGTGCCACACCGACGGGTGAGCTAAGCCTCGCCAGTCATAGCCGCTACCACTCCTCGCCCGCCGGCTTCGTCGACGCATCAGCTCGAGGCTATTCGCCCCCACAAGAAATGCAGAGCATTGGAGACATCGACCCGGCAGAGATGTCCGACCCGAGATGGCGGTGTTTCACCGAAAATAACTGGCCTTAAAGGGCGTTGAGTCAGGCCGCCACCACGCAAGAGCTCAACCGGCGCCATATCAAGGACTCTCCACCAAAGAAAGACAAGGGCGCGCAAAAGCGCAAGTTTTCGGCTATTCTTCTTACAATAATACAGCGAAAAACAAAGTTGCACTATTTTGTTGGTGATTAACGTAGAAGAGGCTAAGCTCGTGCATTTGTAGGCTCAACTTCGTGCCCTGCAACTGTGTTACTCTGTCGGATTTAATGACTGCCTATTTAGAAACAAGTGTTATTATAAATTTGCGATACCTGCAGAGCCTTGTCAATTACGAAGACTGGGTGTTAATTTAGTTGCGGTGTTTGAAGGTGAGGTTAACAACACTTGGGATATGACTCATTTGGTTAAACATAATCGCCAGCATCCTAGCAAACACGGATTTCGTCAGGTTTTTCTTACTCAACGCAGCTTGTTGAGTTCACGCACGATTTGGCTCTAGCAATTGATAAGATTAAAGTACTTGACTGTATTTTCTTGGTGTGCAAAAAAGCATTTGGCGGTGTTCCATATGGCCTTCTTGTTAGTACATTGCGGGCTATAAACTGAATGAATCGGTTATTGCATGGATAGCCCAGTATCTCTCTCTGAGACAGCTGTCGGTTGTTCGCAATTGTTGTTCTTCCGGATATATTCCCGTAACCTCAGGAATTCCCCAAGGCTCAGTTGCGGGCCCTCTTTTGTTTGTGTTATTTAAAAAAGATATTACTATTGGCCTTAAATATTTGATCAAAATGTTCGCGAATGACTGTGTAGTTTACACGACTATAGCGAATGAACGTGATTCTGAATACCTGCAGCAGGATTCGAACTTCATAACATCCTGGTGTGCGGATTCAGAAAAGTCGTTGAATGTTACAAAGTGTGTCAACGTCCCCTTCAAGAGAAAACCTTCACTCCAATTGAATAGGTATACCTTCAATTACGCTGCTTCAGGAGCGCCCGGGGAATATAACTAGGAGTCTATTTTTAGAGGTTAAATAGGCAGGTTCACAACATAAAAGTTAAGGCTGTACGTGTTTTTGGCTTTCTGAGACAAAATTTTAGCGAACTTGCATCTAACATAAAAGAACAACCTTATTTCACTTACGTGCGCTCAATGTTGGACTACGCATGTGTTTGCTGGGATCCCTACACTAAAGAGCTGGTTGATACGCACGAAAACATACAGAATAGGGCAGTGCGATTCATATTAGGTAATTGGCACTGTCAACTTAGTATGAGGGAAAGTAAAAGTAAACTTAAATGGTAAGACGTGAAAGATCACAGACGAAACCTCAGGTTGAAATTTTTTCGCAATATCTGTCATTCGAAAACTGGAATCGATGTGGAGAAGTATATCCAAGCGCCATTATATATATTCCAAAGTGGGACCACAATCTTAAACCAAATTACCAACTTTCCTTTAAACGGGCCGCTTTGCGCGATTCATTTTGTCTTTTAGATCAATACAACCGTGTAATTATCTTCCACGCATGATTGTATCCACTGTTTATAACGACGATTTTCACCGTGCTTTGTAGAATTATTTTGTTATTTGGTCTCAAATTTGATGCTTAGCGTTATGCATCTCCGTGCTGTAATGCATGCAAAGTCGAAGCAGGTAGTAAATAAATAAATAAATATGAAATAAACCTGCGGAGCCGCAAGTTCGCCTCCGACGGGTTGAGAGCCTTACGCATTCAAACTCGACCAATTAAATATTTATTGTTTTATTCATTGCAGTATGCAAGGTTTACTGTATGCCTACAACCATTGCTATGTTATGGGTTTGAAACAAATTATGAAACTCTGGTCTTACGCCCTTCCTTGCGTGAGCACAGAGGGATACAACTGCAGTCACCGGAAGCACGGCGTCATTCGTAACGCGTCTACAATTTTTAACGCAGTACGACATGGAGGAAAATTAAGTTCTTTTGGACTATTAAGGGGTATGCACGTAACTCATGAAAACAACATGAAAAATAGATTGAAATGATAGTACTTGTTCTCTCTTAGCATCAGCCCTGTTAAAGCTCATCAGAAAAGTTGATCGAAGCAGAAAATTTGTTTGCAAGAAAAATGGTCAAAACTGGACATACCTTTTGTGTGATTAAATTCTATTAAATGCTCCTGAGTGTTTTGTGGAGTACCAAAACGCTTCGTAAAGGCATTCGCACCGGTTTTATATACAACTGAACTGGTCAAGCAACTGTTTAAAAATAGTTGATTTATTCAGAGCATGAAAGGGTTCAGGAAGATTGTCCTAAAAGAAATTGGATAAAAGCGCACTTTCACCTTTGCGAAATTCACCCACTAAAGTATGCGCCTTCCGCACCCACACCCCCCCTCCTTCACCGTTTATTACAGGTAAGCCGCCCCACAGAAGACATAAGGACCTGGACAATACAACTATTCCACCTCTGCAAAGAAATGAATATTTTCTGCATCCGACAGTAAAAAAGGCACAACAATTAAAGGAACGACCATTCGTGAGAACTGTTTAATAAATGACTTTGCTCTCAACTGACTCTGATAATTAAGCAAGGCTGCACTGAAGGCAGAACGGCTGGTGGTGGCACGCGGACTCACCTAGATGTGCGTGCAGTTACTCAAAATGGTGGGTTTGTGCTGCTGTACAGCGCGACTGAGTCATATGCTTGCGGTGCAAGCAGCAGTTGTCCCCCGGCCTCAGTACAGTTAACGTGCTGTGGCTGAACCCCAATACCCGTAGCATGGCCGAACTTCCGGCAGCTTTAGTCCGGCTGGAGTCCGACGACTGCATCTCGGCTGTCCTCCGGTGGCCGTACTTCGGCCGCACACGGGTGGCTTCGGAATGGCCGGAGCCCTACGGCTGGAATCTGGGCGTGTGAACGTAAGCCGGTCGACTGGGCGACGGACACTGGCCGTTGGATAGCCATGGGAGTACGGCCATATACGACCAAAAGGCCCACATTTGGACACGGGACGAACACGTCTGCCGGAAAAAGGCCGGACAGAAAATCTCCGGCCAAAGTACACCGGCTTGCGTTAGACCAGGCCTGTGCTGCCCGGGAAGAACATGCATGGGGAAGTTTGTGAGTATGTTTCTTTCTTTTTTGCCAGTTCAGATATAATGATATTGGTTTTAACGATCCCATTTGTCAGTATCGTTACAAGTAGTCCTAGAAAAATACCCACTCCAGTGAGTTGGCCAGTGACAATGACAACTACCATCAGGAGCTCATGGCAGATTCCCACCTTCCCATTGGCTGCAATTTCAACATGCCCACCCATAAACCTCCATACCCACTCGAAAGAATTGGCCCGTGACAATGACAGCTGCTGTCAGAAACTCGTGGCTGACTCATTAGGTCATACTCATCGGTGAAATGGACCTATCTATTGTAATTAGAACGCAAAACAATAAATGGCCGCGTATCGGCTCTTTTCGTTGCAAATGTCGACGAAACACAATGGTCGGCTGGCGCCCCTTGCAAGTAAATGCCTCCCTTCCCTTTCCTGCTCACCTCTCATGCTGTTTCTCTCCCGTCTCGTTTTTCCCAAGATAACACGCTAGAGGTTTGCTCAAGTCAATTTAAATTTACCGCGTTCCACTGCGGTAATTCGGGTGCCCCGATGCCCGCGCTGGTGTACGGCGGAGACGTGCTTGAATCGAGGCACCCTGCTACAATGTTTATAAAACCACGTTGCCCTATTCAACGAGCATTCAAAGGGGAACGTGCAACCTATCGTGTGGAACCTTTCGTTGCTGTTGTCATTTGATATTTTAAATGCCGCCAGGTAGCGCGGGCAACAGGAGGCGACTGTTTTCTACAGTTGATGTAGTATTTCATTTGCTATCGCGAAAACCAAGCATCCATGAATTTTTAATAAAATAACACTGCCAATATCACTCATGTATTGATTTTCTGCCTTATATTTGCGTAATGATCCATTGTTCACAATGTTCACAAGTATGAACATTAATACCGGACCCAGACCTTCAGATTTAGCAGTGAGTATATAGATTATTGCGCTGTTTTTGTTTCACTTTGGCCGGGTGGCTGAATCCAGTCACAGACAGACAGACAGACAGACAGACAGACAGACAGACAGACAGACAGACAGACAGACAGACAGACAGACAGACAGACAGACAGACAGACAGACAGACAGACAGACATTACAGGCAGACCAAAATTTATGAGCTTAAGTAGCCCAAGAAAGACCATCTTTATTAAAATAAAAACACGGAAGGAACTCGAGGACACGAACAAGTGCTCACTCTGAAATAAAGAGTTTACTCGAAAACCAGACAATGTGCAGAAAGGTTCATAGGCACTTACAGCATGCGCGAAAGAGGGAAAACATTTTTGTGCGCGGTACCAGTGCTACACAGCCTAATATGCTACATCCTTCCTTCAATTTCCGCGTGTATTATTCGTTCTTCCTGCACTACCACAGAGACCATAGTGACGAATACTGTTCGCAGATACGCGCAGTCTCTAAAAACTCACGTGCTATTTGACACTGTAGAAGTGGTGGCTATCCACTGCACTGACATACCGCTGGTGCCAGAAGCCCAGCACCCACCAGGGCTTGCGTACTATGAGCTGCAGGGCCAGGTCTCCGACACAGGCAGGCAGGTAGTGGAGGCAGAAGAGGTTGACGTTGTGCCATTGCGGGTTGTTGGTCAGGGAGACCCTGGGGAAGCGCATCACGTGGGGCAGCGGGTGCCGCACAATGAGCTCCTGGGTGGTCGGGGTCACCTCGGCCCACGTCTGCTGCTGCAAGGTGCCACTGGTGCAGTGGTACACCCTCACGTGCTCTGGCCTGCACGCTGTAACGCAAGAGTTCCTTTAAAACGCCTGAAATCATTTCTACGTCGACTCAACGAAACAGCCTATCAGATTATCTCTAACGCTTGGTATGTGACACTTTTGCCACATGAGAAAATTCTGATAATAACAGGCCCAAGGGCCTCCACATTTGCGTTTAAGACCAGTTAGTTCTATTTCTGCTTAAAAACGTCATCCGAGCAATGTATTTGTGTACAGTGGTAGAGGGGCCTTTGAAGGGCCTCAGCGTATAGTGCTCCATAACGTTGCATGGGGTCTTAAAATAAAGTACGTCAATAAAAGTTATTGGGGCCTCTGTGCTTTGATAACAGGACCCGTGTGCTGCCCTCCAAAAATTTCTTCCCAGCAGTGCATTTGTGTATAGTGGAAAAGCTGACTTTAAAGTAGGTCAGTGCATAGCGCTCCACAGTAATAACCGGGTCTCATAAAAGTTCTGAACGAAAGACTTTAGGGCCTTTATACTTGATAATAGACTCCTTATACTGTTCCTGAAGCAATGCCTTCACAGCAATGCATTTGTATAAAGTGGTAAAGCTGGCTTTAAAGGAGCTGAACGTACAGCAGAGTGGCTTATGCAGTAACTCCCACTTGCGAAGGAGTGTCAGCAATTTTTTGTTTCGAGAAGCACGAGAATAAACACAGCCGCCACTGGTATGTAGCACCAATACCTGTATCGGCTGAAGAAGTGAGGAAAATCACACTCTATAGAATGACTTCCATACAATCAATCTTGTTTTGGTGCACTTGCAGTTTACGTCAGAAATATGACAATACATCGAGATTCGCAATAGTATTTCAACTCTTCTATGTCACTTGCCTTTAATTTACTCTTTCAGAAGCTTGATTTAAAATGTGCCTGAACAGTTACATTGACACTAAAAATAAACACAAACTGGTTATCTCAGCAGAAAGGAAAAAAACATCAAATAAGCCCACTGCACCAAGACAAATGTTTACAAGACAAATTAGGGCTTCAACAGATGCCTAATGGTCAGAAAACAGCTTTAAGATTTCAACTACGCATGGGCTAACATGCACGAAAGCGTATATAGCACAAGCAGCTTTCATAAAAAAAGGTTTTTTTTTTTAAAGGAGCTATGCCACTTACCTTGTCTGTAACAGGAACCGAGTCACTATGCATTAGGAAAAGTTACTTAGGTGTCAGTTCAAGCGACCATTTATCATCACCCAGTTTTCTGACAAAATAAGCTTGTACTTGGTAATTCACAACTGTGCTTCTAGACCACGTGCATAATGTTCTAATACCAGAGAAATGTGGCTCGCACGCAAGAATGATGAGGCAAATTTGCATTGCAGAATTCACTCGGATATTATACTAGGGCTGTGCAAAACCGGATAGTCGTAGCTTTCAAATTATATATCCAAGTTACTCAGGAAAAAAGCTGAACATCAAATCAAATATCGAATACAAAACTTTTTTTGCAATGGGCCTCAATTTTTCACAGGTTTTTGTGCAAAATGAGAAGCTGCTTCACATGTTCCGGAGTGATGACATTTTTTTTTGCGACTTATAAACGCACTTTTCAACTCTCATTCGCAGAAGTCCAGTTGTTTAACCACTATGAGGCGCTCCAGGAATCCATAGCGGGCACAATACGTGCCGAAAAATGACTTTCCCTAAAGCTGCTGTAATGCAATCACTAGTAACTCCTCACCTCGCCTGTTTTGTGTAATTCCCCTTGTTCTACGTTTTCGTGTCAGGCAGCGCTCTTCTGCACTTAAAGATGTTAAAACACCAACTAGCCCCCTTCCAAGCCTTGCTGAACCTAACTTCGAAGCAAGAAATTTCCGAGCATGAACAATATGATGCGAGAACACGGCAAAACCACAATGAGGCACTTCGGGAGCACATGGCGAGCGTGAACAATGTGTTTTGGAAAGAAGGCTCGCACTACAGTGGCTGTACACAAGCCTGTGCTACGTCATATAAGGGCAGTTCGGCCTCCCCAATGAAGTTCCGGGCATGGCGCCCTCTCTCACGCACAACGCTCACCCCCAGTGGCGGAGAATCGCCCGTGCAGTGACGCGGGAAACACGCTGAGTTTATTTGACACTAGAAGGGGCACAAGTCTCCCAAAATGTTGGGTACAATAAAAAACGTGAAAATCTTACCTTCAACCACCTCGCAGAGGCACAACCGCGTTGTTTTTAACGAGACACTCTCAGCGATCAGTGCATTTGGGCCTCGCGTCGGCTCGCTGGCGTATTCCGTCGGCTCGAAGGTCGGTGACACGGAGGCGACGTTGCAGTGTTTCGCACGTCAGTGCAGGCTGGTTCCACAATGTTCGCAACGAGCTTCGATTGTCGGGAAGCACTTCACATCCATTCGTGCGGCCGCAAGTTCACATCGGCAATAAATTTTCGGGGACGCGGGAGCTCACACGACACACGACACCAACTGGCAGCCATTTGGTAAGGAGGCGTAGAGTAGGAAGTGGTGAAGGAGGAGGAGAAGGAGATGGTGGAGGCGTGGGAGTTTTTAATACTCCCATTAGGACAAACGTAGTATTCACAGCTGGATACTGCGTTTTGCGAAGAGGTACAATCGTAGTAAATGCGCCTATTTACGACGGCTTGTGGCCCCCGGTGTAAACTGGCAGTTTTTCCACCATCATACTACCATACGTGGGACCAGGCCGCCTGCCATGAGGAGTTTAAAAGACGTATTCCAGCCAAAAAACTCCCATTCAGGCTAACTAGTGTTTTGTTTGTACGTGGTGTCAGGTACAGGCCTTTTTAGATGCAACGCATCTCATTCACCCGCCTTGTCCATGCATGCATGCATCCTTCCATCCATCCGGCGTCGTCGTTGTCCGCGCCCTCCGCCATTCTCCTCGCTGCGCCAGCTGCGCTCTCCGCCGCTCTCACCGCAGCGTTATCTGCGGGTTAGCGCTCGCTCCTCGCAATGCCAGCTGTGCGTCGGCGCGCGCTAGCGCTCGGTTAACGCATGCGCATGCGCTGCTCTCTCTCATTCCCCCCACCGTTATGCGGCGGTATAAAACGCGGTACCTGCGCCGCTCCGCTCCGTCGTTCCAGCGCCGGTGCTCCGATGTCCAACGCTGCTTTGAATGGAGACTAACAACAAATTACGCCCACCTCCCCTCGCGGGAACCCCGTAGTAGACGGAAATGCATCGTACGCGTTCACGGCACGTTTCACGCGATGGGAGAATCAACCCAACGGAAACGCCGAGGGAAACCCACAATGCGTCGCATCTACGCAGGGTTCCCGCGAGGGGAGGTGGGCGTAATTTTTCTTCAACGAAGGGTTGGAGGCGCCTTAGTATCGTTCTTTCCACTAATTTGCCCACACAGGAGGTCAGAGAGATCGGTGTTAGGTTATCAAGACGAGAGGAATTATTTGGCTTGGGGATGAACCGTATTTCAGCCGTCTTCCACTGGGGAGGGAGGTGACATGAGCTCCAGTGTGAATTGATGTGCTATAGAAGGTGATCCAGCGAGCCGCCTTCCAGGTTCGCAAGAAGCCGGTAAGTGGCTTGGTCTGGTCCCGGGGCGCTATTTTTTGCGTTCGAACAAAGCTGCTTTCAGTTTGTATAGTTGAAAGTCCTTATCTAAGTCCCTGTTTGCCGATCCCGTGTAAAAATGGGGGGGTTGAAGTGGCGTAGGTGTTCAAATATTTACCCGTGAGTGTTTGGATGCGATCTTGGGGAGATCCGTTGGAGTTTAGGGTCCAGGTCATATTGCGCTGGGTCTCGCTCTTGCTTGAGAGTGGGTCATGAGGGTAAATACCATGTTTCGAGAGCGGTAAGGGTAGGAGGCTGTCACATAATTGAAGCCAATTCTCTTTGCATAGGTGAATTGCGTATTCAGTGACTTCTTTATTAAGCGCTGCAATACTGAGCCAGAGCTTGCGGTTCCGTCTTTGCCGTTTCCATCGCTTTTAAAAGCGATGGAAACGGCAAGGACGGAAGCCTCATATTTGAGGCTCCGACGGGCCTCCCAGAGATAAAAAAGTTTAGCATCGACGCTAAGGGTCTGGAAGCAAGTGATTATGGATTTTGTGTTTACCGTGACTGTTTCAATAATGTCATCGATCCAGTCGGATAAAGGTTGGTTGGGGTGCATAGGGCGAGAAGGATTGGCCTTGCGGAACGCATCCCAGTTAGTAAGACGGTCGACTGCTGTCTTGACGTTGTAATTGAGATTATGCGAATTGTAAGTTCCATAATATCATGGTCGGATTCAAGATTCTCGCCAGTGGATGACCATATACACACCCAGGGTGCCGAGTAAAATGACATCTGGGGAAGTGTCCCTGGCTGTGTTGGTTCACATCCGTGTTGTTGAGCCGGGACAGTTATGACGCAGGAGGTGAAAATCATCAATCGCTTGCGCCAAGAGAGTGCCTCGTTTTGTTTTGTAAGGATAACCCCATTGAGGATGAGCAGCGTTAAAATCACTAAGAATAAGAAACGGTTTGCTTCCAGCTATATTGATAGCGTCACGTATTATTGATAAAATGTCGGGAACTTTCTGGGTTGGGCGGCAATAGATATTGAGGATGTAAAGGCTTAGCTTGTTCTTAGGAGACGGAGATAGGAGTTCCGTGAGGACGTGATTACATCCTTTCTGTGGGGTGACATTATTAACAGCAGATATGGTATTACGAATGAGCGCGAGCGTTGAGTAATTGTCTGAGGAACCGTAGGGAAAGCGCCCATTCCGCGATAGCCACAACAGACGAACGCCCAGCCGTCGGCACCGCTGCCTCGTCAGCCCCGTCGCGACGGACGAATATAGACTGGTACGTATGTGCCGTTTTTTGATTACGGTTAATAATAGTTCAATTTCAGTAGCAGTATCACTTATGCCAGTTGGCCGGTGTCTGTATGGAAAGCCGTTCGCGCGAGCTCTCTGCTTCGACCAGAAAGATACGAGCGTCAATGCGCGGTGTTTACGGCATTTTTTTCCCCAAGGTCAGAGCGATTTGACGAAGTCGGCAACGAGCGCCAGCATGTTCAGAGTGAGCTAACGTAAGGGTCCCTGCCGTAACTGAACAAACTGAAGTTTTCAGTGGTTGTAAACTGGAAACGAGCTCGTAACGACAGCAGCAAACCAACACCATTCGAAACTTACGCGATGACTGGCACTATCTCGTCGCTTCTGCTGTTCCTTACTCCCCCTCGTTTCTATTTTTACCTTTGCTGGTTGGCGATATGACGGCCAACCTCCTGTGAAGGGATTACGATACGAAGCAAGGTCGCGGCTGTGCGTGCTGGAACGGTTCGTTGGCCCCGAAGAGCCTCGAACCCGAAAATTCATCTGCGCGACGGCGAGATGTCGAGCTCGGCCGGCGCGCTAGTTTCGTACGCATTGGCGCACACGCTTGCGAGTTCGTTCGGACTTTCAACCGTTTACTCCACCGTTCTTTGTCATAAAAAGAATTGTGCAGTATGTTTCACGGCATTTAGCTCGCTATGCAAGCTGTAAGCCCTGCCTAACATGCGTTTGCTTTTGCCGGCCTCCGCCAATCGCAGAGCTTAGCCCATGTGACGGCATAGGTTCTGTTGCGGAAATGAGCTGTGGGTCGCATGACCATTCCGTTTTTCCTAATTATGTAGCTTATTTGAGCGAAGTTGCGTTATAAGTGGTGTCGTTTCTGAGTTTCTAACGAGGCCCATCTTTCGAATGAACCAAACTTGTGTTTTCTCTTCATGGCTCCTTTAAGTGTTACCAAAGCGCTTTCCTTTCACTTCACCCAATGGTTCAAGACGCTGCTGCTTTTAGTCTATTCCTCTCCCCCCCCACCCCCAGCAAAACTTCCGCGAAGAAACAACAGGAAACGAGGTTGATTAAGGTGCGTGTGCATTTCGTTTTAATTATTCTCTCAATCAATCTTGCCTTCGTTGCATTCGGTGTACTTCTACTTCAAAACTAACAAACCAACGATCGCACTTACGGTGGCGTTACTTAGGGGAGGGGGAGGGGAAAGCTGAGCCCCGCCGGCAATCATCCTCCTAAGTAGAGAGACGGGGGTGTCACTTGTGCTTCACCATTGCGTCGACTGGACTTCGAAAACTTGAAGACGACTGTTGCCGCTCTCGTGACACTAGCCTATTCATTTTTGTTTCTCCTTATAATGGGAGGAAGCGATGTATATCTGAGATGTCCATGATATGCGGGACTTGATGAGTTAATTCCCAAGGGGGCGACTGAAGGCGCAGAAAGAGCGATTCCTGGAGTGGGGGCGCCGTCGAGATGACCGCAACGCGCGGAAGGCGTAGCCAGCACAACGATAGTGCAATTGTGTTCTCAGCGGCTTTTTGGGTGGCTTTTTGTGTCACATTATAGAGGTTTCGTGCGCCCATGGTGAAGGTAAAGCTTTTTTCTCTGTTTTAAACGCGAAGTGTGCCTAGTCATTGTTCTGAATGTATCACCCAATTCCTGCAAAAGCCTCCACTAAGAGGCTAGCGGCATGTTCTAAATAAAAGTAAAAAATCACTGCAGTCACGCTTCGGACTTCGGAGACCTTGAACTCCACCACGCCAGTAGGATTTTCAGGGGAAACCGAAAATAATATGGCTGAAAAAGAAATCTGGTCGAGATTCGAGCGTACAGGCGGGAGGTGGGAGGGGGGGGGGGGGGCGCTAGAACAAAGAATTAGAATGTGGTAAATGTAGGCTTGTAAACATTAAACGAAGGTTGGTTGTACCGACCCCAATGGGTGGAATTTGTATGCACAACCGGTACGCGCTTAATCAGCATTTAGGTCATTAGAACATGCGGCTGTTTTCCAAAAGGCCCGTTTTTCCTCCCCGACAATATCCTAGACAAGTGTTCGCGAATTCATTTTAGCAAGGCAGCCCAGCCTACGTAACACCCTTCATAAGGTTTTCTTCATTCTGGGGGAGCAAGCTAATGTTTGTTACTTTTTGTATATTGAGTGTGCATGTAATTTATGTAATTTGAGGGTGTGTAATTTAAAAAAAATACAAAAGAGGTGGTAGACCATCTTAAACACGGGTAATTGTCTTAGCTAAAAAAGAGCGAATATAAATTAACAACCTGTCATAAATGAAAAAAAAAAAACGTGTGCTAAATAATTCAATCGGCTGCATAACAGGTGTCCCCAGGAAGAGGAATTAAACAAAAATATATAACTGTAAGAATTTTAAAAAATACCTGGCAAAGATCGAACATGGCATCAATAAAAAAATAAATTCACTGCACCAGATTGTTGTCCATAACCCAAGTTAAACGGAAATAATATTATAACGGCTGTCACAAACAGGCAAGCACCGGATAATTTGGTCGCCGAAATGTCCGTACACCGAAATGTGCGTGCACCGAAACACCCGTACACCGGTAGTCCCTACACTGATATGTCCGTACACCGAAATTTCCGCACCCAAATATCCTGCACCGAAATGTCCTCGAGCCGTCTGGAGTTTGTCCGGTGCTCCCTGAAAAAATTTAGGGAGTTTAGGGTCCAGTTCATATTGCGTTGGGTCTCGCTCTTGCCTGAGAGTGGTTCATGACAGGAAATACCATGTTTCGAGAGCGGTAAGGGTAGGAGGCTGTCACATAATTGAAGCCAATTCTCTTTGCATATATGTGAATGGCGCATTCAGTGACTTCTTTATTAAGCGCTGCAATTCTGAGCCAGAGCTAGCGGTTCCGTCTTTGCCGTTTCCATCGCTTCTAAAAGCGATGGAAACGGCAAAGACGGAAGCCTCATATTTGAGGCTCCGACGGGCCTCCCAGAGATAAAAAAGTTTAGCATCGACGCTGGGGGTCTGGAAGGAAGTGATTATGGATTTTGTGTTTACCGTGACTGTTTCAATAATGTCATCGATCCAGTCGGATAAAGGTTGGTTGGGGTGCATAGGGCGAGAAGGATTGGCCTTGCGGAACGCATCCCAGTTAGTGAGACGGGCGACTCTTGTCTTGACGTTGTAATTGAGGTCATACGAATTGTAAGTTCCATAATATTATGGTCAGATCCAAGATTATCGCCACTGGATGACCATACACCCAGGGTGCCTAGTAAAAAGACATCTGGGGAAGTGTCTCTGGCTGTGCTGGTTCCCATCCGTGTTGTTGAGCCGGGACAGTTCAGACGCAGGAGGTGAAAATCGTCCATCGCTTGCGCCAGGAGAGTGCCTTGTTTTGTTTTGTAAGGATAACCCCATTGAGGATGAGCAGCGTTAAAATCACTAAGAATAAGAAGTGGTTTGCTTCCAGCTATATTGATAGCGTCACGTATTATTGATAAAATGTCGGGAACCTTCTGGGTTGGGCGGCAATAGATATTGAGGACGTAAAGGCTTAGCTTGTTCTTAAGGACGGAGATAGGAGTTCCGTGAGGACGTGATTACATCCTTTCTGTGGGGTGACATTATTAACAGCACATATGGTATTACAAAGGAGCGCGGGCGTTGAGTAATTGTCTGAGGAACCGTAGGGAATGTATCCGGTGCGCTTGATGTGACAGTTCGTTTCCTGGAGGGCAATGACCGCTGCTTTCAAATCAAGGGTGGTGAGGAATTGAGTAAGGGAAGCATATTTTTGTTCGAGGTCTCTGCAATTCCACTGGAGGAGTGTCGTAGAAGTGGGATTACGTTGCTTCCGGTTCATCGGGTAACGAGGCACAGATGGTGCTGTCTGTGTTTAGGGCGTATGGGACGGCACGGGTGTGGTTTCTTAAGGAGCATTTTGAAGTTCTGTCTTGTCGGATGGGGACGAGGTCATTACTATGGTCGAGGGAAGTGGGTGAAGTGTTCATAGAGGTTTCACCCTGCCTGAATACCGTAATTACCCGATTCTAACGCGCCCCCGATTCTAACGCGCACCCGATTTTCCAGGCAAAAAACCAAAAAAACTTTCACCTCCGTTTGTAACGCGCAAGGAACTTTGTGAGCAAGAAAAACGAATGCAAGAGAAACGGGTGATGTATTCCCGAAGTAATCTCACTCCTCTCACTCCTCGTCGCTCTCCGAGAGCTCCTTGTCGCCTTCCACTGACCGCAACATCTCGTCATTGGTGCCGCCAAGCGCGTTCGCGATGCCACACTTCTGAACGAACGTTCAAGCATGTTCGATGGGATCGTGGCCCACGCCTCGCATGCCCATCCCGCGAGCTTCTCCAGAGGCATACGCTTCAACCAACCGCTCGTTGAGAACGCATGGGAGCCGCTCGTAAGCCGCGGAAGCGGCGCACCTTCGTTGCCGCTGCTGCTAATTACTGTTATCAAGCACGCAAGTGGAATAATTTGACGATTTGTGTGAACGCCGAAACAAAAGCCTAGGCACCTAGATCCGAAAAATGGTTGCTAAAAGCTTTGGCGCCATCTTGAGATGGCGATGCCGATGGGTGGAACGAAATTTCAGCTGTTTCGGCAGTTTAGGTTTCGTATCCGATTCTAACGCGCATGCAATTTATCGGCCTATTTTTGCGGAAAAAAGGTGCGCGTTAGAATCGGGTAAATACGGTATGTGATGCTCCGTGCGGATCGAGGGTTGAATATCTTGTCGTAGTTTCTGGTTTTCTTGTGGAGGTCTTTGTTTATGGAATCAAGCTTCTTAGCTAGGGTTGAATTAGGCAGGTCGGGTGCCTGAGCGGGGGGTGGGGGTTCGCGTTTTTCGCCGACTATGGATTGGTTGGGCCCTAGAGCATCGCGACGAGCATCGAGTGATGCTATTAAAGCATCCAGAATTGTTGTTCCAAAATTCGGGTAAGATGCTTAGATTCCAAGGGAATTGTATTCTGGAACTGTTGTGGAAGCGGGGGAGGAAGGGAATTAGTTTTAGCTGTTGGAGAGACCCGTTGAGCCTAGCTTACTTGTTTTGGCTGGGTGAACTGGATGTCGGGCGACAGCTGCGAATCCTGGGACTGGGCGGTGGGTTGCTTCGAGAACGGCTGCGTTTTCTTGGCGAAGGAGTCATTGAACGGTCCCGTCCATGCCCACGAACCGGGCTAGAGACTCGGGCTATTTCAGGTGTGCCTGCCCGGGCTTGTCTGAGCCTCCTTTGCCGGAGAATAAATGGTTCAGCATAACGCTTTGAGCAGCCTGGTCTCCCGAAACGTGGGGCCCCACCGCAGAGGTCACAGGTGGGTGAGCACGCGTGGTTTAGTTGAGGATGCTTGATCCCACATTGATGGCAGACCGGAGTGGTTGGGTTCGGGCAAGCCGTGGACCTATGGCATGTAGCACTCACGGGGATGGTTTTCTTGTAGAGGGAGCATGGATATTCTGCGCCGTTAAGTCAGACTGTGTAAGCTACCTTGGGTCCTGCGAAGGTCAGAACCACCGCAGATGAGGTTCCAAGTCTTCTAGCTGTGTCCGCTTCATCCAAAGACTGATCAATGTTGAGAATGTCTGCTTCAGACAGTCGAGCTGGGACACCACTGATGACGACTTTAACAGAGTCGTCGGGGGCCAGGCCGTAAAGTTGGACGGGGCAGTGCTTGTTATGAAATGTTACGTATTGTACTTGACAGTGGCCGTGTTTAGTGTTACATCAACTCTGAGGCGCAGATTTGCTTGACGTCACGTGACCTTGATGGCGGTCAGTAGCGTCAGGGGCAGCTCAGCGTACTCAATGTTACCGAGCGCCAGCCCGCCCTGGGGACGCAATACTACAGGTTTTCCCACTCAATTTAATCCAATCACCATAGAGTTCAACCCAGGCGACAGTCAATTTAATCCAAGTTTCATCTAATTTAATCCAGACGCCATGTAATTTAATCCAGGTGCCAGTGAATTTAATCCAAGTGCCAACCAATTTAATGCCTTCGTCAACCAAATTAATCCATCTACCAGAAGACTGTTTGGAAGCGTTTTGTGCGAAATTAAACACAGCTTTGCGGACTTTGTTGCACGGGATGTGGTGAAAACGTGGTGTTTCTTGAGCCATTATGTGCAAAATATCGTATGCGAACAGCTTACACTTACTACCACGCGCCGACCATTGGTGCCGCGTGCTGTGAGCTGATCGTCTGCTGGAGCGCCGTCGCTAACGCACGTCAGAAGTATCGTCTGCTCTTCGCGTAACAATGCCTTCAGAAGCTCCTTTGATAAAAACACATTACTTAAATGCCCTTTGCATTCTGATTTTCAATTATTGAATGCTTTCCTGCAGCGTTAAGCATTATTTCCAAATTATAATATCGTCTGCGAGAGCGTCCGAAATGTCGCCTGCTCGCGACACAAGTGTCGTCTGCTCGCGTAACAATACGCTGGCAAATCTGCTGGCGTAACAATACGCGAGCAGATGATACTTCTGACGATCTCGCACACGATCAGCACACGACACCAACGGATCAAACGAGACCGCTCTACTGGTCAGCGGGTAGTAGTAAATTTCCATTAACTGCGGGAATACGATATTTTGCACATAATGGGTCAAGAAACACCCCGTTTTCACCACACCACGCGCCTAATTTCGCACAAAACACTCCTGGACATCCTTATGATAACTGGATTAATTTGGTTGGCACTCGGATTGAATTCGCTGGCACATGCATTAAATTACATGGAGTCTGGATTAAATTAGATGGCGCTTGGATCAAATTCACTGGCGCCTGGATTAAATTATACGTCTATTGAATTAAATTGAGCGGTAAAATTTGTAGTTTGAAACCGTCCTTCGGCAGGGACTTAGGCCTGAGGAATGGTTTGCTTGCGGGCGGCAGGGCTTGCTTGGCTTTTGTGGAGACGTGGTTGTGGCAGTATTGGCCGCGGCGGCACTGCGCTTTCGGCGACGTTGGGCTCGCGAGACTCCTTCAACGAAGTCTTGATGGTGATCTTGATTTACGGCCCATTATGTGATCATCGAGTCAATTTCGGTGTTTGCTGAAGGATTGGATAATGGCTGCTGGTCTTGATTTGCAGTCAAGTGACCTTGTATGACGTCAGTATCCATATCTGCATCCGAGTAGGTGTTGTTTAAAGGCCCAGTGGCGGAACTTGAGATGCTCTAGGTGTCTTGCATGATGGGCTGCTTGGCTGCGCCTAGCGCGGGAGTCGTGGACAAAAGTAAATCACGAAATATTTCTCCCACGGGGTCAAGGCGGGTGCTCCGGTGATCGGTAGGGCTTGTAGAGTTCAGTATCCCGGGATAAAGGGTGGAACAAAACGAAATTTAACACATTCCTGCGTGAAATTCTGCGGAGCCGGTGAAGGACATGTCTGATCAGCGCAGCACTTCTTCCAATGCGACCGTAACGACGATTGTAAGTAGTGTTGTTTTTGTTTTTAACAGAGAAGCTGTATAGCAAATCGCAATTTTTCGTGTCCGCAGTTCAAAAAAAAAAGACGCCATCCCGCCCTGCGAAAGTGGATGTCCAGCGCAGCTGTTGCAAACCACTACACACGCTGATGGGGGAGGGTGTGAAACGTTCCTGGTTGTCTCGGCGGGCTTCTCGCTTGCACTCGGCTTCTCTGGCGGCAAAGCTGGGTCCTGCCGCATGCGCTCGGCGTCTTGGGCGAGAACTCCTGACGCCTGCACTATCCCTCGAATGACGTCAACATTCCTCCTCTTTCGAGAGCAGCTGTAAACCTACTCTTTACCAGAACACATGGGGGTGGAAGGAGGAGGTCCCATTGTTTGCCGGCGCCTTATCATCCATCATGCGGTTTCGATGCTTGTTTTGTGTTTTTTTTTATTTACAGTGAAACCTCGATATATCGAACAGCGCGGTGCCCGCGAAATAGCTCGATATAACCATAATTCGATATATAAAATCACGTAAAAAACGAGTCATAAACTGGTACAAATCAATAAATGAACGAATTTTGCCATAAATATTCACTTGGTGCTTCAAAGTATTTATTCTTTTGGCTTAAAGTACTACAGCAGGGTAGCCTGCTGTAGCGGTGCTGTAGGGCCAAAACCGCTGAAGCCTCGGTCGAAGTCGGGAGCGGGCACTAGCAGCGCTTGCGGGTACAACCTCGGCTGCGTCTTCGTTTGTGCGCTCAGTAGTAACCTCCGCTAGGATCTCCACATCCGTCAACTCCGCCGTCGTTCCGGTGCTGTCGTGACCGCCAAGCGCCAACAAAGTCCTCAATGCACATGCTTCGTGGCTCAGCCCCAACAAAGCGCTCCAGCTGGCCCCAGGTTTCTTCAAGCTCGCATTCTTCTTTTGCACCGTCCAATTCTGCTTCGGTGCAACCGATGCGCAGCAGTCGGGAACGCCCATCGCGCCACCACTATCCTCGAGGGTACTCCGGGATAGCTCACCGCCTGTCAACAGAGCGCGAGCGGTCTGGGCAGTCTGGGGTGGCGGAGTTCGATATACCCATTTCATGTCAGTCCCAGTTCGAAATAAAAAATAAAAAAATGCATGTGATTTTCCGCGTGATATAGAAAGTGTTCTATACAGGCAATAATTCGATACACCCGTGTTCGATATATCGAGGTTTGACTGTACACGATTACTGAGCCCTGCTGCTGCACGCCTGATATGCCTGACGCATGCGCTCGGCGTCTTGGGCGATAACTGCTGGGTCCCGCATAGGTTTTTTGTTTACGACACGAGATTTTCCGAGCGGCGAGAGGCTAACAGCTTCGCTGTAAAATACGAAGAAATTGTCGAGTGCGCGCACGTGAGCGCGGGCCTCGCGGTGAGCGCCCGGCATTACCAAAACCAAGAAAATGCCTAGCGCTCGTGTGTGCGTGCATCGCGACGACCGCCCACCGTTCCCTGTGCACGTTAGTCAAGCCAAGCATACCCACTTAGGCAGGTTGGCCAAAATTGCGGTGACCGCCAGGCAGTTTAAAAAACCAAGAAAATAGCGAGTGCTCGTGTGTGCGTGCCTCGGGGCGACCGCCCAGCGTCACCAGCGCACGTTCGTCAAGCCAGGCATACCCACTTAGAGAGATTGGCCAAGATTGGCCTACTCCAGCGTTCGCCGTAATCGTGGCAACACTTGCTCGGAACGAGAAATACAAGGTGATGGCTAATGATTATCACTCTAAAAAATGAAGGAAGCTCACACTTATAGCAGCAATGATGCAGCGACGTTGCGGTAGCGAAGAAGCAAATCGGCTGCAATCGTGGACTTAAACCATCGCGATTGTCGTGAAGGTTGCGTACAGCTGCCTTAAGGCCTTACGGGTTTGCGTGAGCGTCCATTTTTTTCCCTTATCGACGATGGTGTCACACCTTGTAAAGCACAATGCCTCCCCTCTGCATGTGTATTTGCAATACCACCTATATGCCGGGAGAGATAGAACCGTAGCGGATTTCGCCACGACGCCCGTATCCATTAAGGCGGAGCTGTAACAACAAAATGAATAGAGTTCCTAGGGGAGCTATATACAGGAACTCTAAGAGGGAAAAGACGGCAGCGCTCAGGAAGAAATCAAAAGGCGGACGCATTCGAAAGGAAGACCAGTCAGAGGATTTACGCCTGCTGGAGTGCAGACATCCTTTAATATGGTATTTACAAAATAATTCCGTGATCAGATGGGGATTAACGTGGGTGTGAAGAGTCGCGTGTAAAACCACATTAGGCGCATTATTTTGGAGGCGTCACAGGGTGGTTGAGCACTGACATCCGCTACCGATCGGCTAGAGCTGCTCCAGGCCTTGCACGCGCCGTGGCGCGGTCAAGTATCCTGAAGCCCTTCACAGTGACCGCCCCGTGTCGCCGAATCGAGACGTGCCGCCCTCGATTGATCGCCATCGCCTTCTCATTTTCTTCGGTGCCGCCTCCTTTTGGTCGGTGCTGACGGCTGCTGACGTGCGAGTCGCTTCGAGGCGTCGTCTCCGGACGTGCCTTGCGTATGCGGTGAGCCCCAGCCCCGTGCCTTGCGGTTCTCCCACCTTCGCCTCCATTCATCGCTGACGTCGCCGCCTTGTTGCGGATGACATGATGGTGTTCGTGCTCCCGGGTACCCGTCGTATAGTCGTATTCGATGTCCACTATATCCAGCGACCAAGGCTCCCTGTCTGCGCTGGCGGGTCGCGACTCGATTGTTGGGGTGCGGGCGGAACGTCGCCAATGCTTGTAAGCCGTCGCTTTCGTCATCGCTATCGCGGACACGGTCTCGCGCGTCATTTGGTTAGGACCACCACTGCTACCGGTGGTAGCATTGCTCACGTACGGCATTGCGGACATGGTCTCGCGCGTCATTGGGTTAGGGCCACTGCTACGAGTAGTGGTATTGCTCACGTCCGGCATCGCGGACACGGTCTCGCGCGTCATTGGGTTAGGGCCACCACTGCTACGGGTGGTGGAATTGCTCACGTCCGGCTTAGGTCGTACGACGACCACATCGTTGAAGGTCGTCTCCTCGTAAGGGTAGGCGGTTGTGTCCTCCAAGTCCCCCCTCGTAACGTATCTCTTGTTCTCGGGAGTGTCTGCGGGTTCCGGATCTCGTTTCGGCTCGTCCCTTCTTATTGTCGACGTCGAACTTTCGAAGCCGTCTCCTGCCGTCTCGAAGGTGCTGTTCGTTGTGCCGTTAGTGGAGTTTAGCGCTGTGGTTCTCCGCTCGGTGGTGCGCGTAGTGCTGGCCTTGCGCACCCGGCTCCGACGTCGAGATTTTGTTGTCGATTCCTGTGATTTGGTCTCGACCGGTAACTCGTCGTCTTGCGATTCGGTGGTGATGCTTCGGGGGGCGCCTGTGCCGGCTTCTTCTGAGAGGGCGGCAGTGTCTTGGAGGTTCTTGGACCCTGCGTAAAGAAGGAGGTGAAACTGGCCGATCTAACTGATGTTTTTACATGGTCATTATTGTGAAGTGGGGATACAACAAGTTCAGTTCTGGTTTTAGAAAGCTAGCAACATAGATTTGTAGCACAATTCAAAGTGGATATCACAGTAGCTCATAAAAATTAATTACCTACATGCCCCAGAAACACTAAAAAGAAGCGTATTGCAATCATTGTCGTGTTAGAAACCACGCGCGTATAGACAAGAATATGCATCATGCACTGGGCGCCGAGGTGCAACCTGGCGGGCATTCTTTGGGGACTGCGGGGCGAGCAGAGGCGCCGCAGTACCACGCTGTTGCCCCGTGCCGCGCGGGGACATCAGACGTCCAGACGGAAATCGAAAATCGGTAAGTGTCAGTTATTCGGTACGTAAGCAGCGACAACTTTAACAGTGCTTTAAGGAGAACGTGCAAAGCGTCCGATAGCTGTCAGGTTTGCCCATAAATTCCGTTCCCAACCCGCTAAGGCGGTGGGCCACACCCACAAGTGCCTTGTCCTGAGGGGGTTGCTGTGAGGCTACGTTTCGCCGTGCCAACAGGACGCCCGACTTTTCATCCCCAATTGATGTTTATTTTCCTAATTGTGGGCAGGTTGCCGTCATTGCCTTTACTTGGCCATGTACCGAAGCTACTCTTTCGGGAGTGATTACGCCGTGGTTGGCTGCACCAACAAACAGCGTTAGGGCAAAGTGTTCATGCAAGAAACGTGTGAAGTGCACCACCACAAAATAAGTGTCTGCATGTGCGAAGTCTATTCTCTGCACAAATTTCCTACGTCCCTTGAGTGCCGCGACGAATTGGTCGTCATGCTGAATCGGAAAGACTTCGAACCAAGCAAATTTGCCAGAATAAGTAGTCGTACGCTGCTTTTGGAAGCGCTGTTTATTCATCCTGATGCTAAATCATTATCGCACGTTTGTGTTCTCTGGAGATATATGTTCTGTTCGTCTCATCGACGGGAAGCCGACAAAAATCAACCGGACACCTATATGCTGCCGCTCGGGTACGCAAAAAAGTTGAGCCGAAAGTGAAATAAAAGCGTCGCAGTGGCGGAGAACGCCCGGTCGTGTCTGCAAATATGCCTCCTATGAACGCTCAGAATTAAGTGGGTTGGCGCAATCAGCGAATGCCTCCGATAGAGCGCGCGGCAGTGCAAATTTCCAAGCATGGCTTGCTGCTGTCGGTGCGCGAACGTGTTAGCATTTAATACGTACTCCCATACCTCATACTGAGTTGGTTGTTAAACCAGGCCCTGAATTACTCCTTTACCTGTGCAGGTCGTAGACGTACATGCTCATAAAAGTAAAATATTTGCCGCCGCATAACACTTTCCTGCAGCCAAACAGGGGCAACTTATTTGATACACCAAGATTTCACGGCCGTTTGCTTGCTTGAAAGAACTTTAGCGTTTCAGCGGCGGGTGGGAACCGCGAACAGCTATTTCCTGACACGACCTGGCGTTCTCTGCCACGCGACGCTTTTAATTTGCTTTCGGCTCAACTGTTTCGCATACCCGAGCTGCAGCATAGGTGTCCGGATAATTTTTGTCGGCTTCCCGTCGAGGAGACGAACAGAACATACCTCCAGAGAACAGAAACGTGCGATAGGCATTGAGCATGAGGGTGAATAAACAGCGCTTCCAAAAGCAGCGTATACGATCGTACGTATTCTGACAACTTTGCTTGGTTCGAAGTCTTTCCGATTCAGCACGACGACCAATTCGCGGCGGCACTCCGGGGGCGCGGAAAATTCGTGCAGCGAACAGGCTCCGTACATGCAGACACTTCTTTAAGTCGTGGTGCATTTCACACGTTTCTTGCATGAGCACTTTGCGCTAACGCTGATTGTTGGTGCAGCCAACAACGACGTAATCACGCCCGGACGAGTAGCTTCGGTACATCGCCAAGTAAAGGCAATGGCGGCAACCTGCCCACAATTAAGAAAATACACATCAATTGGGGATGAAAAGTCGGGCGTCCTGCTGGCACGGCGAAACGTAGCCTCACGGGCAATCCCCGTCAGGACAAAGCGAGTGTGGGGTGGCCCGCCGCCTTAGCGGGTTGGGAACAGAATTTATGGGCAAATCTGACAGCTGTCGGACGCTTTGAACGTTCTCCTTAAATCACTGTTCAATTTGTCGCTGCTGACGTACCCAATAAATGAATACTTGCCGATTTTCGATGCCGCCTGGACGTCTGATATCCACGCGCGGCACGGAGCAACAGCGTGGTACTGCGATGTCGTCTGCTCGCCCCGCAGTCCCAAAAAAATGCCCGCCAGATGGCGCCTCCATAGTTAGAAAATGGCCGACCCGGAAAAATTCTGATCTATAGTCGCAACCGAAAAAAAAAAAAAAAAAAACACCGGAGTAGGGAGCTGCGACGTCCGGCGTCCTCCAAGGCTCACGGCCATGACCGTATACGCGCATGGCTCAGCTTGCTGAAGGAGCGCGCACCGCTTGTTATGACAGCGTAGAATTACATAACTCTATCAAGCTCTGCTCAATTTGGCATCCAATTCCTGAAAAAGTTCACGATAGTCGCCACGATAGTCGAACAAGTTCACGATAGTCGCCACTGTGCAGAACCGGCCGTGCACTTTTTCTTCTGCTTCTGCACGTCCTCTGCTGAAAGTGCAGGCAAAGCCGAGAACTCATTTAGCCCTGTCTGCACCACCGGAAAATCGCAAAAAAAAAAAATGCAGGTGCCGCGAGCTGCACCCGGGTTGGTCTGCACTGCCTTGATTAGTTCAGCGAATGCAGCAGCCCTGTTGAAGACACCGTCTGAGTGACTGAACCGCAGAGTTGATGATGGTGGTAATAACAGGCCCTGTGGGTGAACGATGTTGGTGTCCCCAGTTAAACCTCTCGAATGGTTAATCCCTCAATACGTGGGGATGGTGCTGGGGCCATTACCACGGGGAAGATTGTTCGGGCACTCGAGCACTCACCGCCACCCTTTCCCTTTTTCCGCGGCCTGCTTGCTGAAAATGGTCTAGCGGCAGTCCATCACCCCCGCCCTAGGACTTCGGCTGCTCAGTGTTGGGGCCGCTTTTCTACATAATATTGTTGCGGGTCAAGAATTGAAATGGCCGGTGGGGGTGGCAAAAGTAATGTTTATAACGGCGAACTTGTGTCCAGACTACTCGCTCATGTGAGGAGTCGGTTTCCCATAAATGTCCTCTGTTCTTGATGTGCAGTGGTAGTAGCGTCATCATGCGGTACCTACCGAAACCTGCCCTTATGTGGCGCTGCCCCAACAGATACGGCGCGAGCAGTATCAAGCACAAGGCGACATGAAGGCGGCCATGCGCCAGTTTGACGTTATGCCTTACGTTACACTTTGAGGTTTAATGTATTTCACCGGTACACACAGCTAGGCACATCGACGTTTTGTGGCAGTGGCACGCCGTTAAGCTCGACGTTGCAGCCAACGTTACTAGTTGGTTGCAGCTACCTAAAGCGATGCCAAGATATAGGGTAACCGAGGGTGACTTCGCCAAGCCTCTCAGTAAGGGAGAGCGAGGGAGAGTAAAGAAGAGCAGTAAAAGGGATGAGTAAGGGAGAGTAAAGGAGAGCAGTAAAACGGACGATAATGATGAGAGGTCACGTAATTTCGAAAGCGCCGCGCGAACTTCACACTCACCGTGACTCATCTACTGCTACTACTACGTATACTACAACTACTACGTATACTACTATTATTACAACAACAACAACTACTACTACTACTACTACTACTACTACTACTGCTACTACTACTACTACTACTACCATTACTACTACTACTGCTGCTACTACTACTACTACTACGCGTCTACTGTGCCACTGCGGCACAGTAGTCACTAAGGACGCAGGGTGCCCTGCCCGGCGTACGGCCATTGCGATCGTTTTAATCCTCGCGGCGCCGATGAACACGGAAGCGTCCGCAATAATGGCATATCCAGTGCCCAGCACAGTGGACTCTTCGCGAGCGTAAATTAGTTGAGAGGAGAGTCCTTCGGGTCGTCTCCCATTTCGCGAAGTTATAAGCTAAAGTTTATGCATGGTAATATGACATCCCAGGTCTTGTGCCCAACATCGACATACGTGCGAGAATTCCGCGATCGCTCTTTTCCTGCGTTCAGTTATCCGGTTGGTTTGCGGGTGGTAAGCAGTTCTCTTTTTATTGGTCATTCCACTGAGTCTCATGACAATATTGGTGAGCTGGACCGTAAAGGCAGTTCCGCGGTCTGTACTGACAATGAACTGAGCGCCATGCCTAAGGACGTTGTTCTCAAGGGAGAAGTGAACCACTTTCCTTGTTACTTAGGCTAGACGCCTTGCCTCTGCGTAACGAAAAAAAAATGTCGTTGATTCTTCTTCCAAAGGAATCGGCAAAACAAGAAAGTGAAATGGACCTTCACAGGAGCATTTGAATTTTTATTGGGCATCGATATGAACTTGCACATCGGTATTTATATTTCGTCGGTATGGCACCGTCAGACGCATGAACATTAGACACTGGATTACACGCGCCGGAGCATTGCGTAAATACGGTTGAAACACCAGGCGCCCCCAACCGTGCGAACGAAACCTACGGGTTGTCAGTGAATCGTTTGGTGAAGTCCCAGTACGCTACAGCGAAAGGAGCATGGTTTGCGGGTCGGCAGCAGTCTTGCGGGTGTGCTTGGCGAGCGACGTCCTGCTGGCGGGTCGCTTAGGCAAAGGTGCGACCACATTGGTCCTGCTCCGTAGCGTATACGCCAGACGCTTGCGTTGCGACAAGCTCAGCTTGTGGAACGCGACGGCGGCGTTCCAAATAGGCGGCGGACGGGTAAACACGAGGCGCCAACCATGGGCGTTCACTACTTCGCTTCACCTCTCCTAGACGGCAGCACCATCTGAATGGACAAGTTAGAGCGAACGACATAAGGCGCGTTCGTACGGCGACCCGGGCATGACTTCATGGCTCAGTCGGTACAGCGTTTCACACATCCCGTTGCGGCCAGAGTGATCGTGGGCTCGAAACCTAGCGCCGCCACGCCAATGGAACGTTTTCTGGTGATGTCATTTCAGTGACGGATATGACGTCGGTGAGGTTTGTGTACCTCGGCATAAAACACTTTCGGGTTAAAAAATAGTAGCCACTACAACCTATCAGTAGCCGGAAGACAGAAGCAGAAAAGGTCCCAAAAGGTCCATTCCAACTTGTCCGAATAATTTAGTTTGAATCTGAAGGTGTTACAACAAATCGGCAAACGGTCCCGGTGGTTTTTTCCGCCGTTGATAATAGGTGCACGGGCAGAGATGTTGCGTCTGACAGCTGCTAAAGGCCTTGGCCAATAATATTTATTTGATCCAGACGAACATACGTGTCAAGCGCAAGGAACCGGGGATTGGCTCGACGTTACAAGCTTGTTCATGTTTCTGGCGTAAAAACGCGAAGGTGGCTAGGCGGTTTCTTTTACTATAGGGATGAAGTTCTTTAATAAAGCTTTGTTCCGCAATGCGAAAGATGACAACCATCTTTTGAAGACTCCCGGAACGTACTACGTATGGGTCCTTCCAAGTAGTCGAGAAGACATCGGAGTTCTGGGTACTTGCACTGCTTCTTGGGCATAGCAGGCGTGTGTATAGCTCGTAAGAATGTTACGTTGCTTTCGCCGTGTTGGGTGCTACTGGAGCCGTGGAGAGCCCCTCAGTGTCGGAAGCGCTGTCGTCAAAGGAATTTCGGCACAGTAACAGTGCGAATAATTCAGAAATATTTGCGCTCTCCTAACACCCTTGCGAACCCTGTCATTGCCCAACATAAATGTTAACATCCAACGTATACAAACGGGAAACAGCAGCCGCAGTCATGGCCACAATAACCATTCCTATAAACCTTGTAGTAGCTGTACTCGGGGACAACTTTCTGGGACAATGGAGAGAAAGCTATGGAAGGAGGGCGGAAGGCGAGCTAACGTTCTGTGTTACTGCGCCAAAGTAGTTCCCAGTAAACTGATTTCGGTTTCAGTTTAAACGTGACCGATGCGCATTTAAAAGAGTTCATTTCTTCGCATGAGCTCCGTGGTTGATTTCAGTAAGACGTGTTGTTGGGCGAGTTGGTTCATATTACAGAAATAAGATTTAGCGCAGCGAAAGACACAGACAATGAAAAGGACGGGCCGGCCCGTCCTTTTCTCAGCTCGTGTCTTTCGCGGCGCTTAATCTTATTTCCGTGCTTGAGTGCGCTGAACCACGATCACCGAGCATGCAGGCATATTGGCGTCGCATTCTCACCCACGCTTCATTCGTTCGTATGCACAAGCCAATGCTTTGACTGGAGAACTGAGACCGACCGCGGACTACACCGCCCAACTCTGTATCGTTTAGAAGTGAATTTTGTCAGCGCAGCAGTTTTGACGGCATGAACTGATTTGTAAACTCTTCTGGGTTACAAAACTGGGCAGCTTAACCGACATGCGCAGCATACTCACATAGCGCGGCCGCAGTATGCGATTTCTAGAGACCATAGTATACGGAAATAGCAGCCCACCTACGCGCTGACGCACACGCTCGCGTACGCCGGCGAACTGGCTAACCCAACGGATTGAGAAAACGACGGAGAGTCGCGATTGAATCAGTCCCACTTGGGCGTACACTTTTCAAGCCACTTCCTTCACCTGTTTTTAGAGCTTTTGCTTCTCAAGCTTCTTAAAATTCCTATGAGGAGAACCAAGAGGCGAACTGCCGAAGGCCGTCGACGAGGATGCCATGTTTTTTTCGGAAGATTGCCGTTGCGACGCCAGTGGCGACAGCCGCAACCAAAAACGTTCGAAATCTAAAAAAAAAAAAAAAAAAAGCTCTGTTTTATATATTATGGCTAGTAATTTAGTGACATGATAAATCCAAGGCTGAAACATAAGAACTATATATTTTCGAACTCCTTAGGTTATAGCCTGCCAACCATTTTCGTTGAACGACTTCCAGATGCGCAGGAAAACGGCGTTTTTCGGCTCTGTAGACTTGACTGCATTGCCGCAGAAAGTTGTCTGCGAGTATACAATGAGAATTCCGCGGTAGGGTGTCTCCTTCTAGCCACCCTATCCGCGGCTGCGACCCTACTGCCGGACTCGACTTCGTTTCCGCGCTGCGGCAAAAAAAATTAGCAGTGGCTTAGCTTGGCTATGCCAGGATATACGTAGCGGGAGCTAAGGTTCAGCAATCCAATCCAATTCAATCCAGTCCAGTCCAGTCGAGTCCAATCCAATCCAATCCAATCCAATCCAATCCAATCCAGTCCAGTCCAGTCCAGTCCAGTCCAGTCCAGTCCCTGCTCCTCGCGCATGCGCAGCATGGCTCTCCAGGAACCACGCGAAACGGCTATCAAGCGGCTCCGGCGCAGCGTCAGACTTGGCTACTGCGCAACAGAGGCGAACAGCTGGGCACGCGCCGGCGCCAGTGCGTCTGCCGCGGCTATGACGTCACTCGTATGGAATGCGCAGACCGGCGAATGTGCAGACCCAATTCTCTACACACCCGTACTCCAATTGGATTGGATTTACAATCCAATTCAATCCAATACAATACAATTTAATTCAATCCAATCCAATCCAATGCTCCTCGCGCTTGCGCAGCACGGCCCTTCAGGGTCCGCGCGGAACTGCTCAACCTCGGCCAGTGTAGCTTACGCTACAAAAGAGTCGAGTCCGGCCGTGACGACCCGCGGCTGCTTTCGAGGCATGCCGCTAGAGGGCTTTCAGTAGTGCCCGTGCAGGAAGCGCTCATGGCATTTCTACACGGTACAGGGGCAGTTGCTTTCTTTTGCAGCCACGCTTCTGCATTTGGTAGAGTCACACTTTTTAAAATAGAATATACAGAAAGTTAACTTACAGAGGGTTATTCCTAGTACTACTAGGATGAATATGGCGATAACGATCGCTGAGCCCACAAGAGCGCCTACAGATGTCTTGGCACCCCTGCGAAGAAAGTCGAAGGGAAAGCACAGACCATTATCATCAATACTTTCACTCATATGGCATATAGGTACTATATTTGTATTTCGTACCTAACACTGTAAAAACCAACTTCAAAGCTTGGCAGAAAATATTCGCCATTTTCAGCACCCCTCCATTTATTATTCCACGTGCTTTCAAACAACATGTTTTGTTAAACGTTTATTTTCGAATGCTAATTTCAGAAGCCCCTAAACTTAAATCTATGCGCAGGAAGAGCTGACAGTTGTCTTTTTCTTTCTTTTTTGAGAAAACGGTGGGAGAAAAGGAAAGATACGATACAAACCAATTGAACGAGATCACCTTTGCAGATTTTACCTGTGATTGCCTCTGAGCATTTTTATTTTTTGCAATATTGTACTTAAGTTCGACATATTCTTAAGTGTGTGTGGTTTGTGGGCATTTCCTGTGCGTCACGAAGGGTAAAAAACTGCCATGAAACCTTAATTTTGCAGCTTTATCTTCTCTGGACCTAGTTCATTGAGTTCTAACACATTGCTGTCAACCGTTAAACAGTACTGTGTACAAAAGAGCGCGTACATGCGATAATTATGATCTCGAAAACAAATCCGAGCTGTCTGTCTTCACGCCATTGTCGCTATTCCTTTAAAGTAGCCATGAAGAAAAAATGCAAGTGTAGTTCATTCGAAAAATTGCATCGTTATAGTATAACACTGACACCACTTTTAACGCAAACTTTCCTCGAGCTATGTATAATGAGGGAAAGAAAAAAATTGCAGTGGCTTAGCTCGGCTATGCCAGGATATACGTAGCGTAAGCTAAGGCTCAGCTGGTTAGTAGCTTTCGTGGTTGTCTAGGATTACCGTGGTTATCATGCTTACTGCTGCTTCAAAAATTCCCCGCATTTCCCCGAGGGGAAGAATGTGAAAGTGCGAATGCACGAGTTGAATTTGCGCGGTTCGGTAATGTTCGCGAAAGAGAGATCACACACACACACACACAACTACAAAGAAAGAAAGATGCATTTATTCACAGACACCTATTTGTGCTGTCGTTGTACTTGATTGCTAGAGCGGATCTCAGCATTGAAATTTCGTGTCAGTACTCCTTTAAGCAGGTGCATTAGCCCTTCTCACGCCCGATTCTTGGCCAATCCCCCACGTGGGTATGTGCCATGTCAGCGGCCAGGCAGCGCGCGCCCATCTCCCCCCGTTGCCAAGGAAGACGAGGAGATTCCTGGCCAATCCCCCAAGTGGGTATGTGCCATGTCAGCGGCCAGGCTGCGCGCGCCCATCTCCACGTACGCGGACATCGCCGGTGGACGCAGGTTCAGGGTTCGACCACGGTATACGCGTGCATGGCTATACCACACTGGCAAACGCCCCGCTATATGTATACCCCCACTGATACCTCTGCGCATGCGCCCAAAATGAGAGCCGCATCCAATCCAAATTCAATCCAATCCAATCCGATCCAAGCCAAGCCAATCCAATCCAAAATCCCTCGCGCTTGCGCAGAACGGCCCTTCACGGCCCATACGAAACTGCTCAACCTCGGCCAGTGTAGCTTAAGCTACAAAAACAGGCATGCGACTAACAAGACACTTTTCCGCACGGAACTTATGACGTATAATGGGCCGCTTGTTGCGATTGGCTGAGGCCAACAATATCCGACGCAAATTAAACGGAGATTACAACCTTGCAAACGAGCAGTTTGCGCTTGAATTCAGTGTACACTTTTTGTAGCAGTAAGAATTATGGGGTAAACAATGAAAGCTGCGAACGAACACTTAAGCATGGAAGCAATGCATACGCCAGGCCAACGTATACAAAACGCAACCGACTGGCGTGTCAGGTTTGTCTGAAACGACAATGACCAACAGGCATAAGCGACACTGCCACTTGCGTGAGTCACACCCAATGTTTCGCGAAAAGATTTCTGTCAATGGTAGGTACAAGCAAACTGTGTGCGAACAGCATTACTTGATAGGTATCGCTGTGCCATCTAGAAAGGCAGACGGTAGCGCAAGGTAACCAACCATCGGTGTGTTTGGCAGACAGGGGCAGCCTTAGTCAACATACTAACTTTCCTTTTAGGTACCTACCCAAAGTACGTCCCTGCTGACGTGACGAAAGATACGGTGCGGCGGGAGAACTAAAATTTTATCGTAAATTGTTTAACCTCTCAGTGAGTAAAGTATCGTTCGCTTCCGGAGAAGCGCTGAAAGTACTATAAAGCATTAAATCTTTTGAATGAAACAAACTTGTATTTTTTCTTCATAGCCCCTTAGTCAAAACACTGGCACAAAATTTGTGTTTGTCGGGTTTTTTTTTTCTTTTCTCATTACCTGCTAGCCCAAAACAATAGGCAGGAATTAAAAGTGGCCGGCATGCTGCCATTTATGCGTTACAGCACCATTCATAGCATCAGTTTAGGTTTCGGCCGCTGAGCAGTCGCGCGAACCGTTGCGGAGTGAAATAGGTCTTAGTTGGGGTCGTTTTTGTGTGTGTGTGTGTGTGTGTGTGTGTGCCAGAAGACACTGGCGTTCCTCTTGGCTTCGAAAACATCTATAGGGCTCCCCTCACACCATCTATCCAGCCTTCCTTTCCCACAGTTAAAGAGGTCTGTTGGGCGAGTTGGTGCATATTCAACATTAACAATCAGCGCACAAAGTACGACAGGCGGCGCTGTCCTGGCAAAGCTTTACTACATTCGTCCAGCGGTTCCGGGGAGGATGCGCAGGTTAACCTTTTGACTGGAGACACACCCCTCGAAGCACATCGCGTGATTCGCCGGGCCCGCTGTCGGCGCTGCGCACAAGGCGCCGTTTCCAGTCGTTCTGCTCATAGGCGTGCGCAGAGCTCTCAATTTGGGGGGGGGCAAAGTCTTACCGCTGCGCCCCCCCCCCCCCCCCCCCCCCCCCCCCAGAGCAACTCCCGACCTCTTCTCACTGAAGGCCTTGCGGTGCGAACGCAGTGCAAAGAGGGATGGTTATAAAATTTTTATTTCAATGTGATGGAATTGCAACACACACAAAATATTTCTGAGCAGAAATTTTACTTTCATGTGTTACATCGGCAAGGCATGGGGCAAATTTGGCGCCCCCTTCAGATGATTAGGGGGAGCGGCCGCCCCCCCTGCCCCCCCTGTGCGCACGCGTATGGTTCTGCTCACATCGCTGCGGCTCGTCGGCTCCCGTCGCGGCGGCGGCGACGGAGCGGCCGCTCAGCTGATCGACAGCCGATCAAACCAGCAACCTCCCACGCATGCGCCGCTGGGGCCTCTCGGGCGATGTGACTCATCTTGCGCCGCGTTCGCCGTGAAAGAGAAACGCCGCGTTCGTCGAGAATGAAAGCGCGGCCGGGCTCCCTCTTGTGAGCGTTGCACGTACGGGACCGAACGGCTTTGAACCATGGTCGGCAATACAGCTACATCAAAGGTTAACCGAGCGAAACAAAGACTCAACCAGACTAAGCCAAGCTTTTGCTTTGCATATCCAAGGTTATCCGAGCTAAGCCGCTTCCAATTTTTTAGTGCGCAGCACTTTGGCCGTCGCTACTGTGGTTTGGCGGCGGTGACGGCGACGGCGTTGTAACGGAGCGTGCGAAGGCCAACAAAACGGTGGAGGAAAGGGTGGCGAAAGTGTTAGGGGAAGGCAGTGAGACCGTTGCGTGGCTCATCCGAACTACGTGACATTTGCGCGGGAGGTTCAACCACGATTTACAACAACATGCTCGGCGGCGGCGACGCGCTGCGAACGGCAATAGCTCATGTACGGTATCACTCCGCCTAAGCGAGGACCCAGACGTCAACGGGCGCGCGCTTTGGAAGGAAATTGCTATGTATGCGTGATTTCGTCGGCCTTTTCTCACGCAGTGTGTTTGTAGTCGCTGCAGTAGTTTATAAGCATTTTAAGCCCAAAAAATCACGGGAAAGGCTTGTGCCATGTTAAAAATATTCCCAGTAACACCCTAATTGCGCCACGCGGAGTAACATCCGGCTGCGGTGAGGAAGCACACAGGCAACTCCCGTTGCTGTTCTTAGGTTGTACCCGGGTATAGTGTTGTCTTTACTAAGGTTCGTAACTTAGCGCCGCCACCTTTTAGAACACTTATGCTGGGCCAGTAATGCTCCCAGAAATTGACGCGAGTTTAAGCGCCAGGGAACCATTCACTAGTCGTTATTACAAGAAATAAGCATTGCCAAGAAGACCTGATGGTTTTCTTTTTTTTTTTTGATATGGACATAGCAGTATCGCGTAGTTTAGGAGCAGTAAAAAGGATAGCAATTCGAAGACCTACTTTTCTGCTGTATGGTGGTTGTGGAAGAAAGACAAAACAGAGAGAAATATGCAATTCGGTTATTGCCAAATACAGAATAGCTTAAAATTGTTCAACCAGCGATGGAGCATGCATACGTACGTGTGTTCTGTATGACTGTGGCTGAAACGAAAATGATTTACGTTGTTAGTAAAAATATTGCCTTATTAACCAGCATGACTGACGTTTCCGCCAGAATAAAGCAGGGCCCCCCTATCTGCTCACTGTGCAAACGTTTTTTTTTTTTTTTTTTGGGGGGGGGGGGGACATAAAGGCAAATTTAGCTGAACTGATGATAGAGCCGCCTTCTAGGCCGTCTTTAGGTATATAAATATTTTCACAGCGAGAACTGTTGCTGTGACTCTTTCAATTAGGAACCGCGAAACCGTCGTGACGTGAAATAAAATTGAGCGCGTCGGACTCGGAACAATACTTAGGGGTACGCTATCCCAAAAGTGACGCCCTTTCCGGTGCTTAGGTGTATAGTCTAGCGTAGAAAGCGTTGTAAAGGGGCAAGCACACAACGACGGCGTGCGACGGGCTGCAACTGCCTTATTTGAAAGGGTGAACTTACTTGCTAAAAGAGTGATTGGCACATGCTATTTCCCTGCTCCAGGCAGTGCTGATGGGCCACAAATTGGACCACGAGAAAAGAAAAAGTAATCTACACATCAAAATTTAAACTTAAAGGGGCCATGAATACAAGAAAGTACACAGGCTTGGTTTAGTAGAAACGTTGCTTTGTCCCGATAACAATGATACCAATTTTATCTCAAGCTTCAAAGGAATAACCGAGAGATCAAAGAAAACATATGAACCAGTGGCGACTCCCCCGCCACTTTCCGGCAACTTCTCAATGACGTCACAGAGTCTTGCTGGTGCGATTGGCGGCCGTCGACCCAAGCCACCGCCAAGAAATATGGTGGGGCAGCTTCCCCCTTCGCCATCCTTTCGGGAAAATTCCTGGCACTGCAATTCCTTATACAGCATTCTCGATATTAATTCTGTCGCAGCGGCCTTGTGAGATAGCTTACGAGGGCTGTCAGTTTCGGTTTCGTTTTGAGACAACTCTGCCATAGATTAGACTCAGCCTCACGACAGCTGATAGACTTACCGACACTTGTTGTCACTTCCGCACTCTGGTCCTCGCTGGAAATATCTGCAGAAACGGGATGAATATTTACAGCCTCCTTTTATGGAGGTTCCGAAAAATGAATTCTATGGGGAAACGCCATGGGGAGCAGGAACAGGCAACTAAACGCAAGGAGCTGTGACTTGATAGGGAAAGGTCCCAAACGATCGAGACATTTCGTGGCGTGGTTGAATGATAACGTCCATGGTCATGGAGGATTGTGGATCGCACAGAAGGGAAGCAACACATAACATGCGCTGTGATACGAATATCATGTGCTTCGCTCAGGCCTGAAGCTTCTGCCCGTTGTGCAACAAAAAAAGAATGGTCGCCATCCCGCCAGGCGAAAGTGTATGTCCAGAGAAGCTGTTGTAAACCGCTACAAATGCCGATGGGGAAGGTTATGAAATGTTCCTCGTCGTCTCGGTGGGCTTTTCGCTTGCGCTCGGCTTCTCTGGCAGCAAATGCTGGGTCCTGCCTAGCCTGACGCATGCAAGAACGTGGGCAAGAACTGCTCTATTTAGTGACACTAGTCCTGCCTAGCCTTCACTCATAATCTGCAGACGATCTTTACCAGGAACACATGGGGGGGAGGGGGATTGAGATTGAAACGAGTCTGAAGCGCAGTATCGTCTCAAAACACGTGCCCGTTGGCATCCGGGTCCGTCGCTTCGGCGAAGCGATACACTAAATGAGTATACTAGCAGCGGCGAGCGTGCGTCGACAGGCTCAAACACGCTCAAAGCTGCCTATGGAGCTGCCCGAGCGGAGGACATTGTGCGCATGCTCACGCCTACTCCCGGTGCATGAATCACCGCTTACGTATGGCCTGGCTAAGTAATGTCTGTGTTTCTGCTTGACTGCTTGAACCCCCTTGTAGCCTGTGCTAACGCGTTTGGCCGTTAAAATTGTGTGGCGCCATTAAAATCACAGGTAGCGAGTACATAAGAGTCAGCATGCGCTGGACAATGTTCTCAGCTGGTATGCTATCGGAGTGAGTGCTAATGTTGGAATAATTGTTGCAACCGTGTTCTCTGTAATCTCGTTATGTTCTCATCTTCGTCGTGAAATGAAGTTACAAGTTCGCCTCCGACTCCTTGGAGTTCTCTACCGCAAAAAGCTCGCCAGTCACGCTATTACGACGTGGGTCTCGTCACGGAGGATGCAGTCTCAATAGCATGCAGCATATACACACACATAGACAGGGTGTGGGTCGGTCGGTCGGTCGGTCGGTCAGTCAGTCAGTCAGACAGACAGACAGACAGACAGACAGACAGACAGACAGACAGACAGACAGACAGACAGACAGACAGACAGACAGACAGACAGACAAGCCTGGTCATCGCATGCTGCAATCCTGGAGGGTTCGCAGTATACATTCAATGTTGCTATCCGCCCGGGTGAATAAAACTTTCAGGGTTTCGAAGTGGCTTGCATTCCCTTGTTCAGAGAAATTAAGATTTGAATGTGGATAAGAACTAACAGTGGAGTAATTGCTCGTTAGTACGTACACGTAGACCCCTCTGAGAGAGCAGTCTTGCTTAGCGGTCATGAACGCTCGCCGTACGGAGACGCAAACGCAGCCGCCCACGCCGATCAGATCCCCGCAATATGGCTCGGAAATGGTTCTGGCAGATTAAAATACCTGCATTGACGCGTTTCGGCAAGCATCGGACCAAGTGATAGCTCGAGCTTACCCCATCACAGGGAAAGTATTCCATCGAACAAACGAAGTTTTGTTCCTTGAGTCTCTGCTAGATGTAACAGACTCCCCAACTTTCACGCCAAAGGCAGTGTCTATTCTTCCGGCTGCCGAAAAACCTAGCTAAAATTCTGCCGGAACTCGCCTTTCATTGACATTTCTCTTGAAAATAAGCGTTGTTCTCTCGGCGCACAGAGAGGGCCGGAAGTAACCTAACGCGGCTAATGTAAAACAACGCAACCTAATAAAAACTACCCAGACTAACCGAGCCTAACCTAACAGCACAACCTAAGCAAACCCAACCCTACGTAACCGAGCGTAACCCAGCTCAAGTATATCACACCTAACCTATCTTAAACCCAACCCCACACAGTAGGCGCCCTGTACGTCGACCTCGTGATGATTTTAAGAATGGCCCAACTGCAGAAAAATTCTCCAACAAAAGCGTGATGAGCGAAAACTTGTCATATTCTGAAAACAGCACACATTCATCGGCCATTAAAGTTTGGAAAGGTGGTTGACCAGCAAAACTGTATTGGCGACTCGACGGTACTACAGTACAACCAGAGTCCGTCAATGCTTTTCATTGACGGACTCTGGTACAACTATCACATTTTAGGTTTCTTTCTTTCCGACCGCAGCGTCGTCGCCATCCCAACGCCGTCTCTTGCGCTCGGCGTCGCTGGACCACTTGCTTCCGCGCTGGCCCCTTCCGTTTCGCGGACCTCTGGATCGGCCGACGGCGACGGTTAGCTTCAGCGGCACGGGCGCGCTCTCGTTCCCTCACCGCCGCGTCGGTGACGCGGCGGGGACGGTCGCATTCCCGCCTCTTCTGGCGGCGTCGTTCCTCGTACCAACGCGCGATCCGTTGCGAGTGTACCATTTGCCTTTGTGGCTTGGCGCCCCTCGCACTTTATTTCTTTTACGCATGCGCACCCCATCCCTTTGAGGGTTTTCTGCTCAAGCGCAGTCGGTTTGCCCTAGCCCTAGACAGCTTCGCTGTAAAAGAATTCTCACTTCGGGATTCGGATTGTACTTGTCCACTTTAAAAGCTCGTACAGTACCACACCGCCACGGGAGCAGCCAGCACGATGGGTTTTCGCGGAGTATTTTCCAGAGGATGCTCCAGCTCCCTTGCTCAGCCGATCGCAGGAGACTGCCGGGAGAAATTGCCCTGCGTTGTTTCCACAGTCTACCGCGGTATAGAATAGGCACTATCCTAAATCAAGGCGTCTAGTAAGCAGCATGTAGGGGAACGTTTGGCTGGAAAAAAGTAAACGCGACTTTTCGTCTACGCTTACCTGGGCTATCCATGATGCGCGTCTCCGCTTGCTTCCTCTTTTTCGCCTTCGCCTTGGGGAAATCAGCTGGCAGAGCCCGGCTTCCCTTCCATCTCATCCCATTGATAAACACGATAAACATGACAGGGTAATAGAGATACAACTAATAAAATCGTCATACGAAAGGAAAAACAAACAAGCGAAACAGAAATAAAGAATGAATGAAATGGTAGTTTTAATTTTTTTGTATTCTTCGTACGGCAGTAAACACAGGCATGATGATGGTAACGGTTATGACGACCGCGACGACGTTTCTCGCTGTCCGAATTGCCGTACCTCCTCCATCCGATTTTCCCTGTCGCTTTTATGTTCTCCCCTCATTTAACAGGTTTTACTGCACCGTTAGCATAACTATAACAACTCCATAGGTCATTCGTGGTGAATAATAACCATGGGTGCATATTAGTCGAGGAGGCCTCCTTGTTTTTGGTGCGTGGCACAACACATTGGCGTGTGCAAAGTCCTGTACGAGGCAAGTTCTCCCGCACGCATGTTCTTCTTGTACTGCCCCTTCCACTGAGGCGATACTGAACCACTTCTTGGGGACGTGTCCGGGTCTTAAGTCGGCACGAGTTCACCCCGTGAGGGGCTTTGCGTATCATCACCTGTGACGACCGCCTGGCCTTCGACGCTGCACGCACGGTCCCTAATGCGGCACCTACTGAACTTCATTGTTGAGACTGGACAGGTCAATTTCATTTAGTTTATGCCGAAGGGCGTACTTACGCAATAAAAAAGGGGACGCATCTGGTTCAGTGGGGAGAGAGAGAATAAACTTTATTGAGAAAAAAATAAAATGGAGTCTTCGGTGTGGTTTCTTTAGTACAGGTGACCTTGACCTCGCGCCGCGTCCGCAGCCCTCTCGACCAGCTGACGCTGATCCTGGAGGGTGGAGCTGGCCAAGGCTCTCTCCCAAAGCTCATGGGTGGGATAGGGATTGGGCCCGGGAAGCGGGGCTTGGTTGTAACCTCCTACAATGTGATAGGGCATTGGGGTGGAAACAGGTAGGAGCCAAAATGTGACTTTTGGGGGGGTGGGGGAAAGTGTTCGTTTGAAGGTCAGAGAGGAGTCGCTCCAGCTCTCTCTAAAGTTGTTTGTGCGCTGGTGGGTAATTTTGTCTGTCTAGTCGGCAGTGTTGTGAGATTTCTTGGTACGTGACCATCGCGTGTATACGCTCAGGCTCACTGCCGGCAACAGCGGCTCGGCGGTATAGCTCTCGAGCCAGGAGACGGGCGGTCTCGTTGCCCGGTACGTCGAGATGAGCGGGGCCCCAGATGATCTTGATGGAACGGTTTGAGGGGCGCTGTGCAAGAATATTGAGGGTTGTGCGGTAAATTCTTCCGTTCGTGAAATTTCTGCACGCCTGCTGCGAGTCGGTGATGATGACAGTAGCTTCGGTTTGACTCACGGCGAATGAACCACTTACTCTGCTGATCCTCAATAACAACTACCGGTAACTAGCCCAGGCATATCTGCTCTTTCAAGGGCGTTCGCCTATTTTGCAATGCCCTGGAAAAACGAAACCGAAGAAAACATTGGTATGCTATGGCGAGTACAAGGCTTCCCCCCATTACGACGTGCTCGGGAGGGGAGGGACGGGGGTCTTTTTCGCGGTGTCTACAGCGCCTTCGGGCGGCGTTCCAGCTCAGCGCTGCAGCCATAGAGAGTCGTCTGAAGACATTCAAAGTTTTAAGACTAAACTGACACGTGGCAGAACGTCTGCGATACTGGTGTCTGCGATACTGGTCTGCGATACTGGTGTCTTAGCTCCGTCATAAAAAAATTCACAGCATATCCACGGGGTGAATGATGATGAGTGGGCGAAGCTCCTGAGGGGAAATCATCGGTAAAACCGTGACTCTTCAGTGAAAGTTCGCCCACTACATCTGTGTCCGAACGTAACGTCTAGAAAGTCTCGCTTAAACCGCGCGTCGGCACCTTGGGGCTGAGCTCGCCTGATGCGTTTTGCAGACGCCTCACGAGCTCTCACTGCATCGGGGTCTGCCTGCCGATACGCGCGCTTTCTCGCCGCTTCCCGTTCTCTGACGTTTTGGAGATCCTCTTCGCGCCGCAGCCGTGCCGCTTCGCGTACGGCAGGGTCCTCGCGCCGTTGCCGTGACGCTTGGGCCTCTCGTTCTCGAACGCTGGGATCTTGGCGGCGTCGTCGCGCAGCCAGAGGACACGCTTCGGCCTCCCGCTCTCGTACGGCAGGATCTTGGCGGCGGCGTCGCGCAGCTTCACGGAGCGCTTCTGCCTCGCGGGCTCGCACATGTGCAGCCTTATCCATCGGGCGACTCCGAGCGCGCGCAAATGGCGCTGGTTGAAGTCCGACTCTGGCCAGTTTTTAAAGCGGCAGCTTTCTTGGTGGGGCCGATGGCGTTCTGTCTAAAAGCAATGCATTTTCCTATAGACCGGTTGGTCGAACGAAAAGCTCTGATAAGATTGTGTCAAAACGGATTTCTTGAAAATCGCGAAAAGGAAACGGTTATGCATCGATCATGAAGAAGGAGCACAATAGTATACCTTTATCTCATAAACCACGTATTGGCGTACGTTTAGATCGTTCGTAGATGCGTTACTTAGTGCGCGAAAAATCGTCGCATGGGTTCGTTTTTCATTTGCGATTTGGGTCTTGAAGGGTTGACGATCGATTGGACGCACTTTCAGCGAAGGTAAGACGCACTTTTAGCTTTCGCTCTTCTCTTAACTTTCTATCGGTCTTGGGGTTCCGACGACTGCATCTACTGTGGGAACCATGGCAGAAAGTAGACGTCTTGCGTTTGCTGCTCTGCAGGCAGTGGAGCTATGTCAAACGCAACTGCGCATTGTAACGATACAGTGTGGGCATCCACTACCAGCCGTCTATGTGTCCAGGGCGCAGGATGTTCTGCCGCCACATAACCAGGCTCCAGCCCCTTTTCTTCACCCATAACATGGATGTTTCCTTCGATGAAAATCACAACCACTGTGCCTGGCTTCACGCGAAAGGCACACATACCGGCCCCAGCTTTGAATTTTTTTGCCTTGGAGCTCATTAATAACAACTATAGAGCCCATACGCACGTGCTCACAGATGGATCAATGACAGGTACGTCTTCGGCGATTGCGATCTGGATTCCCGCGTCGCGAACCACCGTTTGCATCCCTCTCAACTTCAAGACATCAATGATGGCTACCGAGCTCGCTGGGCTTCAGGCTGCTTTTCACTACAGCTTAAAGCAGCCAGCTACTAAATGAGCTTTTGTAGCGTAAGCTACACTGGCCCAGGTTGAGCAGTTTTGCGTGGACCCTGAAGGGCCCTGCTGCGCATGCGCAAGGAGCATTGGATTGGATTGGATGGGATTGGAAATCTAATCCAATTGGAGTACGGGTGTGTAGACGATTGGGTCTGCACATTCGCCGGTCTGCGCATTCCAGAGGAGTGACGTCATACCATTGGCATACGCACTTGCGCCGGCGCGTGCCCAGCTGTGCGCCTCCGTTGCGAAGTAGCCAAGATAGCCGTTTCGAGTGGCTCCTGGAGAGCTGTGCGGCGCATGCGCGAGGAGCAGTGACTGGACTGGACTGGACTGGACTGGACTGGACTGGACTGGACTGGATTGTATTGGATTGGATTCGATTCGATTGCTGAACCTTAGCTCACGCTACTCTATGTCCTGGCATGGCCGAGCTAAGTCACTGATAATTTTTTTCACTGATTCCCGGTCCACTCTAGTGCACTTAGCATCACTACCGAAAGCTCAGATGACATGGGAGATACATTTTCTGCACCTCCAAGCAACGACGGGACTGGATTGGATTGGACTGGACTGGACTGAACTGGATTGTATTGGATTGTATTCGATTCGATTGCTGAACCTTAGCTCACGCTACTCTATGTCCTGGCATGGCCGAGCTAAGTCACTGATAATTTTTTTCACTGATTCCCGGTCCACTCTAGTGCACTTAGCATCACTACCGAAAGATCAGATGACATGGGAGATACATTTTCTGCACCTCCAAGCAACGCACAAGCGGCACAGCGTAGAACTGCAATGGCTTCCTGCTCACTGCTGAGTCGTCGGTAGCCGATAATGCAGCTTTATCCGGCCACAGCCGCTCTGTTCCACCGCTGCCTATTCCTTTTACAAGAAAGGATGCGGCAACCCTCGCATCCTCGATCGCCTGGAGAACATAGTGGTGCATCTATACCGACAAAATACACCAGTATTCGCCTCTGCATCTAACTTACCAAAAATGCAGCTGTAAGATGCCTCCTGGGCTCAGCAAGCGTGAGGAAGCTGTACTGCATCGCCTACGTCTGAACGTGGCATACACACGGCATTTCCTCTGCAAAATTCAGCAGGACTCTTCACCACTATGTTCAACATGCAATGTAACCGAGGAAATCGAACGTGTCACCTGCATCTGTCCAAAATTCACAGTGCCAAGGCAGACTCGCCTAACATCTTTCTGTATATGCCACGCCAAGCAGGCCTTGAACTGAGGGCAGTTGTGGGCCCTTGGTCGGACCCATGCCAGGCCGTACGGGATATCAAAGCTCAGTTGGTGTTCATGCGTAGCACTGGCTTGGACCAAGTGTTGTGATAAATTTCACTGTCAAACTCTGTGCATATGCTTGAAAATTCGTGCGCATCGCCTCACTTTATTTATTTATTTATTTATTTATTTATTTATTTATTTATTATTTATTTATTTATTTATTTATTTATTTATTTATTTATTTCAATTCACAAAATCTCTTGTTTTTGTTTCTTCATATGGCGTAGCAAGCTAAGCAAAATGGCTCGGCTAACCTCGCTTCTACCATTAAATGTATTCTCTCTCTAGCTCTTAACTTTCTTTAGAAAGGTATGGCAAATTGTTCTTTTTGTTTAGTTCTAGCTTCAGTCACAATTTTTATGGCTTGGGTTAGTTTTTGGTGTTTCAAATCATTGCTCTCTATTCGTTGATTACGTTACGTTACATTACGTTAGGGAGAGCGAAATAATGCCAGACACGGCTGTTCTTTCTTTTTTTTTTTTTTGCGAAAGGCCTCTGGACGTCACTTTAGTGGAGTGCTTATAGTACCGTTCGACAGCACTCTAGACATAGAATTTTTTTTACTTTGTTCTATTGTTATTTTGCTCTCCCCCTATTTTCTTGTGCGTCGCCCCCTCCCCCCCCCCCCCCCCCCTGCTCTTCCCTTCGGAAGGACATTCTGTGCATGTCAACGGGGCTAGATTATGAACCCTAAAAAATCTTTCACCACTTCCTATAATACTGTATCGGGCCATGTACAACACCTCGCGTACGTAAATGTCGCCTGAACGGCACCGGGTAAAACGCACTGCTAATGCTTGTGATCATGCTTAGCCTGTTCATTGAATGGTGCTTAACATACGCGCCGGTGAAAATCGCTTCATACCGCTGATTCTTATGTACCAACTATATTTTTCATTTTAAACTATATTCACTAACCATGAGTCAGGAAATGCAATTCAAACTATTACTGTAGCTTATACAACTGAAGCTATTTTTTACGTTAGAGACGCGAACGGCAGGTCCTATACGAGAGTCTATACTAGCATGCATTCGCGATTAGTTTGGCGTTGAAGAATCATGAAAAGTGCTTCCGCATTTCAAAAACCCCATCAGAGACGGAAGGAGACGCGCACTGTATGCTGCTGCTGGTGATGATGATTGATGATTGATAGTGGTATCCCCTTTGTAGCGGGGTGATGACGTGTGCCATCTTACAAAAAAACTAATACTGCTTGTGCTTTGCAACGGTGCGTTGCGCGTACTTTTTTACTGGCGTAATGAATGTCGGCCGTAGATACATTCTATGTAAATAAAGACTCAAATCCCTCTAAGATACGAAAAAACAAACACTTTTTATTCCTGAGCCCCCTCAGTCAAAACTTGTCAACGATGGAGACTTCAGTGAGAGCTATCGCGAAGCTCGTAGCGGAAATCGGAAATTTGCTCGCGTAGTCAATGACTGGTAGTCGCAATCTATACCTCATGCCCAGATGCACTCAAACAAATGCTGCCATTAACATCTCCAGGTTGCATAAATTCGAGATAGCTCTGCGCGCATAAATGGCATAAGTGGCATCGAGACCCTTTTTTGGGTTCATGTGATTAATGGCACGAAGGACACGGCAAATAAAGAATACAGGATACTCGTTTAACAGAATGCGGCGGTGTCCTATCTCATTCGTGCATGCGGTGTCACCTCTACTGTTTCAAATCGGGGAAGCCAGTTGGCAAGCGAAAAGCAATAAAAAAATGTTAACGCGAAGCAGAACTTATTTTTCCACGTATCTATATCGTTCAGAAAGACGGGGATAATTTAAAGAGGATATTTTTGTCGTGTTGGTGTTCGTCAAAAAAGTAGCGTATATACAGTTACGCGGACAATAGGCCGTGGGTCTGATATACAGCCTCTTTATGCAAAAAGCTAATTGGCATTCCCTGTACAACAGGCGAATCCGATGGATGCGTCTCGTCCGTGGGAGTAGTACACGAGTATCCGCAGTCTCTGTAAATGTGCACGTATGCGGGCATCTTGAGTCGGCCAACAAGGTTTTCGCTTTGGAGGAGAAGTCCTTTGCTTAAACCTAACAACGAACGTCCCACTTATTTCTGGGAATGGCACGATCGAAGCTTCGGACCGAGTATAAGGACTCCCTCGCAGAACCGCAAGGAATCGTTTGAAGCAAGGCCTGCTTGGTTTGAACTCTGTTGTCTGGTATTGCCTGTTGCCAGGGTAAGTTAACGAAATACTTCGTGTTCCTTCACTGACGCTCGGTACGCGTTTTTGAAAGTCTAAAACAGCTAATCACTGCTCATTACCCCCCCCTCCCCCCCCCCCCCCCCTATCAGTTAGATCACTAAACTCAAACTTCTGTTGTTGTTTTTTTCTTCCTTTAGGATTTGCGTAACTAATTCGCTGAGATTTTCTTCGGCATCTTCTCCTAAGTACCCTATTTCTCGCTATTTATCGCTTTCCACCAACCGACGGAATGGGGACGTTTCAGTCACCCGCCACGGTGGCTCAGTGGCTAAGGCGTTGTGCTGCTGTGCACGAGGACGCGGGTTCGATTCCCGGCCGCGGCAGCCGCTTTTCTGATGGAGGCAAAAAGCAATAACACCCGTGTGTACGAGATTTCGGCGCACGTTAAGGATCGCTAGGTGGTCAAAATTAATCCGGAGCCCTCCACTACGGTGCGCCTCATCGCCTGCGTTCCGTCGGCGCGTTAAACCCTACAATCAATCAATCTATGGTGACGTTTCAGAGTAGCTTCCTTTAAACCAGTTAAAGTATCCTTATTACTTTCTCTTAGCATTTACAATAACTATCAAATATCCCCACAAAAAAATAGTTGTTTCAGCTCTAAATACTAAATAAAGCTACCGTAATCCTTGCTCTTGGCACCGAGTTTAGCTAATGGTTTAACTGCATTTAACATGAAATCCTTTTTTTATGTTAAGTGGACATATTTTTTTAAGCGTTTGCAGTTAGCATACCGCACAACGGCTTCTCATTTCTAGCAATAATTTTTATACGCGATGTGACATTTGACTTCCTCACGTTACCGCTCGTGTTTTTTTCAGATGAATGGCACTCAGGGCGTGTTGAAGGTTTCCTTCATTCCTGTAAGTAAACAGTCTCGTAATTTTTGCTATTGACGAGTCCAATCCATGTTGATGTTTCTGCCCGCATTAATCACCGACATAAAGTTTCAATCATTTCCTGTAGAACAAAATCTTGTTCTCAGCCTTTCATTCCTCGCACAGCATATGACTGGAACCACTTTCTCGGAACAATCATTGCCATTGAAGATCACCGCCTGCTTCGCACTACTTTAGCTAATACTGTTACTCCAGAAACCGCATAGATCTGTTATAGAGTAACTTTTTGTTGCATTGTTTGTTTGTTTTGCCCTTTTTGTTTATTACCAACCGCCCTCTGCAACACCTATGGCCTTGAGGGTAAACTAAATGAAGCTAAATTAAATGAAGTGAAATGAAATCTCATTCCAGGCAAAGTAAATTCGCAGTTTCTCACGGGCCATTTCAGAGGAGAACCGCTGCAAAATAAAGTTATTAGTACTACTACTACTACTACTACTTCCTTGAAATATTGTCGTGTGGCCGGCTCTGTCCACATTAACGTTAGTAATCATCTAGTAGTAACTGTGCTTTAATAGCTGGGGATTGCAGAGCATTTCAATGCTCGGCACACTGACCCCGAGGGTAAGAGTAAAATATTTTAATTATATTTTGCTTAGAAGCATTTAGGTACGTCAATGCGCGGGTAGAAAACGGAAGCAACGAATAAAATGATCGATAACTCATACAAAAGTGAAAAACTTTGACTCTAATCTCAACAATTGCTTTGTATATAAAATGAAATGCTATCAGCTCGATGTCTTACTTTTTTGAGGTACTTCCGGGCTAAGCGCGAAGGTCCAGGAGAGGTCGTCTAAGATAATTCCTGCCATTTTTTTTGCCTTTTTAGCAAACTCTTCATAACGATCTGGCATTATAACGAGCAGCTGGGAATATCACTGGCTCAGTGAGGAGTTAACGGCAAATTAAAAACAAAGAAGTTTTCGCAGATAGCAATCATGAAAAGTCTCACGAACATGAAATCATGCACGTGTCAAAAAGTCACGACTCCGCTGCTAGTCATCATTCTATACTTTTTTTTTTTTAGTGTACAGAAATTATACTTCTAGAGGAACTGATCCCAACGCATAGTGAGTGTACGCGCACTAAACGCAACCGCTTGTGCGAGTGCAGTGGCCCCCATACCTGACCGTAGCTCACCGAGGCAACAAGCTGGCCGTCGGAGGACCCATGGGTCAAATACTGGACGCCCTAACCACAAGTCTCAACATGACGTGAGTGCCCAGTCCAGTATTTCCTTTTCGTGTCTGAGTTACCTGCTGGAGCCGCCTGGCTTAGTTTCTCGGACACGTCCGTAAACTGTTCGCGAACTGTCCGTAAAATTGGACCATCTGCTCTTATTTCGACTGCATCTTCACCGGGCGGGTGCCGTGGCGACCGCACCTGTTGTTCATTAAGGATTTTGCTCATCCTTTATGCCTTTTTAACGCCTTATACCATGCATTAAGACCTATATTTTGTAAGCTGGAGAAGCGGTTTATGTTCTCACTATAGCCAGATGCCTATTTGTAAAATACAAGTGATACATCGCTTAGCAACGAGGGTATCACTGATCTCACAGAAGACACGGTGACATCGCAGCCTACCACCTGGCATAGGCTATTCCAGCATAGTCATTAATTGGCTAGATATGGTGGTAACATCCATCCCAATGTTGAACATTTTCAAAAAAGATGGACCAGTGCTCCCATCACTCTTTAGAGTCAAGTAAAGAAGCGGGATTTTTGTTTTTTTGAATTTCTGTGTTCCCAACCGTGTGCCACTGGCCCCATTAATTCGCCAACGCTTGGATCGGGGTTACACTGTGTTTAATATCCGGCTGCAGAATTCTTAGCAGCGGCTGCTATCCTTTAGGATACGCCTTAATATCTGGCCAAAGCCGAAGAATATTTGAAGACATCGAATATCAAAATCTCGGTTTGAATGCAAATCGAATACCACTATTCATATTCATATTCACCTCGTTCATTTTCATATTCACCTCGTGATAGAAGTTTCACCCATTGCTTCGGCGGGCAACTGGAATGCGTGCGCGCTGAGCTTTTTTCGGAAAAGAACCTCTAAACCTCTTCCCAGACTACAGTGTTCTATAGATATTATGTACACAGCTTCGCTCGGCTCGTAGTACAACCGACATTTCTCTTCCTTTTCAGTTTTCTACAAATATTCCTTGGGGCACTTAAGTCTCCTCACGTGCCTTATATATGAAACAATTTGGATTCCCCTGGCGTGCTATAAATCCACGAGAGGCGCTCGCTCACTCTGTTTTATCTCCTGGCCCCCCTGCGAAATCCGAGCTATACAATCACAAGGGACGCGAGTTCGCTTTGTGTTTGATTTCTCCCCTTGGCGCGATATCTTTAATATTCAAAATACCTCGAAAGCCATGTGTAACGAGGCGTACTCGTAGAGTATAGTGGCTAAATCACTTGCCTAACACGGCACGTAACCACATTCGATCACATTTCTGCCATGGTTTGTTGTTGTTGTTGTTGTTGTTGTTGTTGTTGTTGGATTGCGGTGCGCAGCACGTGGATTTTTCCAGCCATCTGATGTGTACAACGCCGGGTATGTCGCCTTATAACGCTTTTGCGTTGAGAAATGCCATCCTGTGGCAGGAGGAAAAGTCAATAGGACCCAGCGGACGAGTTACGTGATACGGCTTTTTTCTTTAAGTAAAATGCATTAAAGTGGCTATCTGTGCTTGTTGGTAGGACATGATCAGGGAAAAGACAGCGCAGCTGGCACACGGTCGTGATGGGTTTTTAATAGAGCACCGCTTCACGTGCGGATTAAGGGCCTCTCACACGGGAGATGGCTGAGGCAGAAATGATAAATAGGCTAATAGGCTGGGACAAGCACGTGTGAGCTCACCGTCCATAGATCTGTCAAATAAAAAACTTACGCAGTGCGCCACTGATTAACAATTGGAGTACACTGTAGCTACTGCGCATATATATGTACTATCGTGATCACTTGAAATACGAACAACGGTGTGCGTGGTTTTAGTATATGATCCGCATTCTAAGCGATGGGCTGCGCAGTAAGGTTAAGTAACCAGAGGGCTTTCCCAACCTTATGCCTGCTGCGCATACACGGCCCGTCTCCAGGGAGCGCAGCAATACACTGAAAACCTCGTACGCCGTTGTTCGTATTTCAATTTATCGCGATAGTACGTCTATTTTATTTCAGCAAACCGTTGGTCCAGCGCTCGTGTGTCCAGTCTTCTTCTTTTGGCCCGTGTGCCCGCGTGCTGTCGTTAGCCCTGATTTTTAATGTTTCGTGTTGGCCGGAGCCTTTTAGGTATAGCCTCGCTTCAAATTCATTAGGCATTCATACTAATATTGGATCACGTGACTAACGATCAACACAAAGGAGCGCGTAGGAGCAAACGCCGAGCTTTATTTACCTTTATTTACGATCTCGCGAGTCCGCCTCCAGCGCTCATGGAAAGCGTTGTACTCCTGAGCATGAACTCACACTGCGCTTATCCGTGGCTTCCCGTGTAGAATGAGGTGCTAGGGCTAACGCAGCTTTTCTTATACGCGACTAAATCAATTTTGGCGCTGACTGAGCGCTATTTTTAGATGTAAGTAGGTAGTGCAACTTCCCGATTAACGAACACGTCGATGCCATCGCGCCTTCCCCCTGTATATCTCGTCATTTCGTTTTTGTTGGTTTTTCTTTCTTTTTTCCACTGTGTTTTTTTTTTTGTTAGAATTTGCTTCGTTTAATTTTCTTTTACTAAGTTCTAACTCCTTCCCTAACTTCCTTTCCTGACTTTTTTTTTTCTAACCGGTTCTACTTAGGTGGTACCGGTAGGCACCTTTGCCACTTTATTCAATTGTATACTTCGAGGCAATAGCTTGACCTGGCGCAAAGGGCCCGCGCAGCCAGCCGCAGCCAGGGGATCCCGGACTAGGGATCCCCTCCACCGGGCGGGTGCCCTAATAACTGCACCTGTTGTTGTTAATAAATATTTTATTCATACGTTCATTTTGTATCAGTGCACGTGCTGTGGTTCAGAGGAGTCGCGGTGGGCTCCGGAGACTCTGCGGCTTGCCCTCAAGGGAGGATAGGCCCGACAGTAGAGGAGCACCTTCTGTATGTACACCCAAGAGCAGAAGTTTACGGACCACGAAAGCAGCAATTTTGAATTATTTCTCTGCCGCACGGCAGCCCGGAGTACTATGTGCGGGAGTTTTCATTAGCGCAGTACATCTCGACATCTCGCATGTATTCGACAGTTTGTCGGGCTGCTATAGGAAGAGAAATAACCTAAAATTGCCATTTTCCTGTGCCGTAAACGTTAGATCGTGGCTGTACAATGCACCCGCGACACAGCTGCGGCCGCGGGTGGGCGAGGCAGCAAAGGGCGGCTGCACTGGATGGCCTGGAATCTTATCGCAAACGTCCAGGTCAGCGTAACGTCTCGCAAGACGAGCGGGCAGCGATAAGGGCTCGTCCGGCCGCTCGTATACACCCTGCTTCTTAGCGTCCACAAAATACACGGGTTTCACTCCGGTCTTGTGTCATAGACCAGAGGAATTATCCCCCGTATTTCGTGGCTGCGATGAAAGCCGCTATCCGAATGGCAATAGCTTTGCGCTAATTTGAATACGAGGTTTAAACACTTTCTCAGCTTTTTTTTTCTAAATCTTAAATGCTTTCAGAACGCAGTCATCAAACACATCCAGTACTTTTGATTGGGGGCCGCAAAGTGCCTCAGCCAGAAATTACTGCTCTGCTCATTCGATAACTTGGAAACTTCCTCAAGAAAATTTTCTATCTTCTCCGCTTTGGCGTTCTTCGAGCGCTCGAATTACGTCATTACAGCGGTGCAGCAGCTATCAACCGGCTTTCTTTGAGTTGCAGCGATAAATGCGGTCGATAGCCACTTAAAAAAAAAAGCCAGGAAAGCAAATCAGAAACGGAAGGCGGATCTGCTGCGATGAGAGAATTACGCATGCAGTGTCGCTAAGTGTTGGCGATAACTATAGTTTTCTCGCTGCTTCCAGGCGTGAAGGAAAGAGTGAAAGCGTCTATCGGAAGTGTTGCGAAGTCCCTTTAACGTGCCGGCGCCACACCTTTGCTACCGATTGCACGTTGTAGGAACGGTCCCTTGATCCTCGCTTTCTTTTAAAAGGAGAAGGAGACACTGATCTCATTTGACAATTATTGTTCTCCTCGGCTTGTCTTATGAGGCGAGACTTCTGTGCGGACGCCGCAAAATTTTGGCACTGAAAATCGGCACTTATTTATCGAACCCTATGACGTACACTGCGCAGATATAAAATGAAAGCGGTGCGCTCTATAGGCGGAAAGTGTTCATTTTGCCGGGGGAGGTAAGGGGCTCGCCCCCCCCCCCCCCTCACTTGGGAAATTTAGCGTAGGGGTCATCGCACCAGATGCGTATTCTGGAGGTCGTGGGTTCGGATCCCACCCGGCGGCATGTTTTTCTCCCCTTCCTTTCTTTCTTTCAAAAATCTGTACCTATTTCGACGATAATAAAAAACCTACCACATTTTCCCCTTCTCTTTTCTTGGCTTCCTTGACTGCCTACCCTTATTTCTGCATTAAGCGCTAGACACATGTACGATTGGTACACGCGATTCGCATGCGACTGATCGTTACGACTGTCACCACGACTAGTCGTACGCGTGAATTCGAGACACATGACCCGATGCGCGCATGCGATGCGTCGTCGGCGTCGCTCCGCCCACCGTTTTTGCTCCATGGTCAACTACGACTATCGCTGAGCTGAATTTGTAGATTCCGCGCGTTCAATCGCAAAAAATGGATAAAGCAGGCAATCGTGAAGCGTTTCCTGCCTTCGGAAACAGTTCGCGCACACGCCGGCCGCGCCTGCCAGCTCGGACACTCAGCGGCTCGAACCGGCGCAGACCACGGTAGCAACCGCTTGTCGCTGCTCTTCTGAATCAATCAGATCGTTAAAATGAAGTTCCACATGCGAGAAAGTAGGTGTTAGTGTGATGAAAAATTGTGCTAGGGCTTGTTGTCAGGGCTTATTTTAAAAGCGGCGATCAGATATCTGCCGCGATGCTAAGCCTACGCTGGCCGGCCGCGGACGTTCGGCGATCCGACCGATCGCCGCGGCGCGCGGTGCGCGGAGCGGCTGAGAGATGACGCTACCTGCGCGGAAGCATCGAAACAGGCAATGCAGATGTCTTGGTCACCGATCGCTGAAACGGCAGTTATAGCTGAAATACACTTCCACATGCGAGAAAGGGGATGATAGTGTGGTGAAAAGTTGTGTTACGGATTGTCATTCGCAGTGCACAGATAGCGGCGATCAAATTTCCGCCACGACGCTAAGCCTAAAGTTTCCATCACCCGAGCCGAGCTGAGCAACGCAAGCCGGTTGCGGGCTGTCGGGGGCGCCCCTCTTCTAAAACTCTCCGCGCGCGAGCGCCTTGCGTTTGGGTTCCCCTAACTTCTTGAGGGCCCCCAACGCCGGCTTCCCCTATTCTAAAACTCCCTAATACCCGAGAAAATGGAGGGGAGCACAGCCCTGCCGGTAGCGTTATGGTCATCGCAGCAAACGCGTATGCTGGAGTTGTAAGCTTGGCGCCATGTCCATCACTTTGTGCACCGGACAGCTTATGAAACACGTCGTCCTTAACCATCTACAAATGTTTTTTTTTCTAAACGACGGACCAAATGCCTCACTCGATGTTCGGGTTCCGCCCGCACCTCTCAGCTCAGGACGTACCACTGCAGCTGAAGATATACATATTGAGGCGGCCAGTCGCAACACACCCAAAGCGATCCTGGCTTTAGGCTTGGAGGGTGCGTTCGATAATGTAAACACACGAAGCAATCCTTAGAAATCTTGGCACCCTGGATTGCGGGGAGAAGACTTACTCCTTCGTCAAGAATTTTCTGTCAGGTAGAACTGCCATCATTAAAATTGGCGACATCCAGCCTCCACCCCACACAATGCGGTAGTCGTGGTACACTACAAGGGGCAGTGCTATCGCCTCTACTTTTCAGCATAGCCATGATAGGCCTTCCCAGACAATTAGACAAAATCCGCAACATTAAGCACGCTCTGTATGCGGACGATATAACGATCTGGATTGCCAAGGGTTCTCCCGGCGTCATGCAGGGTGCCTACAAACGGCAGCGGACGTCGTCCACACATATTTGCCGGTCCCAATGTGGTTTAGCTTGTGCACCGCAAAAATCAGAAATCACCATAGTACAAAAATGCCGTCGGGACACTCCAGATAACATCAAAATATGGTTTCACGGTATACTCATCAAACCGACATCCTCAATCAAGATATTAGGAATGAATTACCAGGAAAACCGCAAAAACATCCTGCTCCTCAACAGGCTTCAAGAAACCACGGCTCAAATTGTTCGGATGCTGCGTAGGATAGCAAACAAGGAGCCATATGTTCAAATAAAACGACATGGTCCATCTTGTGCAAACCTTTGTTGTCTCCAGAATCCTTACGTGGCTTCTTATGCGGTTTTGGGGGCATCGGAGCGTGAAAAGCCAGACGCACTTCTTATAATTGCATACAAACAAGCCCTGGCACTTCCTAAGAGCACCTCTGCGGTTCACCTCACGGCTTTGTGACTGCACAACACCATCGAATAACTCATAGAGGACCACCTAACAGGCGCAGAAAGTAAGACTTGGAGCTAACCCAACTGGGAGGGGAACGCTAAGCTTAAGTACCCGGCGCCGCACATCACGAAAAACGCCGTGGACATCCAGCCTCATATAAGGACCAGAATTCTTGTCCGACCTATACCCCAGAATGTGTCTCCTTTAGCAACAGCTACTGCGTTAGAAAAACAGTATGGCGGTTAAGACAACGTCGTCTATACAGACGCGGCGGAATACGCGATGATACGGGGTAAGATACCTCCGGGAACCGACCCTTATTTTCATATCTGATGCTTCGGTCATCAAACGCCCATCAGGCTGAAGGCTATTGCCTTTTGCCCTCATTGCAGACAAAGGCCAAAGTAATTATTACGGACCGTCGAGGCATCTACCGAGCACACCAAGCAGGTAGGATTCGAGACAAGCGCTTCGGGTTCTCTTCCAACGACCACCACAGAAGCAGGTCAAGATCATATGGACACCGGCCCACCCTGCTCTTCGCGGCAACCAGACGGCACACGTCTTGGTCCGAGAACTCGCCCACCGGGCACCGCAAGAAGAGTCGGAGCGGACCTGGCAACCACTCCACACATACGCCGACATTACTCAACATTACCGTCTAGCAACACAACTGTACCCACCAGTCCCTGATCAGGCCACGAAAGAACAGGAAGCCATCCTGAGACAACAACAGACTAACACCTACCCACACCCAACATGACTACACGCCATACATCCTACTCTTTATGATCCCCTATGTACTCACTGCCAAGACCCACGCACGCTATACCATATTTTCTGGGAATGCCAACTGAACCCAGATCTCTCCCCCAAACCCCGACCCTCACGCGAGCAGTGAGAGAGTACCCTGGCCAGCTCCTGTCCTGAAACGCAGCTTTTGCTAGCGCGAAGGGCGAAGACAGCCGGCCGTGCCAACGGAGTCTTGGACTAAAGACTCCGACCACAAATACGCTCACTTCTACTGTAAATAAAGTTCTCTCTCTCTCTCTCTCTCTCTCTCTCTCTCTCTCTCTCTCTCCTCGCTCTTCCCCGCTTCCCTCATAAATAGAGTCTGGCGGCATGTCCTGCCACAGGCGGCCACTACTTGAGCGTCCACCATGGGCTGTGGCAGTCACCAGTGTGCACTTCGTGTGCCTTGGTGGCGCCGAGTACCTACCGGTAAAATAGGTACTATCGTGATACACTGAAATACGAACAACGGAGCGTGTGGCTTTCAGAACACGCCGCGCATCCTGGCGACGGGCCGCGTATGTGAGGAAGGAACAAGCTACGAGAGTTCGTGACCAACCTTGGTAGGCAAAGACCATCGTCTTTCCATCGTCTGTTGGGCGCTCGACACGGAAATAAAAAAAAATAATGAATATAGCTGCGGGCACCGTTTTCACTCAATGCAGCGACAAAGTTAGATAACACTCGCGTGAGCGGGCGCCGTATGCGGCGAAAAAACAAACCAAAGTGCTCACTCGCACAACGGTGGTCGTTTCTTACCAAGGTTAAACACGAACTCTCGAAACTTGTTCCTACTAGCGCATACTGCGGCTCGTCGCCAGGATGCGCGGCGTGTTCTGAAAGCCACGCGATCCGTTGTTCGTATATTTCCAAGTATCACGATAAGGGCAAGCGACTCCCGGCCTGTAGGTGCTCGACCCTAATGCAGGACTACAACGCTTGGGAAGTCGACCCGGCTCGCATGGGAAATCGCCCCTATGACATGGGACCGCTGCAAAAATGCAAGTTTTTCTTTCCCCCATAGACCGGTTCGTCGACCGATAAAGCTCTGGTAAGATTATCTGGACACACGGCGCATTGCGTGAAACCGGGCCTCCAGTGTGTCAACACGGCCACTTCGAAAATCGCGGAAAGGAACGGCTCGAGACAAGACAATCCGCGCATCGATCCTGAAAAAGAGTACAAGGTATACCTTTATCTCATAAACCACGTGCTACGTATACTTTAAAATCGTTCGTAGATGGGTTCTTTCTTCGATTGCGACTCGGGTCTTAGAAGGTTGGGCGATTGCTTGGACGCACTTTCAGGGAAGTTCAGACGCACTTTGAGCGAAGTTTTTGACGCACTTTGATGTTAGAAAGCTTTCGGGCTTCTCTCAACTTTCCGTAAAAATAGATGGTCATTTTAATACGTAGCATCCTTTGGCAAGTATCCCCCGCAGCTAGGACCATGAAACGCCCTGCATTTCCACAAGCATGCAGGTTTGGCGGAAGTAACACCTGTAACGATTATAACGGTGCAAATGGAGATAACTGGTTAAATAGAATTTTGAAAACCAATAAAAATGAAAATAGAGAAATAAAATTTTCCCGAAAATATTCTGAGAACATCAAGAATATGCATCTTATATACCCCCCCCAAATCTAGAATAAACAAAAAACGTTCAAAATATGAATAAGAAATACCGAGAACGGCGAACCGTGTAACGTCATGCATTTTCACAAAAATGCAGATTTGGCGAAAAAAGCACTTGTAATAATTATGATAGCGCAAATGGAGATAATTGGTCCAACAGAATTTATGAGAACCGAAAAATAAGAAAAATATAAAAAAATTCCACAAAAATGATCTGACAAAATCAAAAATAGGCATATTTACCAATCTCCCGCAAAAAACCGTAGAATAAACAAAGAAGTCCGCAAGAGAACGTTGGAAATACGTATAAAAATAGCGTGAGCACGCCAACTCTGCAGTACCCCTTGCTTCTTCAGAAAAACATCAATAGTAATCGAAGTAAAGGCACTTCGTCGCTATAACGGTATATATTTAGATCATTGGCGAGAAGAAACGAAAGAAAACTTAATATAAAATTACGCCCATCTTCCCGCGAGGGAACCCTGATGTGATGCGACGCATCGGGGGGGTCAATTGGTCGTAACGTTGCCTTGAGCGTTTGCGCTGACGCTGGTATTGGATTGTGTCAGCCCACTCGCTGAAGGGACCGTCGCTTCCATCACGCCTTCATCGGAAGAATCAAGTCAAGCACAGAGTCGTCAAGCAAAGTCACGCGGGGTCGAACGAGAGCGAGCGCTGACTGAACCGCCGCAGCGCGCTACCCGCTTTAGTATTCACAGCGCCTGAAAGAGAGGAGACAGCGGAGGAGAGTCGCGCATGCGCGCACTTGCGCACCGGAGCAGACGCGAGCGGAGCGAAGCGCGCGCGCAGCTGTTGTTGTTGAGTGTTTCACACAGCTGTCGGAGAGAAGAACGGGGGAGAGTTGCACATGCGCAGGTGGTGTGCGGACGCCGACGCCGACAACGACGCAGGAGGGACATGCCCCAGAGCAAGAGATGCGTCGCATCTAATAAAATATCCCAAGGTCTTTCGCTACTCATAGCCATTTTTGGCTGTAAAGAACTCGCACTTTAGAGAAGCGGCATAAGAATGCTACGCATTAGTAGACAATGCTCTGAATTTATTTCAATTGGATTGGATAGGAAAACTTTTTTATTATTACATTGCGTGTGACCGTAGGCGGTGGGTGGACATCCTAGACGGGTAGTCCACGCTGTGCTGATGCGGCCGGGGCCGCGTATCACGAGAAGCTCCTGATCCGCGAGCTGGCCACTGCGCAGCAAGCTCTCCCACTGCTCAAGGGTGCGTGGTTGTGGGGGTGGGGGGCTGGCAGGGCACATCCATACCAAATGAGCTGTTGTATTTGGGGTGCCGGGGCAGTATGGGCAGTTGGGGGGGGGGGGTATGCGGATTGGGGAAGTCCAATGGAGGAAGTCATGTGGTTGTGGTAAATCTCGGTCTGGAGTCGTCGCCAAATGTGGACGATGGCCACGCGAATGGACGTGGGGACGGTAGGTCCGTGCGGGAAGCTCGGTAGCGATGAAGGGTTGCAGGACCGGAGGGCCGCTAAGTGGTTCGTCTTCTTTCCCTTCTGGGAATGTCCGGTGGGTAATGTCGCGGGCACTGGCATGCGCCACCTCATTCCCAGTTAGGGACGTATGGGCTGGAATCCAGACGATGCGGGTCTGTGGCAGTTCTGGTCATTGATGGAGGATGGTAGCTGCAATGGCCGGTGATGTGCAGCGTTGCAAACCATCGGCAGACTGTCTGTGAGTCGTTGAGCACTGTAACGTTGGAAGTCGGGGTGTGCACCACCGCTGAGGTGATGGCCGCTTCTTCAGCTGTACTTGTAGAGCCGTTAAGAAACGTCGCTGTTGCCAGTGGGCTGCCATTCGCCCTGACTACCGCAGCCGCATGCGCACGTCGGAAGCGGTAGCTCGCGGCGTCATGCTTCGGTGCCTGTGCCGTATGTCGCTGTCAGAAGCCGTGCGCGATGTCACCTGCGGCCAGCATTGTAATTCGGGTGCATGTTCTTTGGAACTGGAAGCATCCTTATGACAGCTCGTGGGATCGCTGTAATGCAATGAAGGGTGTCGATTGTTGGTGGAAGGGGTATCACAAAGTGCTTAGCAATCGCCCTGTAGCAGTTAGTCGAAGTCATTGATGCTGACTGTTGGTGTGGGCTTCAATTAGTTCAGCCAGGGTGTTATGCAAGCCCAGCTGAAGGAGACGGTTAGTTGATGTGAAGACTGGTAGCCCAAGAGCTGTTTTGTTGGCTTTACGAATCATTATATCTATTTTGTTCTTGAGAGCTGCGTAGGGTATCCCACAAGTTATTCTGCTGATTAGCATGGGCATAAGAATTTTCCATGTGTCCTCTTCCTTGAGTCTATCACGGCGGGAGCAGACGCGTTGAATAAGATGAGTGAGCTGGACAACAGTCTGCTGAAGCCTAGGAAGCATTGTTGCTCCAATTCTTTCATTTCTTTCATTAAGGAATTCCCAGGATTCGGAGCATTTGCACTGTTGGAACGACAATACCCTTTATGTTCACTATTGGATCTGTAGTCGGTGGAACTGGTCGCCCTCGTGTCCGCGAGCCCATAATGAGTAGGGCAGATTGTGAAGGTGAAACTTTAGGCCGCAGGTGAGCAGGTATGACAGTGTGGTGTCGATTTCTCGTGGTAGCTGATCTTGCTGGGGGCCTGGGGACCCTTTGGTGACCCATAGTGGGAAATCTTCCACGTACAGTGCGTGGGAAACATCCTCTATGGAATTGAGCTGTGCTGGTAACCCCGATAGAGCGACGCTGAAAAGAAAAAGTGAAATCACCGAGCCTTGGGGTGCCTTCTTTGGCTGAACTTGCCGGAGACATGGGGGCCCAAGTGAAGGGTGGCGGTGCGATCTGTCAGAAACGCACGCACACAGTTGTATGCGACGGATCCACGATTGAGGGTTTTCAACCTGTTGAGAATGGCTGTTTTTTTTTGGGGGGAAGGGAGGGGGGGGTAGTTTTCGGTCGCGGAATAAATGGTCCCGGAACAAATGGTTCCGGAACAAATGGCCCCGGAACTTATGGTCCCGGAACTAATAGTCCCGGAACAAATGGTCCCAACTTCAAACTAGGAAGAAATGGTCCCACCGCTACTCCACCTAAGCATGAGTGCCTGTATGAGGGAACGGAAGGGGGTCAACATATTGTAGTTTATGTGCTTGTATTTCTGTACAATGTATTTTGCATCTGTCTGTATATAATATATTTGCTAAGGCTGAATTTAAGTTAATGCTGCATACGAATTGTAATGTTAGTGTATCTTCTCCGGTGCTTCCTTGCGTGTGCTCGTCTTGTTTATAAGCTTGAGAAGCGAGTTCCACTTGAGCCTGAGCGGGGAGCCTATTTACTTTTCGCTATTTCAAAAAAGAATTTTACCCGAAGAATTGTTTATTGCGTTCGCTAAGCTGTGTTGCGGTGCTCTCCATCCGGAAGGCTTCGATATCTGCCGTTCGGAACAAGCGAAACGGCAATAATAAGGATTTTGGACCTTGATAATTTTGCAGCTTGCAGCTTAGATACTTTTGTTTTCCTCCGAAAATATGCAATGTAACTATTATTACGCCTCTTTTCTTGCTGCAAGGTTTAGAAGACTGCTGGCTAACATGGTTTGTTTAATTTTGCCGGCGGTTACGGGAGCGTAAAAATTGGTAAGGGCAGCAGGTGAGCTCATCGAAACTGGTCACCCACCATCAACAATGAAACTTTATTGTTCGGAATTGCCTTTTGAGCCAAAATATGTGCCGTTTTTCGCGCAATTCACAAACATGTTTTTCGCGCGTCTTTCTTGCGGCCTTACTTTCCCAGAAATTGTGAGAACCAAATACAGTCACTTGTCATGGTTCAATGAAAAGCCAACGATTGTAACGATCGAACCTTTCAGTGGCTGTAAGGTTCGAGCGCGGAGGTCAATGTACCGCAGCGCAACCCTCCCTCCCCCGGCGCACATCCGACGACGGGCCGCCGCCAATTAGGCCACCTGTACGCAATGTGCGCGCGGGAACAGGCAGAGCGGCGAATGGGCAAACCCCTTTGGCGGGGTCCCAGTGCAGACGTCGCCGCACTGCGTGCACCCGTCGCGACGCCGATTGGGGAAGTCTATCTTCCAAAGGGGGCCGCTGGCAGTTTGGCCGCCGCGGACGCGCTGTCTGGACAGCGCCCGTGCGGGGACAAAAGGACGCGGCGTTGGCCACGTGCTTTCACCACCTTGGGTGGGTGCACGCGCAATGCATGCCTTGCCGTTTATTGTTTTCTTTAACCTTTCCCCTTCCCTCACCGAGGGCATTTACGCCGAGCCCGGGGAGAGGAACGGGATCGTTTTGCTTTTGAACTTGCTGCAGGTCGTGGGGACAGTCCCGCCTGCGCCGGCTAGACCCGGGCAAGCTTTTAAGCCCCACCGCGGGCTCCACTTTGCTCCCTTGTGTGTGTCCTGTAAATATTCCGGCACATAAACTGTACATAAGTTGGATATCAGCGTCTGTCTCGTCCCTCACGGCGAACGAGACACAGCGGTGCATTCCTGGATACGGAGAAGACCTGAAATTTACTGTGGGCGTGCCTGGAATTAGCGGAGGTGACCATGGAAAACTTCCGAGGGTGGTCGGAACAGGCGAAAATATTTAATTAGCGGATGTAACAATATTTATAACAGCATAAATAGTGATAAGTTGTAGTGCGGAATTTTGATAAATACAATACGAAAGAAATAAAAATATAAATATCACAAACAAATAAAGAAATGAAAATGCATCTTCAAACATCTACAACAAACAAAGAATGAAATTAAAAGCGGCAAAACACGGCGGAAACACAAAAATACCAAAAACAGGCCCACTGTGTTACGCCATGCATTTTCATGTGCACAAAAAAGCATGCTAAAATAAACCGATGGTTTACTTACAGTTTCTGTTACAGAAGGCGACACAACACTCCAGTAAGGTTCAGCAAATTAAACAAAGAGTCAACATAAGGTTTTGCGGAATCATCTTGCCCGAAGGGGTGTAGGAAAAAATGGTCCCGGAAAAAACGGTCCCGGAAAAAATGGTCCCGGAAGAAATGGTCCCGGAAAAAATGGCCCCAAATCCGAGGTAGGAAAAAATGTCCGGAAAAATTGGTCCCGAAGCCAAGGCAGGAAAAGTAGTCTTGTTCGAGTAAATCCGGTTAATCGCACCAAGAACGTTGTTTTACCGAAATTCAGGTTGGGTTGTTTTTCATGGCCTCTCCCATGTTATTTTTCTAATTTTGCCCGTTTTTAACACTACCTTAATCCCAGATGTTCGCATTGATGACGTCTCAAACCACATATAGCATGCATAAATCTCAGCACATCTCTGTTTTGAAACCCGCACGTTGTGAGGAGGGTAAACCGCTTCCACACAACTCGACAGGTGAAGGTACCGACACGAAAAAACAGGATCCTGGTGATGTGTAGTGAAAGGAGGAGCGTCAGAGGGGGCTGCCCAGGGGGCTATTCAGGAGTGGATGGGGGCGACCGTAAGTTCGTATGAAATTTCATGCATATCAACAGAAAATTTCGCCCTTCACATTTCTCAGAGAGTTGTAAGCACCCCCTGCAATTTTTTACATGTTTTTTTCTTAACTTTTTCTACGCTCTTTGTTGCTATTTGTTTCTCTTGAATGCTTTTTTCCTTTGTTTATCATGCTTTGAAGTTAAAGATTATATATTTTAATTATATTTACATTTATATTCGGTGGCCGGACATTTCGGTGCACGGACATGCGGTTCACGGATATTTACGTGCACGCACATTTCGGTGCACGGACTTTTCAGCGCACGGACGTTCGGTGCACGATGTTTCGGTGCGATCATTTTGGTGCACGGGATGTCCCAGACATTAACTTAAAGCTTAGCTTAATATCTCAATTTCGATAGGACTTACGTTCGAGAGTGTGGTTTGGGCCGCACTGCGCAGAAACGAAGGCTAAACGGAGCATCAGCGCGTAAATCCCGATTTCAATTTACACCGATTCTGATTAAACCTCGCAGCGTAGAGCTTAATGACCTCCAGACACTGAGATAGCTGTGTCCGACTAAGCTTCTAAACCGGCGTTCCAGGCCTCACAGTTGTTGGGTGGTTTTAATCCAATTACTTGCACTAAATTTTTAGTCCATACTCAGCCCTCCTACATCCATCTATACATCCATCCATCCTGTACGTACATCGCCCACCCATCCATCCAGATTTTAGCCTCCACAGGAGTTAATTTCTGCCCCTGATATTAAAGCATTCCATCTCTTTCTCAACCCTTTAGCTAAAACGCAAACGCACAAAAGCAAAGCCGCAAAAGTTCAGATCTGACTAACTTGAAGGGAAAACACGTCGACTGGAGCATGGGACCATTTTTTCCTAGATGGTCACTGGGACCATTTTTTCCGGGACCCTTTTTTCCGGGACCATTTTTTCCGTTTCCGGCCCGAAGAGGTGCCCGGGACCATTTGTTCCGGGACCATAAGTTCCGAGACCATTTGTTCCTACTTTGAAGATCGGACCATTTCTTCCAGCACCATTTGTTCCGGGACCATAAGTTCCGGGGCCATTTGTTCCGGGACCATTTGCTCCGGGACATGCTTGACTTGCAGCTCTCTATGTAAGGTGGCCAGGGTCCTTCAAGCTGTTTCTTCAGCTTTTTTTCTTGGCCTTCCTGCAACATGGTTGTGAAATAAACTCCATTCAATTCAATACAATTCCACATATTCCATTTTCAAGCATATGAGATGAACTACGGGCTACACATGGCAAGCGAAATCTTCTAAAAATGCCGCTTTGCTGACACACAGCCCTACTTCTTGATTACAAACTGCTGTAATCCTTTTTTTTTTTTTTGCTCATAGGGTTGCAGCTATTGTATTTACGAAGCAAGAACTGAATTTAGAAGGCAGTTCTGATACGCCTTGTGAACTGCCGCCCGATGTATGGTACGATTTATTACGATGTCACCAGAACTCTTTGTGAATCCAGTTCCAGTCGTAGCTGTATACGAATATGAATGACGCCGACCGAGTGCTCGTCTGCAGCTGCCAAGGGACGCAGGCGGCCCGTTTGATTTATGAGTTGCAGCATGGATCTGTCGGTCTGCGTTCTCCACTGATATGAGCCTATCGCTTCGCCGTAGTGCTGACACTAGCACTCTCCACGATTCGCGTCGAAGAAGCGCCAGCCCTTGATGTTCTCGAAGCCTTAAGTGCTGCGCTTATCGCAAAACATACCCCCCTAACTCAGAATTATTGATTTCAGCACTCACGGACATAGCAAAGTGAAAAGACAAGGGATAGGGAAGATTTTGTCGTTCTTGTTATTTTCATAGTTTTGAGGCTTCACATAAGCTGCCACCTAGCCTCAACTCATGATGGTCCAATTAATGAACCAGTGGCTTCATCGGCGTATTGACCGCCCCTGCTTTTTTCCGTTGAAGATGTCTATTGCGTTAAAACGAATGCGGAAGTTTCTTGCTACTTCGGTACTCCCCAAGGGCAACATATAAATATACTTCGTATTGAGGTCGCGGCGGGAAATAAAAGGCGGAAAAGATATGGAGATTCGATATGAAATCCGAGGGAGTGTTGTAGATTGTTCCGGTTTCAGGGAACAAAAATTCAAAATGCTGCTGTTCCCCAAGGGCAGTGGCGCAATTGCAAAGCAAACTTCAAACAATTACCAGATATTAAAAAAACAGATGAAGTGGCGACGACTTACCGCCTACTTTCTCGCCCAGACTTTACTGTTGTCCTAGCGACTATTCATAAAGCCACCGCCAAGAGGTATGACGGTGGGCATATATTTTCTGCCCTTTCCTGTTTTTGTTGAAATCGCAATCGTCGCTCTGGAATCGCCCATCACGCTAACCTTGAAGCCTTAAATTAGGCCTGCGTAATGGCGCGTTCAAATACCAGCGCTTAATACCAATGGCGCACATTTTTTTATATTTGTAACAAAACAGACAAATCCTACAACAGGCACATAAATACTACCAATGAATTAGATTATTTGGTCACCCTGAATAATTGGTTAGCAGTCACCTTATCGAATGTGTTAGCCACACTTTGTTAAAAGTAAGCTTTAGTTACCGCTCAGTCACCTGCATTATTGCTCTGACCACTGCAATTCCTTTTGCGATAGCTTATACCGGATGTGGGCATTACCATCAGGATGTCATCGTACCGCCTGACCCCCGGCCATCGTTCCGTGTGCTACATTGCGGAATCTTATAACAGCATGCTGTTACAAAATGAAAGGGAAATTTGACGCGCGGAGCATGAGACGGGACTTTTTTGGGTAGACTCTTTTTAATTCGTCCACAGCAGTACTCCCCTCCGGAACGAGTAGCAGTAGAAGTAATGTAGCGAGTTGGGCAGTCAGTACAAGTACACCTTCGAAAAAAAGGCACATCTGAAAGAGACAAAACTGCAGAACAAGCAGAAAAGATGATCGCTGGGCGAATGGGGCAGTGTGAGGTACCGGCCTGCCTTTCCGCGCGTGTCGTCTGCTTTTATTACTGTTTCTGCTTCCAAGACAAGTCGACGGCTGCAGTTTCTTGCCAAGGGATTAAGTGTGCACCATAACCATTTTCCCTGACATATCTTTTGGTATTTGAATCTGTAAAAAACTGTACTTGACCACTGTACTGTCATCAGAAACTGAGCACGTAACTCACTTCCTTCGCATTGATGACACGTCTGGTTGTGAAAGGCAGGGCAAAGAAAAGTATAGAGTAATATCGACGTTTTGGTGCTTTTTTTAATTATTCGGTTTTACTTACTTTTTGCGTAATCTGTTAAAACATGGTTCGCATTTTCTTTTTTTGGTGTTGTTTTCGATGTAAACACATCTTTTTAAAAAACTGGCGCATTTGATGTCCCGTGCTATATCTTTGCTCCGAGGCGCAGCTTATGTTGCAGGCCGACAGACTTATTTTAACCAGCTGGTGATATTAAACTGGGATAAAAATCTCTATACATAAACGTTTTCGATTTCCATCTACTTCAGACAAACGGTCGTGGGGAAGGAGATCGAGGCCACTTGTGGTCAACAGCCAACGGCTTAGCCACTGAGCACCTCCTGTGGTCACACTTGTCATGTATTAACAATTTGCAGGTATTGGACTTTTTAAACAAATTATGAAATGCGAAATGTTTGCAGACATCGGGTGTGGGCCATCGCTGTTGCGCAGTGGAGCACTCCTGCAGCCTGACTGCTCCAATAAAGTCGCAGCTATAGGCAAGGACAAAGTCGTTTTATATCCCCTGCACGCTGCCAAAAATGACATTTCTTTTGGTCAGCTTGCACTACGCTCGCGCTTTGGTGCTCATTCATTCCCCCTGTTGTTACATAGAGTGTGATCCCCACCGCGGTGGCTCAGTGGCTAAGGCGTTGCTGCTGCTGAGCACGAGGTCGCGGGTTCGATTCCCGGCCGCGGCGGCCACTTTTCTGATGGAGGCGAAAAGCAAAAACGCCCGTGTGTACGAGATTTCGGCGCACGTTAAAGATCCCCAGGTGATCAAAATTAATCCGTAGCCCTCCACTACGGCACACCTCATCGCCTGCGTTGCGTCGGCGCGTTAATCCCTACAATCAATAAATCAATTATGAAGCGTGATAGTGTTCAATTATCTGGAGGGGAAAGTGCGCGAGCGGGTACGAAGTTGATAGTACGTGAAAGAAAAAAAGGCCTGAATTGCATGGGCTGTGCAATATCAACAACGGAGGGTCGAGCCGTTTCGGCATGAACCGGTAACCGTTATTTCTTTTCGCGGTTCAGTTCCGGTTCGGGTTCAGCCTGCACAAAAAATAACGGTTCGGGTTCCGGTTCCGGTTCAGTTCCGGTTCGACACCCTGATATATATATGTATATATATATATATATATATATATATATATATATATATATATATATATATATATATATACAGAAAGAAATGCCGGCAGTCTACAACGCCAAAGAAGGCATAAGGGAATGACCGTTAGTGACGTTACATTATTTATTTTTTTTTATAATTACGTGAGAAGAAAGAAAGCAAAACACGCGCCCAGAGTGGGGCCCGAACCCACGCCTTTCGATTAGATCTTGAATGCCTTACCAATTCGGCTATCTGGGCGAATGTGTTCTCTTTCACGTTCTGGGGTATTTATATTTACTACAACTGTATCTGAAGCAGCCTGTCTACAACCTGTCATATTATATATATATATATATATATATATATATATATATATATATATATATATATATATATATATATATATATATATATATATATATATATATATATAACAGAAGAATACTTTGAACAAGGTAGCGACCGCGATTGTGGCCAGTGTTTCAGCAGAGACTTGCCTTCTCTTCATCAAGTGGCAAGTGATTTGCGAAATCCAGAAGCTGGTTTTATTCAAATTTGAACAGGTTCCTAGCAACCCTTCCTGCGGACGGACAGATGGGAATACGTCTCTCCAACGGCTCTTGGACAGGAGCTGTGGGCAACGTACAACGCAGGGTAAGCAAACAAGTGATACCGAGGGCGCTTCGTCATTCACAGAATACCTCCTTACTCACTCACTCACTCACTCTGTTTTCCCATATCTTTGTGCGGTACATCGAAGCAGAGGCGCTTTCCTATCAGGTGAGGTACTTTACACACAGCCCATTTCTATGTACCACTACAAAAAGCGCCCAGTTTTAATGACATACGCAATTTTACTAGTGATTTTCACGTGTAAACAGTGTGATTCAGCACCGAAGATTTCAAGAACGGTCAGTTGCAGATTCGTTATAGGCACGTATGTCATAGGCCCGTATGTAAGCACACATGTTTTTGCAGTTCGGTTGAGATATCCGAATTTACTCATTTGTGATCTGTCGAACCACCTTCGTTTGCCATGGATTTTATTTTGAGACACACTCGTTTTCTTTTGCGCCTCTTCTCGCCGGCACGAGGACTGACACTCGCCCTGCCCCGTGGCGTCATGTTTGTGAACACGGCGCGGTTCCGCTCCAAGGCCCGCGCGCTGGCTTTCCACCTCTGATGCCATGCTGCCCCACAAAGCAGGCGCGGTTTTAGCTTCGCCCCTCACGAGAAACCGACTAAGCCTGCTTACGCATAAAGCGGGGTTATAGAGGAGCGCACTGTAAAGAAACGGCAAAAGATGCCTAAGCTTATTCTTATCTGCGCCAAAGCGTTTGTCCTGGTGAGGTTCGTCGACAAGTCTTCAGCAGATGTCGTCTATAGCCTGCACTTTGGACATAGGACTTTTGTTGGAGGGGTTAGCCGTTTCGAGCACTTTTTTGCAGACGCCAGCCGGTCGCGCTTTTTCGCTTACCCACCATGTAACGCTCTCGCGTTAAAATTGCTACCGCTGATAGGACCAGCCCTAGAAATCTTAGCATACCTCTACAGGAGATAAATATGATACACCATTTTATCTGCAATTTGCCCACAATTTTTCTTTTCATCTTGTTTTTTGGCAATGCTCATTGTCAAATTTAAATAGAAAGTTCCTCAGTTGCGCACTTAACGAAACTTCCTTCTATACGTGCAAGGGTATTGAATTATTGATCATCGCAGCCCAGGGTGATTTACTTCAGATCTAGGGAAACACATACAAAACGCCCTGTGAGCTATATGAACTCTACGTAGGCGTGTTTTCAACTTTCCAAGTCACCGAAAAGTGACAGCCTGCATGATCTAGTGCCATGCGTTGAGCAGAAGCCCGCTTTTGTTTCAGCGTCTGATTAAACAACCCCCACTAATCAGACCAGTTCACTGATGCGGAGTTGCCACATTAAGCTTGCATGCTTGTGACATGGTTTCGAGCCCTGCTAGTAGCCGCATATTTTAATGGTGGAGCTGTTGTAGGTCGAGCCTTTCCGTCCGTCTTTTTTTGCTGAAACTTCTCGCATTTCCTGGAGTAGGCCGCATGTGGGCCCCTGCAGTTTGCACAAGTGACGTTGTCAAAATTGCAATTGTCGGTGGGGTGATCCTGTGCAGCGCATTTCGCACAGGTTGTTTTGCCGCGGCAAGAGGTTGTACTGTGCCCGAACCGCTGGCTCTTGAAGCAGCGGCGCGGGTTCGGTATGTACGGGCGAATGGAGCATCGGATGTAGCCTGCATTTATATATTGTGGAAGTGCCGATCGGTTAAAGGTCAGGATAATGTGTTTGGTGGGGATTATCTTGTCATCCCTGCGCATTGTGATGCGACGCATGGCTGTGACGCCGTGGTCCGTTAACCCTTCAAGAAGGTCGGAATCTGTTTCTTTAAGTAGATCTGTCTCTGAAATCACGCCCTGGTAGCTGTTCAGGCTCCGGTGGGGCGTGACCCTGATGTCCAGATCAAGAATGCGAGTTTGTGCAAGAAGTGGGTGGGGTTGTTGTTCAGTATTGAGTTCGACCAGGATTTTTCCCGTCCTGAGCTTTTTAGCTTGGTACTTTTCACCTAATGTGCTTTGCAGAAATTTTGGGACCAGGAATACCGACAGTGAAGCGACAGGTCTTGTTGGGTCAGCTGACTCGATCACAAGAAAACGAGAATAGTTGTTCACGGTCGTTGAAAAGACATTTGTTGAAAGAGTGTGGCCATAATCGCCCGGAAACCTTAGATGGCCACCCTGTCACTTTGAACACTGTCCTTGAGGCTGTAGCAATTCACACAATACTATTTAATAGGTTGATAACAGTATGCTCCATATACATTCCTCCTGGTCTTGCACTTTCGAGCTCTCACTTTGAGGCGCTGGTTGACCAGCTGCCCGAAACATACATCCTCACAGGCGACCTTAATGCGCACAATTCTCTTTGGGGCTCTTCTCGCACGGATGCCCGAGGTCGCCTAATCGAGAAATTCCCTACATCTTCAGGTGCATGCCTCTTCAACAAAAATAAGCCCACATACGTTAAAGGGACCCTGCAATACTTGCCATCGACTACTAGTAATGTATTTTGGGATAAAGTCTATTGTCCCAGAAATCTCCTCCCGCAAGAATTATGAAAATCCGTTCACAATTAACGAAACTACGCGCGATGAGAAATCGCGCATAATCGTTCCCTCTCAACTCGACCGCGGACAACGCGACGAAAGCTGCGCGCTCTCTCCCGGAGAGGGGGGCGGCTCGCGGCGTTCTCTTCGGTGGCCTTCGATATATCACATGCCGGGTAGTTTTCTCCTTTTCTCCGCAACGCGGAGGGGCCTATTTCCGTGGTTTGTGGTGCCACAAAAAGCAGGCATGGGTGCCTGCTCGCAAGTGCGCGCTCGGCTGGTAGGGCGTTTTTGAAGCAATAAACGTTTGTAGTCGAGTGGTCCCGTTGAAAGGGAAGTATTTGAGCTCATCAATCAAACTCCGCGCGCATCAAACACAAAGAAACGGCAAAACTGTGCCTACAGGTTCAGGCATAGAAGAGGTTCGTACACAGAGATGACGACGACGGAAATTGACCAGCCGCGAAGTTGACCAGTGACAGCCGATCGGGCATCCATGGCCTATGTGACGTCCCTTAGGCCATGCCAGGGGTTGCATAATGAGGACAACTGGAGAAAGAGCGGTGGTTTTTCCGCGTCTTTCACAACGGTTTGCGCGCTCACCGCTTCACGTGCAAGTGTAATATTTGGCTCAGGTATTCCTGGCAGTTGTAACCTAAACGTCGCGCAGGTTTACTTGCCCTACTCAAAGAGTGTTGCAGGGTCCCTTTAATATAGGACCCAACACACACTTATATCTTGACTTGGCTATTGGCTCTGCAGTTCTCTTTCCTCTTCTCGAGTGTGGTGTGGGCACTTACCCATATGGCAGTGACCACTTCCCCACCTCACTAACATATATAGGTAAAGTCCCACGCAGTCCATCTTCTCAGAACAGGTTCAATGAAGCAATATCTAACTGGAATACACTTACAGAGACATCCAAACTTCTCAGAACAGGTTCAATGAAGCAAGATCTAACTGGAATACACTTACATGAAGGACATCCAAACTACACTTACACCAACCTAAGACACCTACACACTGAAGCTTCCCAACTTACTGACGGCCGCACATCCTCGACGCGCCAAAAAGTCCCTTCCCCAACGGCCCTCTGGTTGCCCCGCGCAAACAGAGGATGCCACCGTGGTGGATATGAGGACATGTAGGCGGGCGCGAGAGGCCCAGAACAAGGAGTGGGGTTTCCTTCGTCGGTACCCCACGTCGGGTAACCTCCCTTTGTTCAAACGGGCCAACGCGTTTGGAAAACGTGTGTGCCGTGAGGCAAAACGAGAGACTTGGTGCACCTTCCTCACTTCCATCAACACATACACTGACACACACAAAGTATGGACACGAATACGCAAACTAAAAGGACAACAGACACACAGCCTGCCCCATGTTAGCCTAACAAGGGACACACTCGAAGACTAGGCTAACCCACTTGCACAAAACTTCGAACACGTGTACAGTTCAGCACATTACACAAACACTTTCATGCAACACAAAACGTCTGCAGAAAAGAAGTCCGTGCGTGATAGCAACAAGTCGCACACTTCCTACAATTCTCCTTTTTTTTCAATTCATGAGCTGAAGGCCGCTCTGACCACATGTGAGCCTTAAGCTCCAGGTGCAGACAAAATTACTTACACCATGATACAACACATACACTCAGACACCCTTGAAACACTTCTACATCTATACAATAAAATATGGCTTTCGGGGAACATTCCACGCTCTTGGAGGGAGGCCATAGTAGTGACTTTCCTGAAGGAAGGGAAGGACCCTTCCTCTCGTGCCAGTTATCGGTCCATTGCTTTGACAAGCTGCCTGCGCAAGCTCCTCGAGAGGGTGATAAACAGGAGGTTCGTGTACTTTCTGGCGTATAATGGTCTTCTCGAGAGCTGCCAGGCAGGCTTTAAGGCAGGGCGATCCACTAACGATCAACTTGTCGCGCTCGAGTCTTACATAAAGGACGCTTTTATTCATAAACAGTTTTGAGCAACAATGTTTTGTGACCTTGAAAAGGCCTATGACGCCGCCTGGCGCTACGGGATCCTCAGTGACCTGAAGTTATTTTGTGTCGAAGGCAACATGATGAACACTCTTGCTAGTTATTTGTCCGAAAAGAACATTTCGTGTGAGAGTTGGTAGCACACTCTCAAGGGCTCATGTACAAGAAAACAGCGTTCTGCAAGATGGAGTTCTAAGCAGCACTCTGTTCATAATTAAGATGAACTCCCTTGGGAAGGCATTGCCATCTACAATTTCTTATTCAATGTATGTAGACGACGTCTAGGTATCTTTTAAATCATGCAATATGTCCACCTGCGAGCGTCAAGTCCAGCTCGGTGTCAAAAAACGTGCGAGCTGGGCAGACAAAAACGGTTTTAAACTTAACCCAGAAAAAAACACTTGTGTTATCTTCTCCAGGAAGCGTGGGATCCATCCGGAACCAGACATTACTCTAAATGGCGTCTAGATTCCTGTCAAAAAAGAACACAAGTTTTTAGGTAGATATTGTTATAGACGAAAAACTCACATACATTTCTCACATTTAACTCAAACATTAATGCCTAAAAGCAATCAACATTCTTAAAATTCTCTCACATCAGTCCTATGGAACTGACAAGCAACTCCTGTTACGTATTTTTACCAGCCTGGTGGGGTCTCGATTGGACTATGGAATTGTCGTTTATGGGTCTGCAACAAAAACGGCTCTAAAATTGCTCGAACCAGTGCTGCATATGGGGCTTGCGTGTGGCGCTTTTCGCACTAGCCCAGTCCAGAGCCTCTACGCCGAATGTGATAAATGGTCCTTATATCACCAGAGGATTTACACGGACTTGTTGTATGCCTCGAAAATCATGGCCCTGACTACCCACCCTTTTAATTCCACCATTATTAATACATCGATCTTCCCAACAAATGTTTTTTTTAATCGTCATTCCATCTCTCTGCCTTTTTCACTTAGGGTAAGAGAGGAAGCCTCTGATCTCAAGGTCCCCTTTTTAGACATTCACAAGACACCCATCACTAATTTTATACCACCATGAAATGTGCGTCCTGTGTTCTCTGGCCTGTCTTTTACGCAGCTTGATAAGAACAGGGCACGAAGAATTGCGATTCTGCAGCATTTATTGTTTCTGCAGGATAAATACCGGCGTGCAGAATTTTATAGTGATGCGTCAAAGACCGCTACCGCGGTGTCTTTGCTCCGCACGGACAGAACTTTCGTGGCTGTCAAACGATGAATGTCCAGAACAGTATATTCACGGCAGAAGCATACGGCATCTTGATTGTTTTAGATCACATTGCCCAACACAAAATTCCAAAAGTCCATCGTGTACACGGACTCCCTCAGCGTTGTACGTGCGCTGTCCTCTAACAAACGGTCTAAAAACTGTGTAGTTAATCTTATTTTTAAGGCTATTCTATCCGCATGTACCGCAAACCTTGATATAACTATATGCTGGGTTCCAAGCCACTGTGGGATCGTCGGGAATGAGGTTGCTGATGAAATGGCTTCCGGTGCTGCACTACAAGGCACAGTTGATATAACAGTACCGTACACTGACATGAAGCCACACATTAGACAACAACTTCGTAAAAAATGGCAAGCAGACTGCAGTGAACAGATAAACAATTTCCACGTAATTAAACCACACTTTAGACCATACACCACCGACACACGCAACAGATACACAGAAGTCGCTTTCGCTAGGCTACGGATAGGGCGCACACATGCAACTCACTCGTATCTGCTCACAGGATCTTCAATACCCCGTGAAGCAGGTGTGGAAAAGGCCCTATCCGTAGTCCACATACTCATTCAATGCAAGGCACTTGACACAACACGATAAAAACACTTTCCCCAACTCTACAGACAACACATTCCACTCCACACATCGTTGTTTTTGGGCGACGATGCCATGGTTCCTGTCAAATGCGTTTTTAAGTATTTGTCAGATATAAAGATTTTAAACCTGATTTCCTATCATGAGTAATCAAAACTGGCCCTATGCACCAGCCACCACCATTTGTCTTCAACTGTTTTTACTTTTGCCCTTATTGAGTGATTTTAGTATTTACATCTTCGCTGCTCCTACATAACCACTGATTTGGCGCTCTTTGCCCTAGTTGGCCTTGCGCCATAAAAATCCAACCATCATCATCTTTCCGTCCGTCTGCTGAAGGTCGTGTGGTGTCACGAAGAGGTAGCAGCAGGTTCACAGACCCGCCGGCGGCCTCGCAGAGACCGGTTCCCGGACCCACCGATAGAGGGCGCAGTGGTCTCGCAGAGGCGCGTTCCTCTTTTTCCTACTAGGGAAGGGAGCCCCCCCGCCGCAGTCGTTCGTTTGGCTTCCGATTTCTTTGTGCGATTCGTAGAATTTGTTCGGCGGCGGCGCTGTTCTCGGGCGAGCACCCGTTGACGTTCGAACCGAGAGAGGAGAACCACAGCTCCACTGTTTCAAAAGACTTCACACTGTATGAAACGGCTAGGCATTTTTAATGATGAAGCCATTCTTAAGATCGCAAACCAGGTTCTCCAGGCGATTGTTCCTATGTTTGTAGTTTAGGATGCGTGCTCATCGAAGAGCCACGCTGTTTCCCATGCGCGGCACCGGTGGGAGAGGATGAAAGCCCCAATCGTGGTTTATCGCTGCGCGCGCAGCCGCTCACACGGCTTAAAACACCTCGGCGGAATCGGGATTAGAATTTATTTTGGGGATTGTATGCACTGTGGTCCCTTTCAGTCGTCCCGCCCATCGGTGCAGCAGCCATCGGCAATGAAGAGCGCTCTTTCTTTTGCGAATTTACGTAATTTCTGACACTTCTGGGCATTCTCCTGAAAGCTGGGGTTGTTTTGTATCTTTTGTGCAAGTGCACAAAAGATACAAAACAACCAGATACAAAACAACCCCAGCTTTCAGGAGAATGCCCAGAAGTGTCAGAAATTGCGTAAATTCGAAAAAGAAAGAGCGCTCTTTCAGATGGGTCAGGCACACGCCGTGTTTAATTGCACCAAACACCCCGTACAGCTTGCCTACGTACAAACAACAATATGCAGTTAGTGGCCCTCTGGCCCGGTTCAGACTGTTGCCGCAACTGTCGTAATAACTTTAAAGAATGACGTCACTTGACATCTTAGCCAACCGAACTGCTTCACACGCCGTTTTTTTTTTTTACGTCTAGATAACGATATGGCTTTTGCGTCAGTAGTCTGAACATAGCGTCTGCTGCGGTGCTCGTGATTGCTCAGGTATGGTTGGCGAACATTTTTTAGGTTTGAATACATGCACGCCCAAGAAGTCGTCTCTGTCGTAACGCAGGAAGTGGACATGACCATCGTGCCCATGATCCAGTCTCACAGTCGCATGACGGTCGGCGAGTACGGCCCTCCCATCATGTACGTGCAGTTCGGCATCCTGTCCGGCAGCGGCGTCAGCACGTCCAACGTGTTCGGCTACATACTCACTTTCGACTGGAAGGTGAGCTCAGCCATTAATGTAGTTCTAACATGCTTGGGCGCTCACGTAAAGGTTTATTTGCGTAAGGGTTTTAACTGCGAAGCTGCTTAGCAATTCGTTGATTCTGGCGCTTCACAAAACTCTGTATAACGGTATAAAGAAATCACCGGCCCCGGCAGGATTCGAGGCCGTGTCTGGTAGATCAATCAACACAGTTAAAGTCAGTCATTTTACCCACTCGGCTACGACCATGAGTTAGACCATGAATCACTCGGCTGTGTCTGTGGGGAGAGGAATCCCGCCACCTGCTTGATACAGAGCCCGTGATGAGATACACGTTGCACCTGCAGGCACCTACCTTAAGTGTGCGCGTTCCGTGCGTCCTTTCTACTTCTTCGATTTGCTTCTTCTTCGCCGTTATAGCAACAATGATGGAATAAAGGTCGTTGCGGCAGCGAAGAAGAAGCAAATCGGCTGCAATTGTGGAGTTAAAGGGACCCTGCAACACTTTTTTCAATTTTTCTTTTGAAATCTTAAATGCTTGCAGAACGTAGTCACCCAACACACCCGAACTTATATTAGGGGGTCGCAAAGTACCTCAGCAAGAAATTACTGCTCTATGTCCATCAGATAACTTGGAAACTCGCTCAAAAGATTTTTCTCTCTTTCTCGGTCTTGGCGTTCTTCGACGGTCCGAATTACGTCACTGAGGCCATGTAGCGGCTGTTGGCCGGTTTTCCTTCAGTTGCAGTAATGAACGCTTTTCGATAGCCATTTTAAAGAGAAAGCCACAAAAGCAAAGCAGAAAGGGAAGGCGTATCTGGTGCGACGAGCAAATCACGCAGTGCCGCTCCGTGCTGGCGATAACTGTCGCTTTCGCAGTGCTTCCAGACGCAAAGGAAAGACTGAAAGCGTTTATCGAAAATGTTGCAGGGTCCCTTTAAACCATCGTAGTGGTCGTGAAGGTTGCGCACAGATCCGCTACATTCAAGTCTTATGCGTTAGTGTGAGCTTCCTTCACGTTTCTCACGTGTACATGCAAATGTATTTAAAGGAGTACTGACGCGAAATTTTGGTGTTCCGTTTTTTTTCGCTGCTATGCGTGCCTACCAGCCCACTAATAATAGAATGACAGATTAGATCGAGCGCAGCGTAAACATTCATTTAGGGAGTCGTTTATTCGTGTCAGTTTCGGTTTCGACAAAACGAACGTCGAGCGGCCGTTTGACAGGAGGTATCACGTGACGTCACCATTCTTGCCGTATCGCTGCCGCTCTGGAAGCGCGCGCGAGCGAGCGCACGCGTGCGCCCAGACCGGCCGAGGTCTTCGCCGTCCCCACAGGCCCGGGCAGCATGACGTCAGTCCCAAAACCATGACGTGTACACACGCCCGAGCAGCGCGCGCCAACCACAGCCAGCGCGTCGGCTTCGTCACGGGAGCCCCGACGTCGGCAGTTTGGGGCAAGTAGCAGATGATGTCATGTCGGTCCGCTCTGGGCTTTCTCGTGCGGGCGAAGATTATAATGGATTTAAAATATGTTTCGCTGAACGGTTGCTGTTGAAACTTGCTGGGAGATATCTCCTGACAAAAAGAAAGCGTTTTACATAGTTATGAGATAACTATGTAAACGCTTTCTTTTGAGGCTTTGAAATTTCGTGTCAGTACTCCTTTAAACGTAGATTTGTAATTTATATGATTACTGCAATACGATGTCCGTCGTTACCAGCGATGAATTAACACCAGGCTGTGTGCAGCTTGTCATTAATTGCTTCACGGGGAAAACATATTATAAATGACGACAAGCCTCGCACTCTCTATGCAGGTGTGGGCGTTGCTTCTCAGCGCTATTCCAGTTCTCGCCCTGCTGATCAGCTTGTCGGAATTCGTCATCCGCAAGACGTCCTGGAAGGAGATCTGGCCTCGGGTGCACGAATGGGGCTGGGAGATCTTCAGAAACCTGCTGTACGAAAGTACGTCAAATGTCTCGTACTCCACTGCTCTCGCTCTGATTCGTGTTCACGATGTGTGCAGTGAACAGATATTTTCACAGCGGAGCTGTAATAGACTAATTTCCCCGATTTTTGCGTCCGTAGTACAGTTAAACCTGAAAGTACCGAAGTAGACAAAAGTTCGCAATTTTTCCTTACATCCAGGCTTTCGTTGCATGCAGGTTTCCAGTTAAGGCTCACGGGAATGAAGCAGAAACGAAGCCAAAATGCTAGAGATCAGGGAAGGTGAACTCAACCGTCATGAATTTATTTCACAGCTAAAAATTGCGCGAGTTTCGCCTTCTGCTTTCGCACGAGCTTAGGCGTGCACTACACGGCGCTACAAAGAATCAAGGTCACTTACTCCCGTATTAACAAACGTAACTTAAGTATCACTTTTGCCTTTTGAGACTTTTCGGCACCTTAACGCGTCACAAGAGACAAACTACGCTGTAAGGGTGCCTTTTTGCAAACTTCATGCTCTTTACCGCACTCAAGTTTCTTGAGAGGGGCTAGCTGGGATGCTTTACCAGCCGGCAACATTCTTCTTACTCGCCAGAGAAGACTGCATTTAAAATTGCGCGCTTTTCTTGAAAACACACAACTTTTCGTGTGCTAGCAGCAGCACTCATCACCGACGAACCGATGCCACAGATAGAAGTGGAGACGCGCCACTACACGCCAACATGACGGCCTAGCACTTAAAAACTCAAGTTTGCAACCTAAACCGCACTTACACGTGGAAACACACAGTAGTTTACAGTGCGGGCAAAAAAAAAAAAACGTGGAGGATAGTTACTTTTGCTAGCTGGTGTGGTGTCACGCTACACAAGCAAAAGCATAGCCACGGGATGGTGCTTGCCCCACTCGTTCATCATCATCAGCAGCATGACGAATTTCATGTTTAGGCGATTCCAGATGTTTTAATTGCTGCTGCCTCTTTACGGTAGTGCTAGTATTCGCTAAAATAGTTCATTTTTCACGTAGCTTTTTGAATAAAAGCGCAAAATACAATGACTGACCAGCCCACCATCTTTGTTACATTGAGGTTAACCGCCGCGACGTTTCGTTACATAGAGATCACAAAAACATGGGCTTCAATGGGGGTGGCAATGGGGTATTGAAAAACTTTGCTAAATCGAGGAATTCGTTACGTAGAGTTTCGTTACATCTAAGTTTAACTGTGCAAGAAAAGCCGCTCCCCTCCGGATTTCAGCACACCTTCTCAATTCGGCCTTCTGCTCCCCTCAGGTGTTCATATTTTATTACGAGATGGCGTAAATTGCCCCTGCAAATGTTTCTTTCTAGCGATACATTTGTGTTTAGCAGTGAAGCCAACATTAACTACACCTGCGTAAGCTTATTTTTCGTAAGCTTACTTTCCAACATCATGTGTTGCTCAGTGAAGCCTACTCACTCCTCACTTCGGCACACCATCTCCCTTCGCCTACCTTTGCACCTCCGACGCTTCACATCCTAATATGATGGCGCGTACTCTGCCTGGAAAATGTATTCTCAGTGTTTAGGCAGTGAAGCCGGCTTTATGAAAATAGATGTAATACCCCCTGTCAAACGTACCTATTTAAGTGCACTTACGCCGAGTGCACTCGGGCTCCCCGAATGACACTTTGGCTGCGCGCTGCTAAACGACGAAATAAAGTGCCTTTGGCCGTGATGTCAGTAACGATATCCGTCATCAATATTACGCAAAATTACTTGAAATTTCCCCTCTTTATCACGTGAGAAAAAATGTAAACCTTTCGTTGTGTTGTTTGCATTGTTCAAAATCGCAATCCGGCGCCTCGCACAAGACAAATAAAGCAGAGTCGGGACGGCGACTGAACACCGGCGCTGATATCTTCACTGTTATTCACTGCGCAGCGAATAGCAGCAGCATTATCGCTTGGGGGAAACACTTTTTTCCTCTTTTTTTTTTTTTGAAATCTTCAATGCTTGTAGAACGTAGTAACTCAACACACTCACTATTTAGATTAGGGGGTCGCAAAGTACCTCAGCCAAAAATTACTGCTTTATGCCCTTCAGGTAACTTGGGAACTCGCTCGAAATATTTTTCTCTCTTTCCTGGTCTTGACGTTCTTCGACGGCCCGAATTACGTCACTAAGGCCATGTAGCGGCTGTTGGTCGGTTTTCCTTCAGTTGCAGCAATGAACGCTTTTCAATGGCAACTATAAAAATAAAGCAATAAAACAAAGAAAGAGCGGAAGGCGTATCTGGTGCGACGAGCAAATCACGCAGTGCAGCTCCGTGCTGGCGATAACTGTCGCTTTCGCAGTGCTTCCAGACGCGAAGGAAAAAGTGAAAGCGTTTATCGAAATTATTGCGGGGTCCCTTTAAACCATGCCGTCGCGCCAGAGAAGTATTCAGAGAGATCGCAAGTAGGCTTCACTGTGCAACACACAATCTGAGAAAGCCAACTTACAAAGACCACCATTACAACTATCTCTTTAAAGTCGGCGTCCCTTCTAAACATTAGGAATTACTGGTAAGACATTTATCTTGGAGCAAAATACGTGATCGTATGTCAAAATATAAAGCGCCGGAGACTACAGGTGGTCTAAGAGAGAGGGTGTGTGCAAATAAGGAAGAGCGAAAAGGCTCCGCTGTGCAAGACGCAATGTAGGAAAGCCAGGTTACAAAACCAAGCTTACACAAAGTTTACACCAACATTTACCAGCTTAGATGTAAGAGAAGTAGAAGAGAAAATAGAGATGGTCCAAGATTCTGACAAACAGCGCTGGCAACGATACAGGTGGCATTTTTTTCTGCATTTATTTAAAAATGGAACAATTTAGCCTATTCAAAATCACAACCATTGTTCTCAACATAATTTTTCGTGGAGCTTAGTGACTTGTAACCGAGAGTATCTAAAACGTTTCCCCCCCCACCCTGCCGAGTAGCATGTCGGTTTCGAACATTCCGTCAAACAATCTCGGCTTTTCTCTCCTAACAAAGATCTCTCTCTCTCGCTCCGCTCTACATACTCTCTCTCTCTATCTCTCTCTCGCTATCTCGATCGATCTCGCTCTTCTCTCTCTCTCGTCTCTCGGCTATCTCTCTCTCGATCTCTCTCTCTCTCTCTGCACTCTCTCTCTCTCTCTCTCTCTCTCTATCGTCTCTCTCTCCTTGCCAATAAGCTGCACATGGGCTAGGATGAACTAAGGAAGTCCCTTCTCAAGGACACCACCCCTTGATGTTGGAAACTTTCAACGGGCCCTCGTACCCGCGCACGCAGGCTCTCCGTGGATCCCATCGCAAACGTCGGCTCGCGTGGTACTGACGGCGTGGCTGCTGGCGGTGCTGGTCATCGCCAATTCGTTCGCCGGCCACCTCAAGTCGAGCATGGCCATCAAGTACCAGCCGCGCCAGGTGGAAAACGTTCGGGACGTGGTCGCGTCGCGCGGCATCAGACCCATCGTCTGGAAGGGCTCGCACTACGAAGCGTTCCTCTCGGTAAGTAATCCCGAGCCCGGCCTGTCCCTGTGCCCAACCGTGCTTGGTGCGCCATGTCATGGTTAGCTGCACCTGAAAAGTATTTCGATATTGCTTTCCGGAATCTAGATATCTATTTCAAAGACGATAGTCTTTTTGGGCTACTTAAAACCAGAAATTTTGGTCTGTCTGTCTGTCTGTCTGTCTGTCTGTCTGTCTGTCTGTCTGTCTGTCTGTCTGTCTGTCTGTCTGTCTGTCTGTCTGTCTGTCTGTCTGTGTGACTCGATTCAGCCACCAGGTCAAAGTGAAACGAAGTCTGCGCAATGGTCTTATATATATATAAGACGACCATTGCGCAGATGTTTAGATTTGGCTGTGAGTATACTCACAGCCAAATATAAACATCTAAGTTTGGTTTATATGTTCATACTTGTCAACATCGTTCAACAAGAACAAGACATTATGCAAATATAAGACAGAAAATTAATACAAAAGGAATATTTACAGTGTTCCTTTGTAAAAAAAATCATATATGCTTCATTTTTGCGAAATGAAATACTACATCCACTGCAGAAAAAAATTCACTGTCGCCTGCTGTCCCCGCGCCACTATACTGGCGGCATTTTAAGAATTGCTGGCTCTGGTGCACAGAGTCGCACCATGCAGACGCAAGGCTTGTCATCATCCGGGAGCATTTTAAGAAATCAAGCGGGAACAGTTACGAAAGGTTCCACTAGATTGGTTCCACGTTCTGCTTGGAACGCACGTGGACTAGGGCAACGCGGTTCTATGGACGTTGAAGTAGGGCCCCTCGATTCACGCGCGTCTCCGCCGTACGGCAGCGCTGGCATCGAGGCACCCGGCCTGGAGCAGTAGGACGTGGTAAATTTAAATTGATTTGAGCAACCCGTTAGCGTGTTTACATTGGGAGGATCGCGACGCAAGATGAGCAGCATGAGAGCTGAGCGGGAAAGCGAAGGGAGGCATTTACTTTACAAATGTCCACAAACGAAAGGAGCAGATACGCGGCCAATTTTTGCAACGTCAAAATCGGTGAGCCATGCCGATCCAAACTCAAGTTCAGTTTCAGGGATGCGTTCTGTTTTTATTTAACTGGTCCCGTGTCCGCTCACTTCACTGCAAATGTCGTTGAAAGACGATAGTCTTCTGCGGCCCGTGCCACATAAGCGCCTCTCTTATCTTTCCCACCCACCTCTCAAGCTCTTCCCCTCCCGCCTCGCTCCTTCCACAACAAACACAGTAGAGGATTGCTCACATCAATTCAATTTTGCCGCAATCCAATGCTCCCGCGACATATACTAGCAACTTTTGTTACTGCGGGACTTTTTTAGAAAACCGCCACGAGGGGGCGCCGCGAGCGCTTTTTGTATTTTTGAGTCAAAAAAGTTTTCAACGTATGTTTCTCTTTTATTTGCTATAGCAAGAATCAAGCCACCTCGTATTTGTCATTTTGAAACCTTTCGTTGCTGTTGGACTTGTAACGCCGCCACGAGGCGAAGGCTCGGGCGCCAGCTCACTTTGTATTTGGAGTCGAAATATTGTTTCCGACACATATTTGTTTTAACTGTCATTGGAAATATCAAGCTGACATCTATTTTTCAACCGAAAAACACCGCTTGGTATATCAGTTATGTGAGTATTGATGCCTTGCCTCAAATATGTATGTTTTCTTTTTGCTCAACGATGTTGACAAGTGGGAAGTATGCAGATTTAGTTGTACGGAAAGGTTTTGCCTGTCTAAACATCTCGTTACGGAATTCTTTTGTAGCGAACGGCGCACCAATTAAGGGCGCCCGCCGCGCTGACGACGAAGCCGGGCGCTCCTCACGAGCGCACGCTCACGTGCGCTCACGCTGGCTGGAGAGAGAGATAAAAACTTTTATTGACACCACCTTGGGGGCCGCCGAGGCGGCTCGAAAGCCCCGAACCTCTCGAGAGATGCCGTCTTGGAGCAGATGGATGCGGCGATGGAGAGTGAGTCTGTGCGCGCGCGTCCCTCGGTTCAGGTTGTGGTGGTGGGTGACTTTAACGTGGACGTTAGAAAGGACAACGGCTGGTTGGTTGACCACATGCTGACATTACTCGATGACGTGTCTGTCTCTCGAGTTTCCGACCACGATCAACGGTGGCTTCATAGACTTGGCGTCAGTAGGAACTGTATGGTCCGCGCCATCTTGCCGGATCCGCTCAACGTACATTTCTCGGATCACAAAGCGCTGGTACTAACCGTGAGCTACAACGATAACACGAATAGGTGCTAATCTGTAGTGAGTGTGTGTGTGTGTGTTGACGCGCTCGCGATGTGTGCATTTAATGCTCGTACGAAAATCGTGAAGTGTAATAAATAATACTCGTATATAATGTATCTGTGTACAAATGCATCATGCAAACAACACTTAAATTAAATTTAAATTTCACTTATCATCATCATCAGTAATAAACTCCCAGCATTTCCCCGAGGGTGAACATGGTTAAGTGCGAATGCACGGGGTGATGCTATGAGGGGGAGTAGGCGACTCAGCGGCGTTATAGCGGCTTGATAACTGCGTGGTGTACACGTGATACTACAAACCCGATGGAAGAGATGGAAGAGAAGGCGGCGAGGCGGTGGGCTGGGCGGGGGGCCCAGCGCAAGCGCCGCAAGCGGGGCCGACAACCGTGCATTCGCACTTTCACATTCTCCCCCTCGGGGAATGCGGGGGAATTTTTTGCTCAACGATGTTGACAAGTGGGAAGTATGCAGATTTAGTTGTACGGAAAGGTTTTGCCTGTCTAAACATCTCGTTACGGAATTCTTTTGTAGCGAACGGCGCACCAATTAAGGGCGCCCGCCGCGCTGCGACGACGATGACGACGAAGCCGGGCGCTCCTCACGAGCGCACGCTCACGTGCGCTCACGCTGGCTGGAGAGAGAGAGTAAAACTTTTATTGACACCACCTTGGGGGCCGCCGAGGCGGCTCGAAATAAAATCATTTCGAACCCAAACGCTGTCGTGCTGGTTGTCTCTGCGCCGGTCGCGACACTTCCATCTGTTGGCCGGGTGGCTGAATCGAGGGACTTGCAGACAGACGGACGAACGGGCGGATGGACGGACGGACAGACAGACAGACAGACACGCACAGGCAGATAGATGGACGGACAAACGAACGGACAGACAGACAGACCAAATTTCCGCGTTTAAGTAGTCCAAAAAAAGACTTGTCTTTAAAGGAACTGAATATCGGAATCTTCCAGGAGTGAACAGAAACAAGCGTGGCTGTCCTTATATCGCGAGGCACGGGCCAGCTCAGTAGTGTCTGGAACGCAGGGACCGTGTGATCACCATACAGGTATACAGGCCTGGTGCGATCGTACACGCGCCTTTGCTTCGCAGACCGCCCGATCACCGGTGCTGAGCGCGCTGTGGCGCATGGTGTCGCGCACCAACGGCTCGCAGCTGGGCCGCGACATGTTCCGCGACGAGCACATGCGCCAGGTGGTCGCTCGCCGGGCCGTGCTCATGGTGGACCACATCTCGCTCCAGTGGCGCATGGCGGCCTACTGCAGCCGCACGCTGGTGCCCTCCTTCCACTTGGCCCGCGAGCCCATCGAGGAGAACCCGCTCTCCTTCCTCATGTCCCGCCACATGCCCAGGGCGCTGCACCAGCGCATCTACGCCAGGTATGCCTATACGCACGCGCGCACAAGCGACACCTTACGCGGAGCTCGATAAAGGGACGGTTGAAGTCCTTGATTGTTAGGTATAGCATAGCACTCGAACAGGTCAGATTACTAAGTGTAGAAGAACATCCAGGGAGGCGAGGGAGGAGGCCGTCATCTAGGATAAGCAGATATATATATATACACTATTTACAGAACCGTCCTCTAAGCAGCCATCTTGAAGCCTCCCTGGTCGTCTTCGTCTTCTTCGCCTATGCGTTTGCTGAGCTCGGTGTCAGCTTCATCTTCGTCTTCATGGAAAGTTTCAACACTAAGTCTTATAGTGCACGTGCTCAGCACTTGGCACCTCATTCACGGAACTTGCTCGCTACACTGTCTTCTCTTCTACATCAGTTTTCAGCCTGAAAACGTACGGAACATACAAGTATCCTCCCCTCCACCTTCTTTTTTTTTTAATTATCTTGCACATAGTTCATCTCTCCTGAAAGCCAGTCACACAACCGGAAGTAAGCAGGAGATAAAGGAAAGGATGAAGGAAAGCAAACGCCATTCTCGCCGTCATCCCCATCCCTTCTGGGTGCCGTTCGATAGAATCAATCTTCCGCGCTGCTCTCCCTTGGTTGAAATCGCGTTGCATGGCGCGCTGTATCAGAATGCAATCGGCGCGGAATTACTTTGAGATCGAGTCAATATTTATACCAAGCTTTTAGAGCAAAGTTATTTCTGGTGGAAGCTCGACCCCCCTCAGGTGAGCTAACCGAGAATTGATTGATTGATTGATTGAATAAACTTTATTCAAGACATCAAGCGCGATGTTAGGGCGCCCGCCCGGTGAGAGGCGTCCTCAGTCCAGGATGCCTTGGAGGTGACCCGCTCGTGTTGCCCTCTCTACCAGCATGCGCTGGGTAGAGCGTACGGAGCTGGCCAGCAACTCCCCTCACTGCTTGTGGTAATGTTGGGAAGCGGCGGTTGGGTAGAGGTGTTGGAGCATTCCTACGGTAATGTGGTAGAGAGTTCCCATTGTTGGACAAAACTGACACTTGGCTGGGAGTAAAGTTTGGTTCGTAGGTAGAAGGTGGGTGGTGTCGTCGTGTATGGGTGAAAGTAGACGATGACGCTGACGCAGGAGGTAGATGATGAAGAAGAAGAAGTCTATTTACACTTAGTTACAAGGACATTCAGAAGGACACGAAGGACAACTCAAGACAATGAAAATTGGATTACAATTAAAAGGTGCCGCAGCGCAAAGGAGGGGTATCGCGGCACGATCCCTGGTGAGGGGCCCGGAGGCCAAAAAGGTGCCAAACCGCCGCACGGTTGGCTGAAAAGGTGCGTGGGGTTCTGGCGCCCAGAAACCGCCACGGGAGCGAGTCTTCGTGGCGGACCGTTCGCAGTCGCAGCTCTCGACAAACTCATTGAAGGATGCCCGAGCAGGGCGCAAGCAAAGCCGCCTCCCCACCGCAGCGCACATAGGGTTTTGACCTCCGCTCCCCCCGTGTCCGTTCCCGAAGGTCAGGAGGACAGGAAAGCCTTCCCCGACGTCCGCGTAAAACGCCGCCGGCGAGGCCCATACAAAGAGTTGCGAGTCGCTGGCGTCGGCGGCGGCCGCTCAGTCGCTCCCGCCGAAGGAGAGGGACAACACAAGGCCACGAGAAGGGAGGGGGGTCATGATCCCGATGGGATCTATCGGCGCTGTCATCATTACAGCTGGGTATAACTTTTCTGGTGATATGCTCACCAGCTACGCATCTTCAAACTTGTTTTAGCGGCTTCGTGTTTCAGCTCGCAACGCAAAATGACTACACGGACGCGAGGCTTCGGCTGTGGTCGTCAACCATGCAAACCGTACGTTCTTTGCGAGTAGTCAGCGCTAATTGTGGTGTGAGGAAGGAGCCACGAATCAAAAGTGTTCGACTCCCCTCAACCCGCTTCCTCTCACTTTTCCCTTGACAGACGCAATGAAGGTTTGCTCAATTCAATTCTCCCGCTTTCGCAGCGCTTGCGTGCCATTTGTTGGGTCCTTTTGTTTCTGTTGTGCAGACAGCAGCTCGAGCCGGCATGCTTTGTTAGCCATAGCTATATCTGGCCTCCTTTTGGACCATTTTTAACGGGTTGGTTTCTCAGGCGCTATCGCAAAAAGTAATTCTTAACAAAATTAAGACTGCAGAACAATGGGAGACTTCTGCTCAGTTCCTCGCCGGAGCCACAACTCGCAGCAGTCCGGATGGCCGAAGCCGGCGCGATGATCCAAGGAATCCTGGCTGACGGCTGAGGGAGAGAGACCATCCAAGTCGCCTACCTTTCAGAACACATCTAGGGCATCAAATAAAGTCATATCTCTCTCTTTTAACAAATTAACAAAAGCTTTCTTAACAAAAAGAAGGCCGGCACTCCCGGTTATGTACTTTTATTTTGCCTCCAGTAGGCCTGAGGTTTCTTTAGCGCTGAATAATGTGGACATGTATGAGTCCATGGCAGCATTTTTAGTAGTCAGGAACGTTATCTTTTTCAAACATTGTTACCTGTTTTCTAAGCCCGGTAGTTGAATTCAGTTACAGACAGATAAACAGGCAGACCAAAATTTCAGCGTTTAGGTAGCCCAAGAAAGACTGTCGTTCACTAAAACAATTCACTAAAACCAAGTGTGTCGAGCGAATGCTGGGATTTCGCGACGATAACGCGCAGCGAACTTGGGATGCAGCCAGCGCCTCCTTGTACCACCCGCCGCGGCAGCTCAGTGGCCAAGGCGCTGTGCTACTGAGCACGAGGACGCGGGTTCGACTCCCGGCCGCGGCGGCCGCTTTTCTGATGGAGGCGAAGAGCAAAAATGCCCGTGTGTTCGAGATGTCGGTGGACGTTAAAGAACCCCAGGGGGTCAAAATTAATCCGGAGCCCTCCACTACAGCGCGCCTCATCGCCTGCATTGCGTCGGAGCGTTAAACCTCACAATCAATCGATCTCCTTGTATCATTGCAAGGTTCAAGGGGGGCGCCTTGCATCTCCTTGTATCATTTCCTATTGGAACGCACCCTTACCCTTCCCCTCTATCCCCCTTTCGCGCACGTTCCCTTGGAACGAACGAGCAATTAAATGCTTTCACGGCGCAACCGCACGAGGCGCTGGTTTGACCTTGGCTGAACTTGAAGGACAGATTGACTCTACGAGGAACGAGCCATTTTCTCGGTTTGTACATGGAGTAATAGAGCTTTCGCTCTAATAAATGCCCTCCTCATCCTTTGGCGGCGGCGCGCAGGATCACATGGATGTACGAGAACGGCCTGGTGAACAAGTGGATGGCCGACAGCCTGGGCGACTGGCAGCGCTGCGTGCGGCAGACGGGGGGCCACGCCGCCGACGACCTCACCGTGGAGGACACGCTGGCCAGCTTCGTGCTCTGGGCACTCGTCATGGCGCTGGCCGCCGCCGCCTTCCTCGCCGAGGTGCTACTGCACGCGCACTCCCGGAAGAAGTCGCCCCCGTACCCGCACCCGTCGCGGCCAGCGATGGTGCGCCGCGGCGTAATGTTGACGCGGGTGGGCCTAAATCGAAGGCGCGTTCCGCGCACCATTCGCCACGGGCACCTGCAGTCTGTCTGACAAATGATCACATTCGAATGAAAGCGTATTGTTGGGCTGTTCTTGGAACGCGGATATTAGAGAAGAAATCAATTCGACTCGCCGTTAATAAATAGATTTTTAACTGAGTGCGTCGTCTAGCGTGACTCACTAGTCTCCTTAACTTTGGTCATGTGGTGTTGTTAAAAAGAGGCATCGGGGAATTTCATAGAAACGCTCTACATTAAAGGTATGAAAACTAACTGACGTGAAAGCACATCGTTGTGTTTTAACACTGTCATTGTTTATTAGGTTAACACTGTCGCAGCAGTGCTAACGTATTGGTTCCTATTTCGTGTTGTAGTAGTAGTAAAAGCACTGTAGTAGTAAAGAGGGTAGTAAAAGCACTGGTACAGTCCTTGGATTTCACTGCGTATTTCTTGTTCACGCCAATAAGAAGTCAGTTCTTTTCAAATTAACTCTTGAAATGAGTCCATCACAGCTGGTGGGCCAGGCAAAAGAGTCCATCGTGAGTATGACCAGTGAGGTCTCCTCTCAGACAACTCGTGCCAGACCGCTGTTTGGAGAATAAAGTGTTATTTGGTGGATTAATTCTGTGTCAAGTTGTTGGGGATCAGGCTGCAGTTGTGGTGCTGTGAATGTTCGGTGTTTGGCGAAAATAGCACGTGACCACACGAGATGAGTGAGGTTTGCTGAGGTACTTGTGTGACAGTACGGGCACCTTGGGGGGTAACTGGGGAGTGTACCATTTACGATCCATTTCGGGTGAGTAGGCTACGCCGGCGAGAAATTTGTTGACAAAGATTTCACTACAGCGTGGTAGCGGTGGTAAAGCGCTCAAATATCCTGCTGGAGTTCTGCTTTTCACCCGGTCTCTTCGGTCCTTCTTATACCGGTGGAGTCACATCGCCGGTGAGGGCGTAGGGGACCGTTCGGCTCTTCGTCAGGCGCCAGTGGAGATTGTAAATGCGCATTCTCCTGTGCGACCTCATGGGCCGCCTGGTTGCCCGAGGAAGAGGGTTCATGGCCCGGTACCCACTCAATGCGAACTTGTGTTTTGTTCCGTTGCAAAATTTGCGCTTGGTATAATATCTGATGTGCCAGGGGATTTGTGGTCTTGCAAGATCCTACTGTTCCCAATGCTTCGTACGAGTCTGTGAGGATACGAATAAATTGCGGCAGAGGATACTGAGCATCATATGCAAGGAATGTCACGGCATGGTTGATGGCATGCAGTTATGCTTCAAGGCTCGTTACATGGTTGTTATACATGGTGTGATACCCTGAGAGGGCAGGAACCTCCGGGCATGTACAGGCCAGTCCGATAACATTTAAGCTTATAAGCTGGCGTCTGTGTAGATGTTAACTGCGTTTTTGAGTCTTGTCGTGTGAAGGCGTCGGATGCGTTGTTGGCGGAGTGCAGGATTGTTGCGTGCAGTCAGCTTGCTGTGCCACGGCCGGGCTATAGAGCGGCGGCGCGCTCTGTGCGCACGCCGCCGCTCTAGCCCGGCCGTGGCTGTGCATAGTGCATACGATTTCTGGTCGACTCCATAGATCAAGTGGGGTAGGGGAAGGTGCAGGGTGTTGGTGGGCTGCGCACGTCCCATGCAGTGAGGGTATGTCCTTGGTGTGTTAAAGGGCGTTTGAATTCAGCCTCCGCCTTGGCTTCGTTGATGATGTCCCCAATGGGAGGAAGGGGAACTGCCTGTTCGAGTTTCTGGTTAGGTGTGTGCTTGGAAAAAACCACTGATGGTTCGAAGGGTTGCCCTGGGCAACACTTGGAGGGCTCTTGTGTGGGTTTTGTTGAGTTTATAGGCGAGAGCACCGCAAGTGAGAGTACTCACTGTGACAGCTCTGGCCACAGTCAAGGCGGCCTTTTGGGTTGCTCCTCCGTATTTGTTCTAAAGTCTGCGGATGATGTGGAGCAGACTCTTCCACTTTTACTTCAACCTCTGAAGCCATATTCCAGCGCTGTTCTTTGTTCCGATTGGTAAGCTGTGGAGGGTAATGGGTTCTGTCGCGGCTTGCATTTCATGATTTGCTATAATAACTTGTATGACGTCGGATTGAGCGGGTGGTTTAAAGCCGTATACCGCCAAGAGCTGGCTCTTTTCAGGAGCGAGCTGGAATCTCAGGTCGGCAAGAGTCAGCTCGAGGCTATGTGCCGCGGCTTGCAGTTCTACTGTTTGGTTCTCAAGAGAGTCGGAGTCGGCTGCTTCAGTCCAAACGGTGCCGTCGTCCGCATAAATGGTATAAAGCGGGCAGCCGTGTCGACTTCCAACTGTCGTGCCACCCTAGTCATGGCTAGATTAAATAGAACCGGTCCCAAAATCGAACCTTGAGGGTACCCCGCGGTCTATGTAATAGGTAGTGGGTTCCCAGCCAGGGCGCGAGCCATGGAGTCTTATAGGTCAGCCTTGTAAGAAGGTTCGTATCCACTTTTGAGCTCTTTCACTCGCGATACGCCTTTGCAAGTTCCTCCAAAATGACCTTTTGGCTGACGTTGTCAAAAGCCTTGCGTAAGTCAACGGCCATGACAATGTCTGGGTTTTCTCTTGCGTAGTAGGATCGGTTGATGACTCTCCGCAGCAGCCAGAGGCTGTCGTGACGAAAGCCTGTTTGGGAGGGGTGGAAGTAGGGTTGCAAATACTGCAAATAGTGCATGAGGCGATTGTTAATCAGTCTCTCAATTAATTTGTACTTACCGGGGTTAATGAAATTGGGCGTAGGTTGTTAAGGTTCCCCCGAGTTTCAGTTGGTTTGTTCGGTTTAGGTATATGGAAATGAAATAATTACCAGAGATGGTAACTCTTCAAAGAAACCCCGAAGAAGTGCTATGAATGGGTTACAAATTAAACTTTTGCCTTTGCATGCTTGCCAAAAGGTACTCCTTGATGTCACGGTAGATGAGACCACGGCCGCAGCTGCTTCACACAGCCGTGAAAATAACTACGGATAGATGATTGCTCGAAAACCGGTGCCTTGTAACCAACTTAGGTAGCGCTGCCCGAATGAGAGGAGGAATGAAACGTCATTTGCCACGAAATGGCAGCTGAGTCATTAGTCCAACTCTTCCCATGTAGCCACGCATAGCGCAGCTTCTCCGTGGTTCGAGAAAGCTATCTGGCCATCAGACTTGTATCGGCCGAGTTGTCAACCCAAGAGGGGATGACTAGTGGGAACGAGAGGGGAAGGTAAGAGAGGGAGCGAGACCACTGGCACTCGCATGTCCCGTCCCGGACGTCCGAGTAGCCCGCCGCAATAAATCTAGCAAACCGTTCCGGGCTTCCTTAAAGGAGCCATGAAGACAAACTACAAGTTGGGTTTATTAGAAAGACTGCTTAGTCCCGATAACAATGATACCAATATCATCGCAATCTTCGAACAAATAACGGAGATATTAAAGAAAAACGTGTGAAGCAGTCGCGACCCCCCCCTAGCCAATTTCCCGCAAACTTTTCTATGACGTCACGGAACCTTGTTTGTGCGATTTGGCGGGCCGCCTAACTGACCTGTCGCGACGACACATGACTGGACGTCTGTAATGGGGCCTCTAGTTCCATTTGACCGCATCACTTGAATGCTAACATGCAGTTAACGTATGACGTCATTCTTGCTCATAAGACGTCACTGTGGCGCAAAATTTGAAATTTTTTAAATACTTCTCGCTTTTTTTCGTTAAAAAAGCATCTTTTGTGGCTGTAATGGAGCTGAGTGAGATACGGAATCCTAGTTCTTTCAAATTAAACGAAGTTTTTTCTCTTCATGGCTCCTTTAACGGGGCCGACAAAATGATTTTTGTCTGGTATAGTTTCTTTCTTCCAAATGAATGGGCATTACTTAAAGCACCTGAACCCCAAATGGTTTTGTTGGTAGCGCCCTAGAACTTTGAAAGCGGAATTTTTACATATAGCCATATGTATCCCGCCAATAGGAATGCTGGCAACCTTGAGAGTGAGCCGTGCGGCAACCGTCTTCTAACTGCACGTGAGAACAAAAGAGGTGTTTAAAAACTTGTACCCGCCGAAAACAGCAATAGTGTGCAACCTTTCCTATTCCTTCTGGCGGTTTTTAATCGCGCGTTGAAATTGAAGAAGTTGTTTGGACCCGCACGGCCGGGCTCGAGCGGCGGCGTGCCGTGGGACACGTAACGCATTGTCACGTTTAGACACTACGTGTCGCCACCTTTTAGACTTCAGAAATTTTAGTGCAGAATCGATATTATTTCCACCTGTTTGGATAATCCTTGCGGTTACCGCAGTATAATAAACTCATCTTTATATGAGCTAGGCGACATGCACTCCACAAAAAAATTTCACCATCTTCCCGTAGGGGAACCCTGAGTAGTATGCGGAGCAGTCGACTCAAGTTCCCATTAGTTTTCAGTTCGATCGCGGTGTTGCGGGAGGAGAATGAGGGGAGCGGAGTGCGCGCGCGCGTCCATTTAATTACCGCCGGAGCTACAGTTGGCGCCCCCCGCGGAGTATGCAGCGGCTACCGTCGCGTCTCTAACCCTAAGCTGCTTCGCATTATCGCGCGTGGAGCCACAGGTGTTGCCATTCGTTGCGCAATCCCGGAGAGGAGAGGAGAGGAGAGGAGGAATGCCGGAGAGGAGAGGAGAGGAGGAGAGGAGAGGAGGAATGCCTCGCACACTACTCGGGGTTCCCCTACGGGAAGATGACGACGGTGGTTGAACGCGAAGCTATCTCGTGATGGATTCTTTGGTTGGCCAACCCTAGGGGCATCCTGTGACACAAATCATCATCAGCGGTGCCGGGCCAGGCAATGCGCAGTGGGGGTGCGAACGGCGGACAACGACGAGGGAGGGAGGGACACAGCCCCGAGAATGAGATGCTTCGCATCTAAAATCGGCTGTCTGCCCCCTTAAGAAACTTGCGCATTACGTGCAACTTCAGCAGCGAATTTATTTGTATCCGGCAACGGACGGCCAAGTGAAGCCTGAACACGTCAGCATAAGGGTAAGGGAAACTGCGCTGGGATTCCCGTGCGCCCTGGAGGAATTCCCTCGAAGGGTGGTTGTTCTGAGTGACGCACGTGGCATGCCGAATCTGCGTTATGCGAAATTCTTCGGTGCAGCGTTTAGCGCAAGGTGGCTAGCGCATCTTGATGGCCTGTTGAACGCGAAGCCAGCATCGGCGCCAGTCCTTGCTCGAGATCCAGCGTAGGGACGCCGAGAAGAGTGCGTCTGCAATGTTGAGCAGCAGGGGCATGGAGAGTCCCAGGTACATCCCCATCAGGCCGCCGGCGCGACTCAGTACTGTGGACGCCTGCGTGAAATGAAATCGCATTGCAAGGAAACGCACTCAAGGTGGCAGCTTTTGTGTTAATTGGGTTCGCAGTGTTAACCCACTCAAACTAGGAGCACTCAAGCTGCAAAAATTGGCCGCGTATCCGCGTACGTTGAAAATTTCGTCGAAAGACGATAGTCTACTAGCGCCCCTGCAAAGTAAATGCATCCCTTCTCCTTCCCGCTCACCTCTCATGCTGTTCCTCTCCCGTCTCGTTCCTCCCAAGATAACACGCTGGAGGTTCGCTCAAGTCAATTTAAATTCACCGCGTTCTATACTCCTTCGGACCGGGTGCTTCGATGCCAGCGCTGCCGTACGACGGGTACGCGCGTGAATCGAGGCACCCTACTACAACGTTTATAAAACCACGTTGCCCTACTCCACGAGCTTTCCAAGCGGAACGTGAAACATATCGAGTGGAACCTTTTGTTGGTGTTGGCGTTCGATTTTTAAACTGCCGGCAGGCAGCGAAGGCAACAGCAGGAGACGGTTTTCTGCCGTTGATGTAGTATTTCGTTTGCTATCGCAAAAACCTAGCATCCGTGAATTTTTTTAATAAAGGAAAACTGCAAATATCCCTGATGTATTGATTTACTGCATTATATTTGCGTAATGTCTTGTTCAGTGTTGACAAGTACGAACATTAACACCGGACTTAAACGTTTAGATTTGGCTGTGGGTGTATAAGACTACTGCGCAGCTTCTGTTCCACTTTGGCCGGGTGGCTGAATCGAGCCACAGACAGACAGACAGACAGACAGACAGACAGACAGACCAAAATTTCTGCGTTTAAAGACGATAGTCTTTTTTGGGCTACTTAAAAAAACATGGCGCCTAGTATCTGCATGCTTCGTATCTGCATACACTGCATGCTTCGCCCCTACCCAGGCTTCACGTTAGTGGAGATAGCCCGGTATTTTTTGTTAAGTTGTTTCTGCGAATCTTTTGTCGAAAGAATTGCTGCATGTTTCGTTGACGCAAATAAGCTTGACGGGCGAGAAATAAACCCTTTATCAGTCAAATTTATCTGTGCACCTAACGTAAGACCAAATCAACATACGTAGCTACCGCGGCTTCCGATTCAACTAAACGTAGCGCTCATAACGGTAACGTCACTGCATATTCGCTGCGGGTTTCATAATTTAGAGAGAGGGCAGCATGCGCTCCAATCGTCGCCATAGAACTGCCAAGTGGCGTTAGTATATGGCGATGCAGAAAAGGCCACGAGGAACGGAACCATCGCATGCTGGCGCGTGCTTTGTGCATATTGGTCAGATCTGCAGGAGATTAAACATCAAATCAGACTGAGGGCCATATTCCGAGTCCCTCCTCCACTCCATTTGCTCCCTCCACACGGTTGAGGAGAGGATTCCGGCAATGCATATGCATGGGGAAATCGATTTCAAGGCTCCCCTCCACTGGAGGCTTGAGTGGAGGAAGGACTCAGAATACCAGGGTAAGTATCTTTAAAACAAGGCTGAAGGAGCAGTGTTAGATGTTTACCTAGGCATTCCTGTAACCTATTGTGCCCCACGAAGAAATTTGGGGCATGCGTGTGTGCGTTTGCACATGTGGGCTCACAGGGCGTGACGAATGTGCGTTTTCACCCGACGCGGTGGCTGAGTGGCTATGGCGTTGTGCTGCTGGCCCCAAGAACGCTGGTTAGATTCCGGGCAGCGGCGGCCACTTTTTTTATAGAGGCGAAAAGCGCGAACGATTGTGCTCGTGATTTCGGCGCACGTTAAAGTTCCCCAGGTTGTCAAAATTAATCCGGAGCCCTTTACTATGACGCGCGTCTCATCGCCGTCAGTCGAATATGCGTTTTCATGCGGATTTTCATTTCCCTGTTGACAACAGTGGTGCTAGGATATTTTCCGACAGAGGCTGTATTTATATGCAATAGGCTAGCTATAATGTATTGGTAAAAAACTCGAACAAGAAGATCGCGTGCATTGTCACCATGTCTTCTCAACGTTTAAGCAAAGAAACAATGCAATTCATACTTCAATATATACGCGTTTCTAACGTGACACTGGCAATCTCACCTGGACTTTAGGAGTCCTAGTCCTGTAACGTGTCTGGGGCGTCCGTCGAAAAACTTTTATCGACGCAAGATTTCTGAAAAAGGGTAAGCCAAAGTTGTGTAAATATACCAATGCAGTACTATCAGTACAAATTCTGTAACACCAGCACTATTTTGCGACTGGGTGGGCTTCTGTCTGTATTATAAACTCCACGAAATTCAGCCTGAGATATGCCGCCCTACACTCTAACGCAAACAAAAAAAAGGAGTCAGTAGATATTCTCTTGACGGAGTCATTCTTTTGTCACAGAATTGCACGTTCCTAACTAATACAGAGTCACTGGACTCTTTACAAGAGAGTCCTAGGACTCCTCCATACCAACAGTCGAAAAAGAGTATGCGTGACTCCACATAGGTAGTCCAGCTGACTACCATGTGACTCCATTATCCCAAGAGTCAAGAAGGGCAATGCGTGACTTTATCTGACGCAGTCACTTTGTATATTTAACAAAAAAATCGGCGCAGCTTGCACTACTCGTGCAATACTCGTGCAAAGCTGGAGAAACAGCAGAGCTGGCGGCCCCTCTCCCTTCATCGGAGAACCGGCTGTTGCACCTCGCGTGGATTTCCGAACTTACGGCTGGAAGTGGTACATGAGTGCTGGCCCGGATCATTTTGTCCGCGGCCTTTCACGTTTGTGCCAAAGCGGACCGCGTTAGCACGTGCTAGAACGTCAGGCAACTGGCTTCGCGAACTCGCCGTGTGTAGCGCGAGATTTCGTGTGCTCCCCATTTGAGACGCGGGCGCACGAGCGAACAAACAAGCGAGCAAACGAGCGAGCCAGCAAGCGAGCAAACGACGGCTGTTCAAACTCACATCTATTAACAGCGAAGCTCTTTAGCAATTCGTTGATTTCGGCGTTGCACAAAACTCAGTAGTATAACAGCATAAAAATAAGAAATCACCGGCAGCGGCAGGACTAGCACCTGCGTCTGGTAGACCAACGGTAAGCCAGACGTCTCACCCACTCGGCTACGAAAGCGATTTAGTGCCCAATAGTCAAACGGCTTACTCACTCGGCTGTGAATGTGGGGAGAGGAATCACACCATCTGCTCGACACAGAACACGTGATAGGGTACACGTTGCACCTGCGGGCGCCTAGCTACTGCACTCAAATTTCACCCTGGCTCAATGCCTTCGAAATGTGTAGTAGGTACCATGAGAACTACTGCGACGCGACCGGTAGCTCTGTGCAGTGCGGGGTTATTCAGTTTCAGGCACTCAAAACAACGCCCTTGCAGACGACAAAGCACCTGCCGGCGTGTCGCGCAAACAGCCATTTAGCGGAAGTGACATGCCAGCCGTCCAGGCCGATCGGCCTGCCTCGCAGCGGGAGAATCCGGGAAACTCGTATTTCGCGCCACCGGTACGCCTGGCTGCCATGGATCCAAAGAGGCTTTGTTCACCGTGCGGTTCTTTCCTTTTCGAGTGTCGTCGCGACATCATGCCTACGCGCTGTGCTGCTGTCGGAGCGCACGAATAGTGTCGTGCTTGCGGGACAAGCGCTCCCTTTTCCGCGCGCCTCCCGCACGCGCGCGCTCACACTCCCCTCCTGGCTGGTCGAGCCGGCCGCGTCACAGAACCGCGTCGGCCGGTCCGCACAGCTCGCGCCGTCAGGCCAGGCCGTCTGGCCGGTCTGGCCGCTCGCGCCGACGGCTGATACGTCACTTCCGCCTGCCCGTAACGGCCGCGTTTTGCCCAGTTTCGTTTTCAAAATCGACGATTTTTGCTGGTCGCTTGCGGCGTAATTACGCACATTTTAGACGTCATACTTCGTACATCGCGGTCTTTTTAGTCATACTATGCAGGAACAGTGATTTCGCGCGGTCGAAATTTTGAGTGCAGTTGGCCTTTAAAGGGGCCCTTAAAGGCCAACTGCACTCAAAATTTCGACTTCTTGAAAACCCTATTTCCGTATAGTCTGCTTAAAAAGAAAGCAACATGCAAAATACAACAGCTGAAATACGCACGTGGACGCCGCAAGCGGCCAGCAAAAAATCGGCGATTTTGAAACCGAAACCGAGGAGAGCGCGGCCATTGCAGTGACGTTGCAGCCGTCCAGCGAGCGGCCGGACGGTCACCAGTTCGGGAGAATGTCTGCGCGCAAGCTCTACGCGCGCACGGGGCAGCAGAGCTCGACCGGTTCTCCCGCTGCGTGGCTGGCCAGAGGAAAAAGCCACCGTCGGCTGGAACGTCACAGGCGCGTCATGGCTGTTTACGCGATCCGCCGGCAGGTGCAGAGTGGTCTGCGGCGGAGCCTTTTTAAACGCTTCTGACTGATTAACGAGGCGTTTCACGGGGCTACCACTTGTGTCTCAGCTTATTTGGGGGTACTTCCTACGCATTAAAAACAAATTTGGACGAGGTGAAATTTGAGTGCAGTTGGCCTTTAAAGGCGTTTTGAGCACACTAAATTGACTAGCGCAATCGTTAGATTGGGTCGTCAACATCATCTGTGCCAAGTATTAGTCTTTTACGCGTAACGGAAAGCTCACACTTTTGTTGCAAAGTTTGTCGTTTTTTTCTCACCCTTCCCTTCGTGTTTTTGGACGCCGCCATCCTCACATGTCTACGTCATCGATTCCCAGATGTTCGTCATAAGCTAGACATCCTGCTATTGGGCGGCTTTTTCACGCACCTCCGGCAAAGAGATGAGTCGTCTGCTCAGCGTCGGCTCGCCGGCTGATCTGCCAGCGGAGTGCCGGAGTGCTTAGACATTTTACGAAAAACGAAACAAGTGTAAACAAACGCTTAACCGTTTGTATTGAATGCAACAGGCCATAACACGACATGGATATTCTCTTACTTGAGTACGTTCCATAAAGAAAACGTTGAAGCCCCGTGGCACTTCTTTCTTGCAATCGCAGAGAACGCCCTGAGCCGAATGCCCGGGTTTGACGCATACATTTTATTCAACTTCCAAACAATCCAGAGATGCGTTTCGAACGAACACAACGTCACAACATGCGTGGCAAGTCCAAACCGCGATCGACAGACGATGGATTGCCTCCTCCTGCCCCTCGTAAATTCGGCACTCACCTCGCGCGTGGTTTGCGGGGACGAACAGCAAGTCACTTAACTCTGGCGCACACGCCGAGATGGCTTTTAGCCACGCACACTGCACATACCCCGTGCGAGGTTGAGTCGTACGCCGCTCGAGAAAGATAATCCAGACCATGGAAGCACTATCCACCCGCAGAAGCACAACGTCGCATTTCATCGCGAAACAAAGGCGTCCACAACACACACACCATCGCCTCCTGCCGCTCTCCACCACGCGTCGCCCCAAGCTGAACTGGCGTTTTGTGCACGGGTTCTGTATCGGTTTAAAATGTCTTTTTCACATGCCGCCGGCAGGAATTACCACCGCGACAAAATAAGACCCGGCACCGGCGGGGCCACATCTGATACGGCGCTTTTTGGATAAACAGTGCGCTGTGCATCCAAGGGAGCGAGCGCACAATCCTCCCCGTGCGGCTGCGAGTTCGCCGCCGATAGAAAGTCACGTGCCGCCGATAGCAAAGTTCTGCTGCAACGTACACCGCGAAACGGCAAGGCCAGGCCGCCGCACACATGCGGCCAGATTTTTCGTTCGCTTTTCCAGCCTTAAGCGGAGTGCGGGATTCATGGTGTCAACAAAGCTTTCCCGTAGCAGACGGCAGTGTGAGCAGCGCAATAGCGGAAGTACGTCACCGCCGAGGAGCGCAGCATCATGGGAGGGAAGGCTCGCTCGCCGTCAACAGCGGAGAGTAAGTTGAAAGGAGAAGGAAACGCGGCGCGACGATAATGCGCGGTTTTTGATTTACGATTTCTCAGCTAATACTCATCGCTTTAACAAAATTCTTGCGGGAGGAGATTGCTGATACATTGCTTTATTTGGTTACATGTACATCCACGCATCGGCGGAAGGTATTTCAGGACCCCTTTAAGTGAGCGCGTTCCATTCGTTTGTTCTGCTTCTTCGATTTGCTTCTTCGCCGTTCGAGCAATATAGAATTATGGTCGTTGCGGCAGCGAATAAGAAGCAAGTCGGTTGCAATCGTGGACTTAAACTGCCGTGATGTCCGTGGAGGTTGCGTACAGCTTCTCTACCTTCAAGTCTTACGCGTTAGTGTGAGCTTCCTTCATTTTTTGTCCGAACTTGCAGCTGAAAGTTCTCCATAACTGCAGTCGCTGATCGTTTTGTCCTTTCACATCTCTCCCAAAGCTGAACACGTTAGCACGCGCTAGAACCCTCGGCCAATTCCAAAGCCAACGTTACGAATACCCAAAGGATATAATGCTGTGCGCTCGGAATGCGATGATAGCTAACAAAGCTGAAGAGCATTGGTGAAATTCATGCTATGGAGATTGACGACAGGGCAACGGTGTAATTCGCGTAATGTTTGAAGTGAGCGGAATCGAGGCGAAGGGAGGGAAATGGAGCTCTTGATGAAACTCACTGCTGGGTGGAAGTAGGCTCCAGTAATATGCAGCAACTAGCCCAACAATATGCACAGAGTGGGGACCAAACCACGCCTGGCGTGGGTTCGGTCCCCACTCTGGGCGCGTGTTCGCATTTCTTTCTCTGCACATATACATATATATGTATTATATATATTATATATATTATATAGATATATATATATATATATATATATATATATATATATATATATATTATATATATATATATATTATATATATATATATACGTCAGAATATGATGCAATGGGCCCGGTGAAATACTGTAGAGCGAACAGACGAACGGGTAACAAACAAACTTTATTGACGTTTCGGCCTGGGACAGACCTTCGTCAGTTTTCTGACGAAGGTCTGTCCCAGGCCGAAACGTCAATAAAGTTTGTTGTTTATATATATAGTATATTATATATATATATATATATATATAGCTATATATATATATATATATATATATATATATATATATATATATATATATATATATATATATATAGTTTTCAAAACAATGCAATGATATCTCCATAGGATAGACGCCGGTTTCAAAACGCGCGGGACGCCGGTTCAATTCACACGAAGGGACTCGTTTTTTGTTGTTGTTTTTCTTTGCAATTGGAGGTTTTCTGTCCGCGTCGGACAGCTTACGGCCGGGTTAAACTGCTCCGCTGTTAAAAGTGGTAAAGCGGTAAATCTGCTGTTATATTTACGATCTTTTCACAGGCGGAAAGGCACAGCCACCTTGCTGGAAGGGTAACCGCTACATTAAGCGAACAAAGAATGAAAGTACCACCCCGTAGTTTTTTTTTTTTTTTTTTTTTGTTGATCAAGGAACACCTTTCCGATTCAGTGGAGTTATATCGAAGAGACAGAGGGCGTGGCCTATATTTAAAGCCCCTCCCCCGTCATCTGCGCGCCGAAAGAAATAAGCATGCCTACTCCCGTTTCGCGATATAGTTAAACCTGGATGAAACGAACCTCTATGTAACGAATTCCTCGATTTGACGAAGTTTTTCAATTACCCATTGCCACCCCCATTGAAGCCCATGTGTTTGCGACCTCCATGCAGCGAAACGTCGCGGTAATTTACCGTGATGTAAAGAAGTCGGTGAGCTGACCAGTCATTGTTTTTTGCCCTTTTACTCGAAAATCGACCGCAGAAATGAACTAATTTAGCGAATAGTAGCAGTGCCGCAAGGAGTTAGCAGCAATGAAGACGTCTGGAATCACTTAAACACCGAATTCGTCATGATGATGATGAACGGAGGGACTAGCACCATCCCGTGGCCAACGTAGCAGTCACATGTGGTCTTGCTTGCGTAGCGTGACACCACGCCAGCTACCAAGAGTAAGTACCCTTCACGTCTTTTTTTTTTTTTTGCCCGCACCGCAGACCACCCTGGCTTTCCAGGTGTGAGTGCGATTTTAATGCTAGGCCGTCCTGTCGGCGTGTAGTGGCGCGTCTCCACTTCTATCTGGGGCATCGGTTCGTCGGTGATGAGTGCTGTTGCTAGATGACGAAAAGTTGTGTCTTTTCAAAAAAAAGCGCACAATTTTAGATGTCGTCTCCGGTGGCGAGAAGGAATAACGTTGCCGCCTGTTATAGTATCCCTCTCGACAATCTTGAGTGCGGTAAAGAGCATCAAGTTCCCCAAAAGGCACCTTTTCAGCATATGTTTGGTTCTTGTAACGAGTTAAGGCGCGGAAAAGTGTCAAAAGGCAAAAGTGGTGCTTAAGTTACGTTTGTGAATACGGAATAGTGTGGCCTCGCTTCGTTGGAGCTCCGCGTAGCGACTAAGTTTGTGGGAAAGCAGGAGGCGGAAATCACGCGGTCTTTCACTTGGAAATAAATCCATGAAGGGCGCGTTCACCTTCACTCATGTCCAGCATTTTGGCTTCGTTCCTCCTTCATTCCCGCAAGTCTCTACTCAAAACCTGCATATAACGAAAACCTGGATGTAACGAAAAATTGCGAACTTTTGTTAGCTTCGTTACATCCTAGTTTAACTGTACTCCACTCACCATCTGTCTCATTTTACTAGTCCACGAAGACGCGTATGCTCACCCCAAAAACTAAATTTGGACTAAACAGAATTAAAAGCGCCTGTAATAAACAACGCAGAGAGGAAATAACCGTACACGCTGTGCCAATGTATTTGGACGGCTGAACAAAAAGACGTGACAGAGCAAGAGGCAAGTCTCAGGAAACTATTTTCCCGTGGTATGCAAACAGACGTTTATGCATGTCTAATGAAACTTCGCTTTTAGCCATTTTCCAAAATAGGGACTTGGTCTGAAATTTTACTTACTTTTTGGGAATGTTCGTCGTACCGTTCGTCCACTGCGGTCAGCGTAGAAGAAACGAAAGAACATATGCGACGCATGAAGGATCTTCAGAATAGTTTTTTTGTAAATGCGGTGGAAGGCGGAAATGAGTTTTGCCTCACATTTCCTGTGCCTAAATCCAGAGAGCTCGTTGACATCATGTAGGTAATACCCCTATTCAGAGAGAGAAAAAAAGAAGGGTACTTAAAAACGATAGTTATAGGGACTACTTGAAGTATAGCAAAATTATTGCCTGCGAAAGTTGTTATAAATCGTTTTTTTTTTTTTCTGCGTCGCCGGATGCATTTAGGCTATCGATGATTGCGCGCATACATTGCATCATTTTGTGTGCTTTGCAAGGCACTGTGTTTTATATCCCATTCAACGAAAGTTTTCATATCTGACCATGGTCTGACGTATGAAATCTGTTATTTGATGTAATGTTCAAACATTTGGCAATGGCTTTCTTCCGTGATAGTTTCACTCCCGTATTTTCTACCCTCGTCATGACGCAGGCGTATTTAGTCGACTCAAAACTAAATTTCTTTGCCACGATATGTTGGCATATGCCAAGAAACTCTGCGGTGAAGTCAATTTCAAAAAAAAAAAAAGTTTGTTTTCACTTCGCATTTCTTAATATCTGTGGCTCTTATCCATCGGTAAATAGAACATGTTGTTGGTTTCAATTTCAAACGCCTGTCTTGTCTGCCACCGTTCTCGTCTTCTTTGCGCTAAGCCCGTCATTAACTCCGGTTAAAATTGAGGAGTTTAAAAACGAGCAATGTACGCCAAATTTATTTTGGTGGACTGGGTTGTGAACCAGAAACTTACTGCAGAAGATACGCGAGGGTGCCACCATTGCATAAAACCGTGCGTTTACATGTGGCTAACTACCCAGCCTCAGATGCTTTGCATGTGTCTTCGTTTATGTGAAATATTTTCGGAAATTTGATTTTAACTCCTTCGCTGTATCTTAATTCGTCTTTCTTGCTATGGCCACGACATTCATATATTCACTTGGGCAGTGACTACACTTGCTTGCATCCATTCATAAGGTGATTTATCATTTGTTCTGCTTTAGGTGTGAAGTTTGTCATTTCTTTTTCTGAACATTTCAATCCTGTCTTAACCATCTATTTTTATTGAGGCTGTCCTCCATCAGATGTCCCTCTCTTGCCTCCCTTTTATCAGCTTTCCTGTACCTATGAAAAAAACACTAAGAATAAACTGAGAACAGCATTTTAATCCCTCGTCTTGCACACAACAGTAAATGTTGACTGAAAGAGTATTTGCGACGTCCAGAGAGCAGAACTGGAAGAAACAGGCCTGTTTCCGAAAAGAGTATTTATAAAATTTCTCTCATGTCATCATCGTCATCATCATCAGCCTATCTACGCCCACTGCAGGGCAAAGGCCTCTCCCATAGATCTCCAATTATCCCAATCATGTGCTAACTGCTACCAATTTATCCTCGCAAACTTCTTGATCTCATCTGCCCACCTAACTTTCTGCCACCTCCTGCCGCGCTTGCCTTCTCTAGGGATCCACCCTGTTACCCTTAATGACCAACGGTTATCTTGCCTTCGCATTACAGGCACGGCCCACGCCCATTTCTTCTTCTTAGTTTCTACTAATATGTCCTTAACACGCGCTTGTTCCCTGACCCACTCCGCTCTCTTCTTGTCCCCTAATGTTACACCTATCATCTTCCGTTCCATTGCGCGCTGAGTCATCCTCAATTTAAGTAGAACCCTTTAAGTGAGCCTTCAAGTTTCTGCCCCGTATGTATGTATGTATGTATGTATGTATGTATGTATGTATGTATGTATGTATGTATGTATGTATGTATGTATGTATGTATGTATGTAACATAAAAAAACCTCTCCCTAACTGTAACTGCAATTCACATGCGGACCACGCCGGGGCACCCACTGAAATTATAAACTCCAAAGCGTAAAACTGTGAGTTGTAACAGCACTGTATGTGTTGGTCGGAACATTTTTTACGTATAGGGACCGGGCAGCTGGACGGGTGGCGCCACCACTCGGCGCTCCGCTCGTCAGTGGAATGAGCCGGTGCATTGGACTACACAGCCTCCCGTTGTTTTTGTCGTGTTTGCTTCGGTGCTTTGTATGTTTTGGTGGCGTTGTGTGCAGGCATGTGAGATGAAACGAAGTCTAGACAGATGTGTTGGGTTCCTAGATGCAGTAATGACTACGTAAACTTGTCGGACGCGTCTAAAGTTGAGTATCGGCTGCAATGGCATGAGCGCTTTTTGCAGCGATCTCGCGCTTGGCTCCACCCGTTCTGAGTACGAATAAAACTACTATTATTAGTATTATTTTCTTCTTAAATGCACTAATGGCTACGCAAACTTATTGGATACTTGTAAAGTGGGAAGGGTTACATTGACACGAGCGCTTTTGCAGCGCTCTGCGCCTGGCTCCGCGCGATCTGAGTAGGAATAAAACTATTAACAATATTAGAATTCAATGACTACGGTTTCAATAACTACGGTTTCCACGCCAGCTTAGCGCTGGGATACCTCGATACGTGTGCTTTAAATAGAAAGGCACCTGCATACGAGATGGATTACCGTGTAGCCGTAGAAATGTTGCGGTAGTTTACACTTTCTGTAACCGTAAACCGACCGCAGCAATCAGTTGTAAGCTGAGTACAGGTTTCGGGCACCCTCCTGTCTTGCGTCCTTCAGCCACGCAGGAACTGGTTTTTGAAAAACATTTACCAACTAGCCAGCAACCATTGCAATTCTTGTAAAGCAATGCTTCTCCACGACAAGCAATAACGTTCTACTATCATGCGGTATTTATTCTATCAACAATTCCCGATGACTGTAGTAAGAGCATTTCTGTGAAATTAAACACGTTTCAGCCGCAGGTAATGAAGTTACGGAAGCGTCGTCCGTCACAATTTCTGTTTTGAGGTAAATCTTCGAAGACACCCCCAACTTTGTCTGTCGCTTGGCATGACGTCGACTCCGTTTCGTCATCAACTCCCAAGGCCAGTTGCCGCCATTCCTAGATCGGTTGCACACACCGGCTTGGTGGGAGCATTTAGCTGCGGTATACTCTCTCGATTCGCGAAACTGCATGCAGGCATGAAAAAATTGCATGAGCAACGAATTTCACTTCCAGCTTGACTTCCAGCTTGGCGCATTGAGCGTCGTCTGCTATTTGTAATACTGAGTATGGGCGTAAATACACATGGCATGCTCTAAAAGTCACATCCACCCGCAATAGTTGTATCTTACGCTCTTTTTAGTAACGTTGTATTGGCCAGATCATCACATGTACAGAGCGATATATGGTGAAGCGAAATAACAAAGGGCTCACAAGCAAGGCTGTCGGCAATCGCAATTGACATCTCCGCGGTGGATTTTCTTGCGCAGTTTTCTCGCACACGTAGCCGGACCTGAAACGTCATTCATGCACACTGAGGCGCAATTGCCAGAATTGCAGCGTGTCCACTTTTACAGCGCTCATAGTAAGGCCATAAAAACAAGGCTGCCACAGCAAACAAGGGCATGGAATTGTGACCGAGCCGGTTATCGACCAGCGAGACGGTTTTACTTGCCCTTGCGGCCGGATGCCAGTTTGACCTTAATATTGGCGTATATTTGCAGATTTTGGCCCGCTTCCTGACTGAATTAACGCGTCGGGAAAGATAGTGTCACTAGATAAGGTTACAGAGTATCGGCACTCTTTTCTCCTATTGCTCCGTGCCGACGCTGCATGATCATTGGCCAGTTCGCATCACGTGACACTTGTTTACACCGCGACGGTTCATGGGCGCCGCCATTTTGTTGTTTATGCGTTTTCTGTCGGTCAACTGTGGTTGTCTCAGCTTGTCCTCCCTGCTCTGCGGCTGCGAGCGACTGGCGTTGTTCCGAATGCGAATAAAAGATAACGCGCTTAGTAGCATTTCAGCTGCAGAAGTGCGTCCAAAGATGGCGTGTTGCTGCGTCTTCGGCAGTTTACAAATGACCTCGTCCAAGTTAGCGGTGAGGCCGCAGGAGCGGCAATCTGGCAACACTGATAAACAACAAAATGGCCGCCGTGGCTCACTTGCGTGCCTCAGTGACGGTACTCTGTGTCTTATCTAGTGACACTAGGAAAAACTGTGAGCTGCTATACGCAGTATGTAAAAATCCGACGCTTTCTCATCAACGTCCACGTTACACTTTTTGTGCAGATTTTTTTCCTCAGTAGTTTCTGGTGCCACGTGTTCATATAGTTTGGTCTTTTGTAGGCTTATATGTACAGTCAGCAAAACACTTGTCTATAACGCACTTACCGAGAACACGAAAAAGCATTACAAAAGAGGGGATCGGGCACCTGCGGTGTTTTCTTTGGGGCAAACAGGGGCGGTGTGAATGCGTCCCCAGTCTGGCCGCAAGTATTTCAGTGAAACACAGCCGCACTTTTCGAAAAACCGCACTTGGTAGCAGTAGTCTCGGCACTCCTGCGTCATCAGTGGCGAGAACGAGCACTCTATTAAAGAAACCACGCGTATACAAAGGTTGTTTCATTCCAAACATTGCCACAGTCAGAATAACAACGATACATATTTTAACGCAAACTTCAAACAATTAGGCTAGACAATATGAAACAGATGAAAAAGTGGCAGCTCACAAGTCATTTTCTCGCACTGCACCAATGACGTCACATGGGCTAGTTTGTGTGACTAACGGCCCAATACTGGCTACCTAATAGTCATTATTTTGTTAGTGTATTGGTGCCGGTAGTTCCGTTCGATCGCGTCGCTTGAATGCTAGCACGGAGTCTGTTTTTAGTACTTCATTCATGACGTAATTCCTGACAGTTAAGGACGAGCTGCCAATATTAGCGATCCTTTTTCGTTGGCTGGATTCGTTTCAGTGAGTTATCAAAGGCTAGTCCTTACAAATATAGCTGGGGCATATGTTAACTTTGTCGACCCTTTAATTATTGAAGAACGCGAGAGTTACAAGAAGAGAGGTACATTTTGGGTTGCGGAGGCAACTCGCGCGGCCTTATACACTGCGCAACTTAGCGCCAAAACAGCATTCATTGTTTCGATATAGAGAAAGTACCATAATAACTAAACATTTACTCAGAAGCGTACCTACAAGCTCTGCGCAGCCGCTACGCGATTAAACATTCCATAGGCCTAATTCCGAAATAAGGCGAGAAAAAGTCAACGAATACACAGCATGGAGAGCACTTCAGTGGGAAATAAGGAAATTTTATGTTTTAAATCTTCGCCTCTTAGCTATAGATGTTACTTCCACGAAAATAAAGGAAGCAGAGCGTGTAAGCTTCCCAGTCGATGACTTGAATCAGCCAATGCACCAAGTTACTTTGTATCTCGTTGTCAACGCAATGAGCGAACCTAAGCGGTGCACCGCACTCACGTTAGAGTCGCATTCTTGTAAGTCTCCTATACACGCCGCTTACAATAGTCTGGAAACGGCAGTCATTGATAAGCGTTGAAATGCACTCACGTGAGCAGTGTAGTGCTTATCGTTGTCGACGTAGTCGACGATCTCTGGCGGCCAGTCGCTTCGGCAGGGGTTTTGGTACGGTTCACGCAGCCTTCTGAACTCCGTCTGCGGAACACACACATCAGACGTGAACGCTGGCGTGAACGTGAACGTGAACGTGAGCAGACGTGCCTGTGCCAGTCTGGTCATACGCGCAATGAATTTTGCGTTCCTCTTTATCACGTGACTAACAAACTGGGGGGTCGGGGGGAGGGGCCGAACCACTTATTAGCTAGCTATTACCCAGCTGTTTTTTATTTCTTTTTTTCATCGGGTTGGACATATGCGCCAAGCAAAAAGCGATTGACCAGGCTGCAGTTAAAAGGAATGCACGAAACTAGTGCGCGCCTGTGTGCTTGGTGGCGGGAGCGGCTGTGTCGCGTTCGAAGCCACACTCTCTCCCTCCTCCCCGTGTTTATGCTGCTGGCGCGCCGCGCCCTGTCCCCTTCTCCGTTGGTCTAAACGAGGGCCGACGCTACACTCTGTAGCCTCTCCCGCGCCTTGGCTGCTACCGCACTACGCCCTCCCTCCCTTGTCGGATTTCTGTTCGCGGCCATTTCCCGGCTCAGGTAACATCCCCTCCCCCTCTTCCCCTGGAAACGCATGCGGGGAGTGCATTCAGCGGCTAGAGCTACACCTGCTTCGCCGCAAAAACGAATGTCAATTTGTCGCGAATGAAAGGATTTCCCAGAACTTTCAAACTAATAAACTAAGTCCTCAATAATGTTTTCAACCCTCTTCAACGCTCATCAACAGTTACAGTTTACGACAGTGCACTCGCTTCACGCAGTTCTTCCTGTAACGACATTTTTTTTTTATCTAACAAAAATAGATTTTCCGTCATTTCAGAGAACGAACAATGGGCAGAAAAGGCGAGCGTGGAACAATTTCGAGAACGCGTTTGGAAACAGAGACGCGACGAACGGCGTCCGAATCACAGGCGCCAACAAGAAACTTCCAAGGGCACTGCCCAAGACACTCACTCGAAGCACAGAAATGTACGTCATCTGTCCTGGTGCCACAAACGTGCTGTCTGAAGCAACGTTTATCTCGGCCCAGGGGTGGTGGATCATGACGGCGAAGCCAGCCTCGACACTGAGTGGCAGGTACTCGTTGATTTCCACGTTCAGGAGCAAAGTCAGCCCTGGAAGCAGGACGAAAGGAAGAAAAGTTTAAAATTCCCCTCTGTGAAGGTGCACGATGAACAGCGAAGCCTTCAAGCACTACTTTGTGCGTAATGTATATGCTTTTTGCACAGTTTGCTTGTGTACCTGCTGCGCTGCTGAGCACGAGGTCGCGGGTTCGATTCCCGGCCGCGGCGGCCGCTTTTCTGATGGAGGCGAAAAGCCAAAAACGCCCGTGTGTACGAGATTTCGGCGCACGTTAAAGATCCCATGTGGTCAAAATTAATCCGGAGCCCTCCACTACGGCGCGCCTCATCGCCTGCGTTGCGTCGGCGTGTTAAACCCCACAATCAATCAAACAATTGTGTACCTGCCGCATTTCCACACCTTTGTGCTACACACCATTATTGTAACTACAGTACGCGTCTTCCATGTTACCTCTTCTCTGTTACCATATTGTATTGTTTTATACTATATGTTGCTTCTGTTCAGTTTGTCTTTTGCTTCCCTCGCCCCCCTTACTCAATGTTCCTACGGGAACCTGTAAGGTGACGTGAATAAGTAATAAATAAACGTCTCCTTTTACTTAGGTACACACCCTGCGGAAGCATGGCAGCGCACAACGCCCTTAATCAAAAGACCCGGTTTGACGCACACATTTTATTCAACTTCAAGACAATCAAGTTTCGAACAAACACATCGTCACAGCAAGTGCTTTGATACCGAAGCGCGAAATCGATTGCCTCCTGTTCGTCGTAAGGGTAGCACTCGCTTATTGCGATTCACAGGGGCGAACAAGTCACTTCGCTCCGGCGCAAGCCGAGAAGGTTTTTAAAAGAATCGCGCACACTCTACATACCCGGTGCGGGGTTGAACCGTCGCTAGTGATAATTCCAACATAATGAGCACAGTCCATTCTCAGGAGCACTCCTTCGAATTTCACCGCGAAGCGAATGCGACCACAACACACGCACACAGCTTCGGCAGCCGGTCTAGGTGCAAAACTTCGTTCGGGGCCAGACAGCGCTACGTGAGGGAGCACGAAACTTGTTCTATCAGACACAAATTACTGCCCACAGAAGAGCGGAACGGTGGAAGGCAGAGCTTGCCGCCATGATGTAAACAAGTGGATAACAGACATGCGACTATGCCGAACCTGCAATAACCATTGCAATCACCACCAACGCCGTGGCTTGACAGCTTGCGAATGTCGGCACGGCTTGAATTATGCCTCATCATTTATAATTGTTTATGACATACGAAAGTTAACACGCAAAGAAAGATTTTATGTGTTTTTTTTTTTTTCTTTGAGAGCTTGTGCACGCGGTTCTTGCTCTGTTTGTCACGCGACTCTTGGCACATCCGCTCTGTCGTCGTTGACGTCATCTCTGCTCGGCGACTGATAGCTTCATTTTTTTATTAGATGCGACACATCTCTTGCTCTGAGCAACGCCGCCTGTATTAACATTGCCTGACGCGTCGCGCGCTTTTCAATGGGAAGGGTAGGTACGCTTAGTTCAGGCACTGATCCGCTATGTGGCGCGTGCCGGCGGACATCTCGCCTTACGTCACTGCTCGCGAGTCGCGAACCCTGCACCCACTTCTACGACGTGTGTCTGTCAGCTTGCCTGTTGGGCTTCAAGGGCCGTTTCGCTTAATCTTAGCCGTGACGGGGCGCTAGTTCTGTGGCGCACTGGGGATCTCGTTCAACGTGTCGCTCGCTTCATACTTGCTGCATTTTTCCAAAGATAAAGACGGAGGCGGACTGAAATAGTCTAAGAACATTCTGATTGTCGGGTAGACATATAGCTAACAGAAAAACGATATTTACGGATGGGGCAGCCATTATTTTACTGATATTTTTCTTTCTGGACTATTTAGAGAAGAAAAAATTGCGTGCACGTTTTTTGTTCAGGCGCTCACTTCTACTTTCCAATAATATCACGTGCTTGTAAACTTCAGAAATTATAGGAAACAAAGGATAAGCAGCTGCGATCCCACCACGCTGTCCGGGCGCTTCTACAGTACAGTCCTCAATTTTAGAAGTGCGTACCGATGCGGAGTGCGAACAGGGGGTCAAAACAATACCTAAATGCGGAGGGGATAGAGGGGGGATGCCCCCCTCAGAAAATTTCAGAGCCTGTGATCCGAGTAGATAAGCGCGCAAAGCCGGCATCAGCCTGCGGCACGCGCAAGGGATTTTGCTTCGTGACAAAGGAAGTTTATCAGTGACAGACCAAGACAGACAGGCATGTTGAAAACAAGAAGGCATAGGAGCGCCGCCTCGGGAACGCTGAACAAACTTTCCACTATTTTGCATAGTTTCCGAGAAGCGGCGCTGGCTTGGCGGACACGAAAGCACGCTGGAAGGCTACGGAGCGGGGAAGGGTAGGAGAGAGCAACAGGAGAGTGGCTGTTTGGCCATTTTTCGCTCACGCGTTAGGCACTGTTTATACAGGCGGCGTTGCTCTGAGGCATGTCCCTCCTGCGTCGGCGTCGGCGGCGTACGCACGCAACCAGCGCAATGCGCGGACTCTCCTCCGCTTCTTCTCCTCGACAGCTGTGCGCAACACTCTCACTCCGTCTCATTATCATAAACAACAGCTGCGTGCGCGCGCTTCGCTCGCTTCGCTCCGCTCCCGTCGCGCAAGTGCGGTCATTCGGGACTCTCCTCCGCTGTCTCCTCTCCTTCAGGCGCTGTGAATATAAAGCGGGTAGCGCGCTGCGGCGGTTCAGTCAGCGCTCGCTCTCGTTCGACTTCACGTCACTTTGCTTGACGACTGCGTGCTTGACTTGATTCTTCCGATGAAGACGTGATGGAAGCGACGGTCCCTTCAGCGAGTGGTGTGACACAATCCAATACCAGCGTCACTCCAAACACTAAAGTAAAATTACGCCCATCTTCCCGCGTATGAGAACACTCGCATGTGATGGAAATGCATCATACGCGTTCACAACACGTTTCACCCGATTTAGAGAATCAACCCAACGGAAATACCAATTGAACCCCCCGATGCGTCGCATCACACCAGGGTTCCCTCGCGGGAAGATGGGCGTAATTTTTATTTTACGCGTATATTTTCAAGGTACTGCCCCAGAGACTGGTATATTCGTTTTATGCGGATGCCAATTTATCTATTTAGACCAACTTCCGTTTGGTTTTCAGTTTCCTTTTAAGGTGATATTGACAATGATGCCTTATTAACTAATCTACTCAAAATTCCCATCCAAGTGATGAGACATAAGCTTGGGGGCCAAGTCATATGTTTTAAAAGGTGCGTGACTTTTATGGTGACCACGTGACCACGACTTTAGCGACCACGACTTTGGTGGTTAGCACACGCACCGGGACGTTTAGTTTCCACCGCTTCGCTCTTCAAAGACACGTGGAACCTCGGGAATCTTCGTTCTCGAACATCAAGAATCCATGGGACCCTGGCCATATAAGCTTTGCTTAAAAAATGGGCCGTATATTTGCTCCTTTCGTTGCAAATGTCGATAGTCGAAAGACGATAGTCTTTTCGTCGACATTTACCAAGTAAATGCTTCCCTAAGCTTTCCTGCTCACCTCTTATGCTGTTCCTCTCCCGTCGCACTCCTCCCAAGATAAACACGCTAGAGGTTTGCTCAAGTCAATTTAAATTTACGGCGTTCTACTGCTTCACGCCGGGTGCCTCTATGCCAGAGCTGCCGTACAACGGAGACGCGAAGGCATCGAGGCGTCCTACTTCAACGTTTAGAAAACCACATTTCCTTACTTCACGTAAGTTCCAAGCGGAATGTGGAACTTGCCTAGTGGAAACTCCCGTAACTGTTGCCGTTTGATTTCTTAAAATGCCACCAGAAGTTATAGTAGCGCGGGCGACAGCAGGCGACGGAGTGAATTTTCTTTTTTTTTTTTTCAGTAAATAGTATTTCGTTTGCAATCTCAAAAGTCAAGCATCCATAAAGGAACACTGCAAATATCTCTTATGCATTGATTTTCTGCCTCATATTTGCGTAATGTTTTGTTCTTGTTCAACAATGCACCGTATTGATTTGGCTGTGGGTGCTGCGGGTATATAAGACTATTGCGCAGCGTCTGTTTCACTTTGACCGTCCGGCTGAATCGAGTGACAGACAGACAGACAGACGGACAGACGGACGGACGGACCGACCGACCGACCGACCGACCGACTGAAATTTTCCCGTTCAAGTTGCCCAAGAAAGATATACAGAGAACACTCCCCGAAGCGGAATATGTCGTTTCATATCACGATTGTGAGCTAATGGTCAAAGCGGACGTGATATCGGGACGGCGGAAGGAATGCGAAACCTTTGGCGAAAGCTAGCGACCGAACACAAAGTATGCGAATGAAAAGTTGCGAACGAAAACCGCCGTGCTCGATTAGCTTTCAGCTCTATCTAAAATTAACCACGAGGACATTTTACTACTTCTGATCAGTTGGGAATGCTAAATCATTAATGCAGATAATCAATTCAATAGCTGATTATGCCCATTTACGAATGTACACTTGGCACATTACGCGTTGTCAGGCCAGGCTGGTTGTGCAACGACGGTTAAAGGGACCCTGCAACACTTTCGATAAACGCTTTCACTCTTTCCTTCGCGTCTGCAGCACTGCGGAAGCTATAGCTATCGCCAGCACGGAGCGGCACGGCGTGATTTGCTCGTCGCACCAGATACGCCTTCCGTTTCTGCTTTGTTTCTGTAGCTTTATTTTTAAAGCTGCAATGGAAAACCGGCCAACAGCCACTACATGACCTTAGTGACATAATTCGGGCGGTCGAAGAACTCCAAGAGCGGGAAAGAGAGGACAATTTTTAAAGCAAAGCTTTTTACCTCTGCCCCCCAAGGGTTCTTTCGCGACCGTTGGTGTCACCAGAAAACTCCCGCAAACAAATAAAAGAATTTACTGCACCGCCAGGAATCGAACCTGGAACTAACAGAGTAACAAAGCAAGAGCCCGTAGTCTTACCGATTTAGCTACGAGCCCAAGCGGAGACGGGGAAGACAAGTGGTGCACTGACAAGGAAAACAACGGGTTTAACCCCTGCATTCTCGCTAAACGCCACGCGATAGCGATTAAACGAAGCTCACACCAACCGATGGCATCTCACTTCTAGTACGCCAATAAGCCTGTGACTTCCAGTGCTCGCGTAAAAAAAAATCTCAGTTCCTTGTCGTCCGCCCTCACGCCAGACGATAACTTAAAGGGACACTGAAGTGATTTGTAAACATTGCGGGATTACTAGCGAAAATTGTAGTTCGGAGTCCGTAGGCCACTCTGGCCGCGTTTACGCGAATTTATTTAGTAGAAAAATCAATTCGAAAATGCTGTCCTCCTCTCTTTACGCTCGCCCATTTTCTGTGGCGTTTTCGTGTGACGTCAGCAGGAGATGAGCTGGAAAATGGCTGCGCTACTGCACGGTTCGCCGACCAGCCGACCTACCGATCGAGTCAGTCGGCCCAGCGTTTCGTCCGCCGGCCGCCGACGGGTCGTCGCTATTCGCTCGCTCAATTGAAACTAAGCCACAACACCTTTGTGAATGAAAGAATGTGCCTTTCCTTACTTTTTTAGTTTGTACACTGTGTCAAACTCAGAGTCCGGGTCGCTCCACACAAGCGCTGCACAAGTGCACATGCGACGCTTCGCTGACTTTACGCTAGTAGGACAATCTAAGGCCAATTGAAGGCGGGAGAAGAGTCAGCGAAGTCAATATAGGTACTAAGAAAATAAAATCCCCTGAAACTTTTACCGTACAGCGCAAAACTAGGGAGCAGGAAGCACTTTTTGCGCTGGGTAAACAAGCATAGCGGTCAGCAGCACGACCGCACATCTGCGAACGCTTTTCCGTCAAAGAAATGCAATTGCTAGACGTGAGATATTGTGGAAGTTTGGGGGACACTTACTGCAGGAGTGATATACAACAAATGGTCACATAAAGTACTTAAAATGCTTAAAATAAATAAAAGTGTAAACTGGTCATACATTATGGCGCTGGACATAATATGGTCATACATCATACAGGCGCTGGAATTTGTTTTGAAAGTCGCAAGTTCGAATCCCCGAGGTACATGTATTTTTTTTTTGTAAGTTGATTTTTTTCGTATGCGGCCGATGTTTTCTGAACTGAGTTCACCATTTTTGGGCCGTAACGTTCACTGCTCCACGAGTGAGATCGCAGAACGCGCGCATACTGACAATGATGCGCTAGCGAGTTCTCGTTGGCGTGCTGTTGCCACAAGCACCGACTGCTTGCGGGCAGTGGGCCCAGGCCTGAATCAGCACACCCTTGGCCTGGTGTGAACTAGCTTTTTACGAACAGACATGAGTGAGGCAAGCTTCGAATATGCGGCATTTGAGAGTCTGCGGTGACGCGGAGGGCGTTCATCTACTGCGTAGGCCTCGTCTAGTGATTTCTACGATTCCAAGCCGCCCTGGGAGGTTTATCTTAGACATTTGACAGCCGACAACATGGCAGAAGCGCGGTACGGCGATAATTGAGAAATCGTGAATGCCCATCCAACAACGCCATCAAATGTCAAGCATGTTGTTTTACAGAACCGAAACCGAAACCGAAACTTTTGATTGCTAACCTTGGGCATCGTCCAATCACGGTGCCCCCCCCTCCTGACGTCACAGCCTTTAGTTGGTGCGGCCGCCGCAAACCGCGCATAGTAGTTTTTCTTCTTTCGCGCTTTGTAAAATAATTACCGATTTGTTAACCGGATAAACGATGAATAGTGTGTTAATTTGAGCCAGTCTACACAGTGCAAGCAAAAACGGGAGCTTGACAAATTAACTTCAGTGTCCCTTTAAGAAACACATTCAAATACTCTTTGATGGCCAGGCGATCACTCCAAGCCCCAGCATCAAAATCCTGGGCCTACATCTTCAGGCCAACACCAAGAGTAACGTATCCTTACAGTGCCTCAAACACCGCATCAATAAATCATATACATGATCAGGCGAGTTGCCACCAAGAAGCGAGGCCTCAAGGAATCCGATACCTTTTGATTAGTTCAAGCTTTCGTCCTCTCCAGAATCACTTACGTCAACCCCCTGTCTTCTCGGCAAGGAGGACATCAAGATGCTTTATATAATGATTAGAAAGGCGATTAAGCAAGCCAATGGTCTTCCCATGAGTGCGCCCAGAGAGGCTGCTTAGCACGAGCCTCTACAACACAGTGGAAAAGCTGAGAGAGGGTCATCTTTCTATCCATAAGTTCCGAATGAGCAGAACTGCGGCGGGTCACTAAATCTTTCACCAGATTGGCTGGGCAGCACAGAATATCACTCCGCTTGATGTACTCCTGGGCTTTTGGCGACAAGAAATAAATATGCTCCCTTTGCTTAGAAATATGAACCACGACGAGGGCCGCCGGCAAGCACGGGCTCAAGCGCTCAACACCACCCTAGGTGGGGATCATGCAGTTATCTACACAGACGCCTCCAAACATCGAGGGCAGCAGTACGCCATCATCGTGGCTACCTCCAGAACCAAACTCCTTGCTTGTGCCTCACTTAAGACCGAAGACATGATGGCAGCAGAAGAGGCAGCCATCGCCTTGGCTCTCAACCAGGGGTTCGTAAAGTAGTCACCAATTCCCAACAAGCCTACCGGAACTACACTTCGAGTTTGGTGTCCCGACCTTCACTGCGTGTGCTAAAAAACCACTCCCCAAATGGTTCCATTCAGCTCATCTGGACACCCGCTTACGCTTCCATGGAGGGCAACGAATACACCCACCAAGCCTGCACTTTCAGCCCCGTTGCTATGGAGCTGCACGAGGACAGTCACTCATCCGCTTGTCTCGTTCAGGGACATAACACAGAATTACCGCCTTCTGAGGAAGACCCTACCTTCACCTTACCCTGACCTTCCATAGAACAAGAAACTACCCTACGGCTCATACAATCCGGCTCCTTCCCACACCGGACGCGTGTTCACTTATGCACCCGAATCACTACGACGCTGCATGTAAATTTTGCTCATAAGTACGAACACTCTGCCACATAATCGGGTTGTGCGACTTTAGCCCTGAGCACCCTCCTCTCTTTCCGTCTACTACCCAACAAGAGACATGGTAGATGCTGCTGTCCAGCCCCTGTCTGCCTACCCAGCTTCAGTTGGTGGACAGAGCACAGGCGGTGCGGGTCAGTTGGTGGACAGAGCACAGGCGGTGCGGAGCGAATATGGGCTACAATGAAGAAGGAACCACTCCCCTGGGCCGCACTCTGGGCCGTTCAGAAATCTGAATAGAAGTATTTCCTCCCTCTCCTCTTCCTCCTCTTACCTCCTCCTCCTCTCCTCCTCCGTCTCTGCCACCGATCTCATCGCCTCCGTGCGCGACAGCAGAGACAGAAAAACTGAGATCGTCTGACACCGGTTTGAGCTTTTTATTTTATAAAAAAAAGTTTCCACTCATGTGCTACACCAATACCAACTCAACCAACCACCGTTCATGCCTCATGCTATAATTTAACCTGAGGAAGGAATATCTCTTGAAGTAATACAGGTGTGGTTGTACATTTCACATTCTCCTTCTACTCTGGTTTCACGATTTGTACAGCGACGTGAGTGAATTTATGTGATGTCTCATGGGAAATCGTTTGTGGGGGCCGTTTACAGCTTTGCCTTCCAACCAACATTCACTGAGTGGATTGGCGCCAATGTTTTTTAGCGAGTTTCCAAGTTATCTGATAGTCATAGAGAAGCAATTTCTGGCTGGGGTACTTTGCGACCCTCTAATCTAAGTACTGTGTGTGTTGAGTGACTACGTTATGCAAGCATTTAAGATTTTAAAAAAAGCTAAAAAAAGTGTTGCAGGGCTCCTTTAATTGTCTCTATCATGCGTAATTATTATGTATCGCTGTACTTGTTTGCTTAAAACGTTGTTAAATGCATAACGGCAAGTTCACGACCAAACACATACGTAGAAACTCTGCTCTTTTCAAACATTTTTTGGGCAACAGCTGAAGCAGTATAGAGGACAAAATGTTGGCGTTGATAGGTAGTATATTTACCGCTTTTCTGTGGCCTCAGTCTGTCTCTTGAGTAGTCGCGGCCCAAGTGAGGATAGCATCCAACGCAAACACAGTCTCCAAACGAAGACACCGTCTTAATGCCCAATGCACTGTACAAAAGACAGATAAACATTTACATCACACTCCAAGATTATCGACAGTCGTGGTTACAAACAAAAAAAAGAACGGTATACAATTTTTATATGTACCGCCGCCACCAACTGCTCAGATTGACGGAGCTTTGCCAGCGCGTTCTTATCCCTATATTGAAACATGGATTTTAGCAAAAAAAATTATTGCGTTCAAGTTGCGACTCCTTGGCAAAGGCTTAAACCAGCGATAGATAAACTCGTCGGTCTGGGGGCAGCCGCGCACAGAAGAAGTTGCGACAAGCTTCCCTACAAACCTAACGTTAAAGATTTTAGGGCTGTACGGCTAAAAATAAAGGACTTCCACTTATACCAGATTATGCACAGGAACGCTTGAAAGCCACGCCACCCATCCAACGGAGCACAAAAGTGCACGCAACCTCTTATTTACGCATTTAAGCTTTAAGAAGTAAGAATAAATTGCATAATTAAATAACTAATCTTTGCAGTGATTGAAGGAACAGCAACAGCTGTCCGCGCAAACAACCTCTGGGATTCTTCTGTCTGAATATCCCATTACACACACAGCGAGCAAGCACCATCTCTACACACGTTCACCCACGATAAGAACACGAAGAAATCTGCGGCGTCCGGTTTTTCCTCTGACCTTCGCGGACCTACGTCAGACATTCAGCTGTGGTTATTATCTGTAACAATTATGTTATTAGTGAGTTTATCTTTAGCTCTTGGTCGTCGGAACGGAGGCAGCTCTCCTGGTCGCTCGTTAACCACGCTACCTCGACATGACGGAGGGCCGTACTTGTACGGCCCTCCGTCATGTAACAGCATGCACTATGGTCATACTATAGTTCTAAGTGCGACACTAGTATGCGTTTATGGCGCAGGGCCTCCAGCCTGGAGGATAAGGAGACGTGAAAAAGGAGGTAAGAGTAACGGAGGCGGGAAGGAGAGGCCTGTGAGGCTCTTTTGTCCCCTCCTTCATCTATTTGTTTGTTCACCCAGTGGCGGATACGAGCGGCGCTTCTGAATTCACTCCGCTATGCCATGTGTACAGACGACTCTACGGAGGGACGAGAAAAAATTACGGATGATGATTATGATGGTTATGATGATACAATTCTTGCCATTGCCTCCACTCTGGATCCATCCCTCCATTTCATATGTCTTCCCCTTCGACACCCCTGAAATCTGGCCGGTGGTGCACCCGGCCGCATACACCCCGATTCCTCACACTGAATTTGAATCGCAAACGCGTTTGAAATGGGCTTCCCCTGGCTCCTTTCATACGAGGAGCGAGGAACACAGCTTACTCGATCTGCCTGCAGTCGTGGCCGTAGATGGTGCACTGCAGCACCATGTCGTCCATTCGGTGGCCAAGGCCGAGTTTCCGGTAGTGAACGTCGCGGAAGACAATGCGGATCCAGTTAGTCAGGTTGCGGGCCAAAATCAAGTCCTGTTCGCTCAGCTGTTGCGCAGGAGAGAGAGAAACGGGGCGGCTTGAAGCAGGAGGGGCAAGGCCGGGAGCTTACTCAGCGGGGCCTCTCCATCCCAAGCTCATTCCGCGCGGTGGACTATTGCGACCATTTCTCTCGCTTCGACTCACCGAATCGAGAGTAAGCTCATTGCAACACCGAAAGGGGGAATAGGCCCACAAACAGATTAGAATAGGGTATTTTCATTGCTGGCGAAAGCCAGTATAGGCACGTAAGACGACAAATTTTGAGAAACTTAATACGGAGAGGAAGTTACCAGAAAAACTGGGGAAGCTTGCACTAAGTCGCGCAAGGCTTCGAACCATAGCGAAGCTGCAGGATTTATTTATATGTGAGCACTAAAGGACACATCACCACGTATTTGTAAAAGTTTGAAATTGTGAATCTACATATTCCGCTGTCGATTTGCACTGTGCTAGTAGTAGTCATCGTCATATTCATCGAGGCACGCGCTCGCCAGCACTCGGCATTTTCTCTCTTCTCGAAGTTTTCGCCGGTTTTTTAAAGCGGAGCTGTTGTACGAGGCTTAAGTTCGCCGTTGCAAGAAAAAATACTAAGAAAATGCCCGCACGCACAGTGGCTTTAGCAAAAAAGAAAGAAAGAAAGAACTGGCAGAACCACGAGGAGCCAGAAAATGCCGAGCGCTCGTGAGCACGTGCTTTGCGGCGACTGTCGAGTCCCCGGCTCGCGCAGTTGGCTTTAGCAAAAAAAAAAAAAAAATACAGCGCTGTCGTCAAGCGCTACCACGCATGTAATGCTTGGCACGAGGAATACGGCGATATCGATTCATGTGATGACTGCTACTAGCACAGTGCAAAGTGACGACGGAACCTGTAAATAAACAATTTCAAACTTTTACAAATGCGTGGTGATGTGTCCTTTAGTGCTCACATATAAATAAATCCTGCAGCTTCGCTATGGTTCAAGCCTTGCGCGACTTAGTGCCAGCTTCGCCGGTTGAGCTGGTGGAAGTCTACAACGCTGAGGATGACTTTGAATCCACCACCCACAGCGAAGAAGACGACGACCTCCTCGGTGTGTATGACGACGATTACTAGCACCGCAACTATGCAAATAAACATGATACTGAAACTTAATTTTGAGTCCGGCAATGCTCACCTGCAACAGCTTCATTATTCAAGTCTTGCTCGTGAGTGCAAGCTTCACTGGAATTTTTCTTTTTTTTTTTTGCTAAAGCCATTGCGCGTGCCGGGGACGCTCGGCGGTCGCCGCGAGGCATGCGCCCGCGAGCCATCGGAGTTTTCTTCGCATTTTTAACGTGTTACGCGTTACGCGCCACACATTACGGCCAACCCTTACGTCACACGTTACATGCACACTACAAGACGTCCTCTGTTAAAAACCGATTTATTTTTACAAATTACCGCTTTTCGGCGCCAACTTTTTCGATCACGGATGAAATACAAGTCCCAGCGTTACGGGCAATGGCGTTACGAACAATTAAACAAGCGGGGCTATAAACCCTTTTAAAGCCAGTGAAATTACGCGGGACATTCTCACACAGCAGCGATGCGACACTGTTCTATAAGGGCACCTCCCCCCCACACACACACACCAGCAGGCGTTCCGGTGCCCACCCCTACGTGTGACACATTATGCCTGCTGGTGGGTGGAACTTCCTTTCCTTTTTTCGTGACAATAAATTCATTCATTCATTCATTCATTCATTCATGCATTCATTCATTCATTCATTCACAATTGTACAGCGCACAGCGCACACGGCGAAAACGCCATGACAGCGGCTATTATAGGAGAGTTTTATTTGCAAGTGTAGGTGTGCTAGCGGCGCGCGCTTCTCCCGTGGAATCTCACCCTCGATTTCCCGGGGGCCCCTGTTAGTGCTGAAAACGTTTCCGTCTTCCCACTGTTTTTAAGCGCCATATTTACAGCGAATTGGTCTACCTGCAGCCTGTACGCATCCCCCCGCATGCGGAATGTCGCGATGGGCAGCTGGGCAGACGGATGGAATTCGTGCGGAAGACTAAGACAAGGGAGAAAACCACGATATAACATCGGCGCACCCACACGCATCTCCCTCAGCAAGCGCAGCAAGAGCACGCCGGCGAAGTTGCGCCTTCTTGGAGCCACAACCCAAACAAGTTGGTGATGATGATCATGCTTCACGGCTTCCCCTTTTTAACGGGGTGGCGTTGCACAGCGACCTTAGTCGTGACGTCACTGTACAATCACCTCGCCAAAAAGAAAAAAGAAAGACCTCTATGGAATTTTTGTGCTAGTCTGGCTTCTTTGTTCGCATGTCTTCTCAGATTTTTCTCTGCTCTTTTCCCACCAACAATCTAACCTCCTTTTACTAACCTCTACTGCTGTCCAATTCATTTTTCCGTTAACCTTAAGAGATCCGCGCGGGCTTCCAAAAGCAATGCACTCCCTTTGGTTTTATCAAATAACTTTTCCCTCGTGATCTCCCGCTTCCCGATAACTTCCCGCTTCCGCTCCCGCTTCCCTCTTCCCGATAACGCTTCCCGAAGCGTGCGCGTGGCAACGTGAATACGGCACGCGCTTCTCGGTCCTTTGGTGGACGAACACGTCAGCTCTGCGATCGAAGCCATCGAACGCTGCTCTTTGCTCAGTGGTGATTTTGGTTGGGGTTTGCCGATTTACGGGGGTGGCGGGCTAGTTTAGTTTTATCTCTGTTCCCTTACCGCGGCAGCGGATAGGAGTTTTACCATGTCATTTCGTCCTCCGGCCAGGGAACCACTCCCTGGTCGGCTAGTCTCTCGGCGCAGGACGTGCCTCTGGACTCCTTCCTGCGGAATGGCCGTCACGGCTTTCCGGTGGCTTTGGTCCCTACGCATGGCGGGACGATCCGGCTCAAAAACTTCAAGACAATTCAAAAAAAGACGTTCAAGCGGTAAGCGAGCACTACCAGAACGTGAAGGAGGTGAGATCCGTATGGAAAGGGTGGAATCATATGCAAATCCTCAGACAAGGCCTGCTTGGCCGACCTTCTTAGGTGCACGAATTTTGGGTCTTTCCCGGTGAGCCCTTTTGTGCCATCTCACCTTGCATGCTCCAAAGGAATTGTCCGCGGTGTTGATGTGGACCATCTCTCCCAGTGAACTGCTAGACCAATTCCTGAATGCTGGCGTAGTCGCAGTTTACCGATGCTCCCGCGTAGTTGACAGCACTCGCATTCCAACTGAGTCTGTGATAGCTACTTTTGCTGGCACTGCATGCCCGTCAGAAATCAAGGTGTGACCTTTGGTGTACAGGGTTGATCCTTTTATCTCCCCGTCCTCGCCAATGCCGCAACTGCTGGCGTTTCGGTCACAATACAGGGTCATGCAAATCCTCTACCCGCTGTGGCAACTGTGGGGGCGAGCACTTGGCTAACCAGTGTACTGCTGTTGGATCCTCGTGCTGCCTTTGCGGATCTGCGCTCCAGCCGACTACTCAAACTGTCCGGCTCGTGCAATCAGAAATTAATGTTTCGAAGTACTAGAAAAACGTCGATGCTCTCGTAAGGAAGCAATGGCAATAGTGAAAGAGAGGACCTATGGGTACGCCGGGGCAGTGGCCCGTCAAACCCCATCGAATGAACCATCTCTAGCAAAAGCCATATGTATGCTTTGAAAGAAGGTCTTGCCAGAAATTTCCGGCCAACTAGTGTTGTCTGTAACTGAACAGGTATCAAATCTGTTGTCGGCACATAAACAGCAAATGGCGCAGGTTCTGTCGTTGCCCTTGTCTGCCTTCCAGCAGCCGGGGGTGTTGGCAGTCGGCATCCAAAACTCCCACAGAGCATGTACCCCCAGACTTCAAGAGCTCAGACAGTCATGTCCGAGTCGAGTATCCATCGGCCACCGCACTCCAGCAGTCTGCTCCCAACGAGGATGGCAGGCAGATTTCAGCTACGAAATCAACTGTTCAGGCTTCGACGCCTGTCTCTGCGGCCCCTCAAAGTCAGCCATCCTCCTCCGATCTTGATCTAGATAATGAGTTTGATATGGAAGTTGAAAACTCCGCAATGTCGGCAAGACACCCTGAAAGTGAGAGATCACCTTCCAGTTCCCAACCGTCCACGTCCCCTTCAGAAGTGGGTTCGAAAAAAGCAAAAAAGGGCCAATCCGAGGTTAAACTCAAAGAAAGCATTTTGGAGGCAGCTGTGGCTGCCATCAAGTCCCCTTAATGTCCCTACGTATTCTTCAGTGGAATTGTCGATCAGTAATAGCGGCCCACGCGGATCTAAAATATCTTATCCACAATAATTCCCCAGATGTTATTATTCTACAAGAATCCTGGCTATCTCACGGCAAGCACTTCCTGCTTTCAAATTTTAGTGTGTTTCGTCTAGACAGGACAACAAGAGGTGGTGGATTATTGATTCTCATATCGTTAAACTTTTGCCGCAAAGCCAAGTTGTCCTTCCAGTACCTCTCGTCAGAGTGTGAACTCATGGCCATTGATATCTTCCTCCCTGGGTGTGTGCCCTTTTCGTTACTTAATGCTTATTTCCCTTCCGGTGTGCTTACCACCAATCCTCTTGATTTGGCCATTTCGGCCTGTCAGCAAAACGTCATAGTCGCAGGAGTCTCTAATTCCCATCATGTTAGTTGGGGTTTCAAAACAGACATAAGCGGCTGCCGTTTATTGGATTGGACCGCAGAAAACTAACTTGGTCTGCTTTAACTCGGGCAATGCGACATTCTTTAGGGGTCAAACGCATTCAGTTTTGGATTTAACGTTTGCAAAGGGCGGATTAATTTCTTCGTGGAGTACCATTGACTGTCCATTGAGTAGCGACCATGTACCCATTGTTTTTAATGTAGCAGTCTCCCCGAGCGCACCAAATCGTGTAGTGCGCACTTTAATAAACTATCAGGTAATGTAACAAAAACTACGCTCATCCCTCTCCTCTCTACCTAAGGACCCTGCGGAAACGAGGGCTCTGGAGGTAACAACAGCACTAAAAAGCTCACTAAAAAACTCACAATTTATTGTTTCTTCAACCAAAAAAGACGGAGTCAGTCCTTGGTGGAATCAGGACTGCGCCAGGGATTATCGTCGTAGAAAGGCGGCATGGAAGAAATTTATTCACAATCAAAGCCCTGATAACTGGGTGAATTTCAAATATTACTCCGCCATTTTCCGCCGAACTATATCTGTGGCGAAGGAGGAGTTCCATAAAAGCCGCTTTTCCGCGCTTTCAGAAAAGAAAAACCGGCGTGCGTTGTTTGCATTTCTGCGCAACCGTACTGGTAATCCAAGTACAGTAATCCAAGTACAGTTGTTTCAGTTGTTGAGAAGCCGGAGGAAATTTTAGATTACCTCGAACAGATCTCTAGGGAATTACAAAAAAGGTTTACTGCAACCCTTCCTTCTATTATACTTGAAATAGACCCAGGTTCAGACTTTTCCGCGGTAACGATGGAAGAGATGGCTGATGTCATCATGCGTCTCCCGGACTCCTCTCCAGGGCCCGATGGTATCTCTACCGCCTGTATAAAGCTCCTGTTTCAGGAGTCACCTGAGGATCTGTTAAATATCGTCAATACTTCCTTAGAAAAATCATGGATCCCGCAGATTGGAAGATTGCGAAAATTGTTACTCTGCTAAAAAACCCTATAGTCTAGGAACTATCCCGGACAACATTAGTCCAATCGCTCTGACTAGAAACTTGGTCAAGTTGGTGGAGAGGATTTTACATGGCCGTTTACTCCGCTTCCTCTCTAAAGAAAATATCCCTAGTCCCCATCAAATCGGCTTCCGCCCAGGCTGCTCTATTTGGTCAGCTCACGTTGACTTGGAGAGCAGAATACAATTTTCCCGCAGATGTAAGCAGGTTTGCGCGCTGGTCACACTGGACGTGGCCAAGGCATATGACAACGTGGAGTATAGCGTCCTGATTGCCAAACTCAAGGATTCTGGTCTTCCCAAATACATCATTTCCTGGATACAACAATTGGCCGTCAATACTTTTGTTCCCAAAATGGTTTTAATTCATCGACTCGACAGCAAACAAGGGGGTGTTCCGCAAGGATCGGTTCTTTCTCCTATCCTTTTTAATATATTGCTGAGTTCTATTCCAATCAATCAGGCAGTTTGCTCTCACGTATATGCTGATGACATAGCCTTCTTTTCTGCTGCGCGGAATATTCACGATCTATATGAACAATTACATGCATATCTGGGTTCTATTGAGAGGTGGATTACAGGTTCGAATTCGTCCATTAACGTCGCTAAATGCGCGGTCCTGGTGTTTCCATTATCCACTCCTGTTAACCTTTGTTTGAGTTATCGCGAGAACATTCCTCAGGTGACTGCTCTGAAGTACTTGGGTATTATCTATGACAGTACGCTTGATTGGCCCCGCACATAAACCACATCTCGACAAAAGGGGAAAGAAGCTCTAGCATTGTTGCGTAGAGTTAGCAACAGAAAAATTGGCATGCGGAGGGATACGGTGGTTATGTAAGGACCCATTTTAGAATTTGGGTGTGTCCTCTTTCGGGTGCAGCAACGTACAAACTCCGTCCTCTTATTCTTTTGGAGCGACGAGCACTGAGATTATGCCTCGGGCTACCGCGATATGTCGCAAACAACATTCTGTATTTAGAAGCCCGCTCGCCGTGTCTAGAGGCTCGATTTAAACTTTTAACAGTGCAGACTATGATGGGAATCTTCGAGTCTCCTTTGAGCAAACCTTTGTCATTGATGGTGTCTCAGCCAGTATTGTTTTTAACTATCTATGGCTTCGATACAATCGTCCTCAATGTGTGTATGGGCAAAGCTTGCTTTCACCGCTCAACATCAGTCTTCCAGAAATTCTTCCGATGTACCTGAAGTCGTACCTGCTCCTCTGTCCCTCAATAACGTATTCCCCCATAACGCCAAACTGCTATCCACACGGATTCTAATGGGTTTGCTGGATGAGCATCTGGGGAACTTGCGCTCACATGTGGTAGTGGCAACGGGTGCATCGCAACGTGCGGAGAGGGCGGGCGTGGGAATTTTCAGCCCACAACTTAATTGGTCACTTTCTTATCGTTTACCTGATTTTACTCATATATTCGAAGGTGAGTTTTTTGCAATAGTTATGGCCTTAAAAGAATTACCTCCACAATATTTAAATGTTGCTATATTTCTGATTCCCTGTCGGTTTGTACCGCGCTAACATCTCCAAAAATTCATTACTTATCCGTACCTTCAGCCGCCTTGTGCCTCCCCATTTACGCGACATCCGGCTCATCTGGGTCCCAGGGCACAGGGGCCTATGGGTCAATGAAACGGCTGATTCTTTGGCCGGTTCAGCTTTAGATGGCCCTACGGTGGACCTCAGCCCTACCCCATTTCTCCTGGCGCGCGCAAGGTTCCGCAGATTTCTTCGACTAGGGATGACAAAGGAAGGTACTATCACAGGCTTGGATGACTATGCCCATCTTGCTCACACTTGGAATGCGAGATTTTGCGAGTCCCGCCAGTGTGAGGTCACTTTAACCAGTATCAGATGCAGAATACCGCAGCTTAATTTCTATTTGCATCGCGCTGGTCTCACCTCCTCCGGTCTTTGTGCTGCTTGCGGTGAAGTTGAAACAATCGAACACTTTTTCCTGTACTGCCGCGGTTTTTCTTTCATTCGTAAACGGTATCCAGCCGCACCAATTCAACGTATTGGCCTTCCTCTGTCGATGCCGGTGCTTCTTTCGTTCTGGGCCACATCCCTGGGATTTTGTCATAGAGGGATTATTGCGGCCATTCCCGTGTACATATCTGAGACCAGACGCATGTCCTGCTAACTAGGTCAAAAATTTTTAGCCTTTTCTCCCAAAAATGACATCATTCACTGATTCATTCTTTGGACTTATTATATAATTCGGTAACCGTTTCCCCAATTCCTACAGGCTGATTAAATAAGGCCATGAGGTGGGCGTTTTAGCCCCAAAAAGCCACCCCGTTTCTTGTCCAATCCCCCACGTGGGTATGTGCCACTCGAAAAGGAACAACAACAACAACAACAACACACGCTTTCACGACGAGGGTGGTTTTCTGGGAACTGCCGGCATAATCTGTAATTAGGGTGTTTTAGCATATCGTTGCCGTGTTTACGCTACCGTTAACCGTGTTAGCAGAAGCCGTAGTTTCCGTTTACCGCTGAAAACGGTGGGACACGTTTTAACACACCGTTCGGTGTTTTTACGTATTCCCGGCTTACCGGCCGTCGTTGTGCAGGTAGCGACATCTGACGAATTAGTCTCCAAACGAATGACGCAAAACTTTGTGTCTCGGGGCTATTTGATTTCGTTTAAAATAGCTTTCTGATCTTTGACCGTTCGAATGAAGCGTTCACAATAAATTATTGTTTTGAGAATGTTGTGGACATATACTGTATAGCTATAAAAAACATGAGGCCGGTGGCGCCATCTACTGAGAGAAATTGAAATCAAATTAGGTGAACTAGAATTCGCGCCCGCGTTAAATATTCCGGCATGAAATAAGTAGAACATGCTTTAATAAGTACGCAAAAGCCTGCATCATTGTCTCCAGACGATTTTGGAGGCGTAAGAACGCTTCGCGAATTGAGTAACTTGTCTGAAGTGTTTGAGGCGGGCGAGGCTCAGCACAAATAGGAGCGGCTAGCGTTACGACTCACTAGGGGCGGCCATTTTGTTTGCTTGTCCATCTGAGAAAAGTTGTCATTTGTCGTATACTCCTGAGCGCAACTTAGGAAGAATAACGTAATAACCAACATAAACTAAGGCTGCTTTTATCGCATCAAGCGCCGAGCACAGTAATTTAATTAAGTGTAAGGTCCGTTAACTGATGCAAAAAAGTTTGTTGGTCGTCCTAATTGCTGAGGGATCCTACATAACTGGCCAGCACGCGGTGCCAAAGCCTTGATACGGAGAGGTCGTGCCTTTTATTTACGGAGCTATTCGAGACGACGGTATTGTATGAATCCGCAGTACACCGTGTTTTTTCAATATCCTACGCGATGGTGTCCATGCTGGCGGAACAAAACTAAGCCACGCTGCAGGATGGCTCTAATCTGTGCTAGCTGGTGAATTTCATTGCGGAAAGCAGTTCGAACAGCGGTGTGTCATGATTTCCTTGTCTTGCATTTTGTGTCAAAGTTCGAGCTGCTTTCCGACTGGTAAGCCTCACAATCATTCCATTTCAGACCGCCATCCGTCCCGAAGCGGCTTGCAGACCCAGGCGTACAGACAGCTGCAGCGCCCACTCCTCTGAAGCGAAGTACAGTTCTTACCGCAATGTTTCTGTGGGTAGCGTTCTGACAGAGCCGTTTCCTCCAATAGGCGAAGTGTGCAGTGTGCAGGAGCGGCTGAGCGTCGTTGTCGGAGCACATGACCGACCGGCGGACGCTGTTCAGGTTGCACACAGTGACGGCGGGAAACGTGGCCCGCGCCGGCTCGCGCACCGACATCGACACGACGTCGTCGAAGCGCAGGAAGTCGGACACCACGGCGTGCAGGTCCACAGCCATGAGCGCCGAGAGCGTGAGCCACGCGAGGAGCCAGGCGATGCGCCGCTGCCACGACACGGGGCTCGCCACCACCCGCAGGCCAGGCAAGCCGCTGGCCCGCACGGCCGACCTGCTTGGGTGGCATGCATGGGAGGATGGACTGTGCAACATGTTCAACAACAGCGCAGTAAGGGATGGACTCGCGGCAGACGACACGCAGGACGAGCGCTGCTACAGACGACGAGTCCTTATTGGGCTGTTCACAGTTCAAATAACCCACTAGCCAGCATTAAAGGGCTACTGAAAGGCTTTTAAAACCGGGCAAAACTCTACTTTTTACAATTATTACATTGGTCAGTTTATGCCTGTAAAGTTTTTTTCGTCATTTTTAGCTTGGGGACAGCGGTATTCGTCGTGAAAGTTGACCCTACGCCCCACCCACCGCTCCCTGCCGCATCGCCGGAAGAGCGGAGGGGGGTAAAGCGAGCTCCGAGACCGTACTAGAGTTCACTCTAACCGTACGAATCGTGAGCGCTGACATGATACAATTCTCATGGTTGCCAGATCAATTGTATTCAGCCCTCTAAAAAGTTGTTCAGTAATAATTAAGTAAAACAAAGAACTGGAGAAAAATAGTAACAAATAATTGCCTCAGTAATTAAAAATAGCTCTATAAAAACGTTTAGTCTAATTAAGCTCTAATTAGCGAACGAAGAGTAGGTGCGTAGTTCAGTTTTGGTTTCGATTTTATTTAAGTGTGCTGGAAAGTGGAGAGGCCCTTGTGCCTGACTTGCGCAGTGCGTGCGTGCAAAACGTGTACAACTGGTACTACTCGGATGCACGCGCTGAGCAAGTGCCTCCCCGGGCGCTTGCGAGGCTGTCATTCGTTTCTTCATGTTACGCACCCTATCTATTGCCCCTGAACTGACGCCGGAACAGCGATTCCGATCTGACCTTGACAACCGCAAGTTCACTACAGGCTACGGGATGGCAGCCAGCGATCGTTACCGTTGGCAGAGAAATAAAAGGAGCTTTTATAATCGTTCGGTTCCAGTTGTTTTATTCATGGAACTTCTTACAGCTCTCCGTGCTTCGAAATTTCGCGCAAACGTTCGTGAAGGTAGAACGAAAAAATAGGTAACGAAATGCGGTTTCTTTTTTAATCAGTCACAATAAGTCAATAAGTCAATGTTCTCTCCTCGCGCGCTTCTGTTCGGCAAATTACTGCCCATTCAGTCCCGCAAGCTTTCTTTTGAAGTGGTGGAAAGCAGCTAGAACTTGACGAACACAGACAGAAAGGAAGACGGGCCATGCCGCTGACTGTATACTCGCATACTCCCTTGGCATGCATTCTGCCACTCCGTTGGCCCGCGATCGACCGCGCTCTTTCGTTCCTTTGCTTCAAAGGGTCGCGACTCACCGGCAATATCAGCGTTGGCCCATGCCCTTACGGTTTTTTTGTGTGTGCGTCAATGAAGGTTTTGGATTCAGCTAACGCCACAGTTCACTTCACTTCGTTTGAAAAGCATTGAGCGACTCGCAAAATGTCACAGAATGGCAAATAACGCGGCACAGCGCAAAAATGCCCGGAGATCATGCATGACGGAGATTCATTTTTCTGTGCGCCCCAGTATGGATCAGCTGATTGCGTCCTAGCGCATCCGATCAGTCGCATTCGAGCTTGCGCGCAAGTGCTGTGTGAGCGTTGCCGCATCTTGCTCAAATAGTCTCGGTACATATACGTCACACGCTAAACCGAAAACACGTCGGTTACCTACCAACAGGAGATAACTACGCAATGCTGTCGACGCCGCCTACACAAAATCCGCCTGGCCAGCGGTCCGCCATGTTACAATTAATCCCGGCATGCTTCGCTAACCGGACGCGGAAACGCCACAGTAGCACGTTGCCAGATTACAACCCATCGCTTTCGCCGTTTTTAGTAAGCAAAAGCTCAGCTGGAAACATTCAAATCGTTGTATCGTGTCTGCCACTGTGTGTCGTACGGTTCGAATGCATTGGCTCAGCGGCGCGCTTTCCCTCTAGAGCCAGTATATTATCTCTATGCCGAGCGGCAGCGACCGGAAGTAGCGTCATATTCGGAAGACGGCCAGTGACGTGCGCCGCCGCTTCGCTGTGTCCCAGTTTTCTGGGCGAAGTTCCGAATTAAGCAGGCGCGTAATCTGCACTTTATTAATCATGGTCTAGAGTTGCTTCCGCGTTGATTTTTAACCGTAATGCTACTGCGTGATTCCCTAAAGCGACTAGATACCAGAGATTTCCTACCCGAGCGCCCGTGGCTACTACATTGCCTTCACGAGTAGTGCCGGGGCAGGCCGTGTCGTCGGGTGCTCTGTGCTTCGTACGCGAAGCGACGGACTCAAACAAATATGGAGGTACTCCAAGTTCCTGATCCATTATTATGAGGGAATTAGAAAATTTGTGGGACCACACTCTGGGCTTTCGTTTTCCCGGTCAACGTTGTTGGCTGTGACGACAGCTTAGCTGAATAGCTAGACTTTAAGAAGAAATCAAGCAAGCCGAAAAGCATGAAGCGCTTTCTGCGCGCGGAAGCGCTCCGCGCACTCGCCGGTCGTGCATGCCCGTACGGCGCACGAAACGGCTCGCACCACACATGCCGCGGCAGCGACCGCCCTTCGCTGCCGTCCAGAATCAAGGCCGTCGCGAAAAGCAAGGTAAACGTGCAAGAGAGGATGACAGTGTGGTGAAAAATTGTGCTAGGGATTGTCATCCAAGGTGATTTCGAAAGAGGTGATCGAATTTGTATCGCGATGCGGAGCGCCGACCGGTCGCGGAGGCTCGCCGACGGCAGCAAATGAACTTGCCCGAGCATGAGATGCGGCGAGAGGCCGATGGATGGCGTTACCTGCGCGCAAGAATGAGCACACCGCACGATTGCTAGAATGACTATCAACGTAGGAATAAGGTTCCACATGCGAGAAAGGGGATGATAGCGTGGTGAAAAACTGTGTTAAGGATAGTCATTCGCAATTGTAGAGATAGCGGCGACCAACTAGCTTCCTTGGTGCTAAGCCTAAAGTTCCCAACATCAGCGGCGACCCGTGCAACCTGAGCCGGCTGGAGCTGTTCGGGAAGGCGTTCTAAAGCTCGTCGAGGACCAACGTGCTGCGCTTGGGTTCCTCTACCTTTTGGGGGGCGACCAACGTTCGGTTCCCCTATTCTAAAACATGCGTATGTGCAGCAATGCCACGTTCCGCTGACCGGCCGAGCAGCGACCCGGCACCAGAACGTCTGCGCGACGCGGCGAACGGCGGCGGCCGCGCTGCCTGGGCGCATCGCAGGCCGCTGCACAGAGCTTGTTGTCGCCTGTCCAAATGTAAAAACAAAGTTCCACGTTCGAGAATGGGGGTGATGGTGGGTTGAAAAATTGTGCTAGTAATTGTGACTAGCGCTGGTAGTGAAAGCGGCGAACCAATATCTGCGCGAACTTCCCTGCACCCGAGAAACAAGTCGGCTATGAGTCGTCGGGGGAGAACCCCTTTCTAAAGCTCGCCGCGAGCGAACCTGTTGCGTTTATACTTCCCTCAGGCTCTCCTATTCTAAGGAAAGATTGTGTGAGCCTTCCATTCACCAGAGGACCTTCTAGCCCGTATCTGAAGTGCTGAACGGGAACAGAATGAGATCTTCAGGCCGAGCGGTCCCCGCAGCGCCGGAACTTCCGAATATGACGTCATTTTCCGCCAGCCAATCGCGAAAGGCAACCAGGGCTCTCACCGCGCCCGCGGGCAGGGGTCGTTTGTTTTGTCGAAAAAAGATGGTTTGGGTGTATTTACACATAAAATAAACATGTTTTTCGAATTCAGCGTCAGGAAAACCATAATGTAGTGCCCCCAACAAAATTTTTTTGGAAAGCTCTTCACCAGCCCTTTAAAGGAGCCATGAAGAGAAAACACAAGTTTGGTTCATTCAAAAGATTGTGTCGTTAGAATCATACTGACACCACTTTTAACGTAAACTTCGCTCAAATAAGCTACATAATTAGGAAAAACGGGAATGGTCATGCGACCCACCAGCTCATTTCCCGCAACAGAATCTGTGATGTCACATGGGCTGAGCTCTGCGATTGGCGGAGGCTGGCAGAAGCAGACGCAAATTAGGTAGAGCTTACAAACTAGACAAACGAGCGATTTGCGCTTAAATTTAGGGCACATTCTTTACAAAGCAATAATAATGATGGGACAAACAGTGGAAGTTACGAAAGCACATGTAAACATAGAAGTACTGATGCGTTCTGCTGTTCGTACTGCGCACAGCATGCTTTGGTTTAGCTGCACAGCACTACGGGGCTTGGGGTTGTCTCAGACGACACTGGCCGATTGACGCAAGCAACGGTGTCTTACGTGACCCCATTTGTCGAGCGAGTACTGTTTCAGGGAACGAATATTTTCTCCCAGAACAAGAACAAGCCAGGTTTAAATGCGGGCAAAAACAAACCAAACGCTTGCCACGGTATGGTGGCGCCATCTAGGTTACGGAACGTAAAGAAACGCGGGAACAAACCAACACCGCTGTACAGGTGGAGACAACCTTTGAACGGTCCCGTGCCGCCGCAATTGGCCAACGGGCTCAACGCGTTATTCTTTTCGTTTCCCACGAGACCTAGCAACGCGAAACAGACAATATGATTCAAACTTCTTCAGTAAACCGCGTTGCGGCGATAATTTTAGCGCGGTTTTGACACAATGACTTGCTTCGGCGGCGAGCGAGCAACCGAACATGGCGGCGCCAGCGTTACGTGTCTCTACCCTGTACGGCGGATGCGTGAATGAAGGTACTCTAGCTGCAGAGCGGTCGGTTCCCGTGATGTCACTTGGGACCACGAAAACGCACGATTGAGCGGGAAAATCAAAATTTTAACCTAAATTGTTCAATTTCTCAGTGAATAAAGCACCGTTTGTATCCGGACAGCGCTGGGGGCACTATAAAACACGAAATCTTTCGAATAAACCAACTTGCATTTTCTCTTCATGGCTCCTTAAAGGGCTGGTGAAGAGCTTTTCAAAAAAAATTTGTTGGGGGAATTACTTTATGGTTTTCTTGACGCTGAATTCGAAAAACGTGTTTATTTTATGTGTAAATACACCCAAACCATCTTTTTTCGTCAAAATAAACGACGCCTGCCCGGCGGCGCGGTCAGAGCGCAGGCTGCCTTTCAGGATTGGCCGGCTGCAGATGACGTCATATTCGGAAATGCCGGCGCTGCCGTGACTGCTCGGCCTGAAGATCTCATCGATCTCATTCTTTCCCGTTCAGATACGGGCCAGAAGGACCTCTGGTGAATGGAGGGTTCACACAATCTTTCCTTAGAATATGAGAGCCTGAGGGAAGTATAAGCGCAACAAGTTCGCTCGCGGCGAGCTTAAGAAAGAGGTTTTCCCCCGACGACTCATGGCCGACTTATGCTTCTCGGGTGCAGGGAAGTTGTGCAGATATTGGTTCGCCGCTTTTACCACCAGCGCTAGTCACAACTCCTGGCAGATTTTTTTTGACACACCATCATCCCCTTCTTCGCATGTGCGACTTTGTTTTTGCCATTCGGGCAGGCGGTACAACAAGCTGTGTGCAGCGGCCTGCGATGCGTACAAGCAGCAGCTAGCGAGCGGCCGGTCGCTGCGTCGCGCGGAGGTGCTGGTGCCGGGTCGCTGCGCGGCCGGTCAGCGGAACGTGTCAGTGCTGCCACAACGCAGTTTTAGAATAGGAGAACCGAACTGTTGTGGTCACCCGAAAGGTAGCGGAACCAAAACGCAGCACACTTGTCGCCGACGAACTTTAGAAAACACCTTCCCGAACAGCTCCAGCCAGCTTCGGTTGCACGGATCGCCTCGGAGGTTGGGAACTTTATGCTTAGCACCGAGACCGATATTTGGTCACTGCTACCTCTACAATCGCGAATGACTATCCTTAACACAGTTTTTCACCGCACTATCATCCATTTCTCGCGTGTGAACCTTATTTTCACGTTGATAGTCATTCTAGCCATCGGTGCTATGTTCATTCTTGCGCGCAGGTAACGCCATCCGTCGGCCTCTCGCCGCATCTCGTGCTCGGGCAGGTTTGCTGCCCGACGACGCGCTCGCGACCGGTCGGCGCTCCGCATCGCGATACAAATTCGATCACCTCTTTCAAATCACCTTGGATGACAATCCCTAGCACAATTTTTCACCACACTATTCCTCCCTCTCTCGCACGTTCACTTGCTTTTGGCGACGGCCTTGATTCTGGCCGGCAGCGAAGAGCGGTCGCTGCCGCGGCATGCGTGGTGCGTGCGAGCCGTTTCGTGCGCCGTACGGGAATGCACGACCGGCGAGTGTGCGGAGCGCTTCCGCGCGCAGAAAACGCTTCATGCTTACAGCTTGCTTGATTTCTTCTTAAAATCTAGCTACACAGCTCAGTTTCCGTCACAGCCAACAACGTCGATCGGCAAAACGAGCAAGAAGTTCGCGAAGCCCTGAGCGCTGCGGTCCCACGAATTTTTTAATCCCCTTATAATAATGGGTCAGGAACTAGGGGTACCTGCATATTTGTTCGAGCCAGTCTCTTCGCGTATGAAGCACAGAGCACCCGACGACACGGCCGGCCCTGCGACTACTCGTGAAGGCAATGTAGTAGCCACGGGCGCTCGGGTAGGAAATCTCTGGTATCTAGGAGTCGCTTTAGGGAAGCACACAGCAGCATTACGGTTGAAAATCGACGCGGTAGCAACTCTACACAATTGAGATTAATAAAGGGCACATTGCACGTCTGCTTAATTCGGAACTTCGCTGAGAAAACTGGGACACAGCGAAGCGGCGGCGCACGCCGCTGGCCGTCTTCCGAATATGACGCTACTTCCGGTCGCTGCCTCTCGGTTTCTCGCTCTTCCGGCGGCACAGCCGCGAGCGGTGGGCGGGGCGTCGGGTCAACTTTATCGACGAATATCTCAGTCCCCAAGCGAGATATGAAGAAAATTTTTTACAGTCATAAACTATCCAACATACTAATTGTAAAAAACAAACATTTACCCACTTTCAAAACCACTTCACCAGCCCTTTAAGTCAAGGAACGCGAATGGGAGGGACCAAGCAACACATGAAGCACCTTAGGACCTCGCTTTGTCCGAGGCTTGGCGTCCGTGTACACAGCGTTGCGCATGCACGAGGAGCATTGGATTGGATTGGATTGCATTGGATTTGATTTGGATTGGATTGGATCAAATTGAATTGTGTCGGATTGGATCGGATTGGAATTGCATATACTGTACACACGCGTTGTCACTCATTTACATGCGCGAGTGGGCAATGCCACGAGTGATTTACGGTAAGAACGATCCCCAGTGCTTCGCCCACTCGTCATGATTCACTTCGTGGACATGCGTGAATTTTTTCGGCTCCCGTCTACTACTATCTCTCTCCAGAAATTAGAGAGTTTTAGCAGTCCGTCCGTTCCGTCGTGTGCGGAGTTACCGGGTTCACCGGGACCGGTCTGCGCCTGCGCGCGCGGAATGGCGAGGAGGAAGGGCGAGGAGGCGCGTACATGGCGAAGGCAGGCCGGCGGAACTAATCCCCCCACCGCGACGAATGCACAAGTGCCCAGACGGGTCCCGGTCAACCCGGTAACTCCGCACACGACGGAACGGACGGACTGCTAAAACTCTCTATTAATTGTAAAGTTAACCTTCTTCCCTCCCATCCCTGTCCAGAACACTTCCAATGCCTTTGGCGCATTACCTAATACTCATCCGAATTATCATAGCTGTGTCGGCCAAGCATAGTGATATGTGATATAACGGTGCACGCTAGTCGGCCCATCACCGACGTGCTAATGTTCCGGCTGAAGTCGGGATTTCTGAACAGCAGCAAAATGTAGCGCTCCGCTGCCGAGGGCGTCCATTCTACACGGCCCATGTACACGGCCAACAAACCACCACTGCGAGAAAGCAAAAGGAGAGCAGCAACAACAAGTATAAAGGAGAATAAAAACAGAGGAGGAAGGAGTAGGAAAGTAAGAATAAGCAGGAGCAAAAGCAGCAGCAGCAGCAGACGAAGAAGACGAAGAAGCAAAACCTCTCTCCGTCATAAGTGTAAATCACTACAAGTCTTGCTGCCTGTGCAAGTTATATACTCCCATCTAAAGCAAGCTGCGTAGCAAAAATTATTTGAGTATTAAAAAAAAAAGCCTTGAGTGGGGTCCGTTGGCACTGCGAACTGGCGTGCCGAGTGTTCAGTAATTGCGCGGGTACGATTAGGGCTTCAGGGAGTTAGCTTGTTTACCCTATGGCCCTCCACATCTACCTAGCAACGGCAAATTTCATGTTCAGAGCGTATCCTTAGAAGAAATGAACAAATGGTTTACTCAAGAGATTCGTTTGATAACTGTGGCTTTTTTGCACTAGCATCGCCGATTCTCACCTCAGCAATAGCAGCACAGATACCATTTAACCGCTTTCTCTTCTTGCGACACAAGAAGAGGGTTCAACCAGCCGTTGTGAGCGAGCCCACCATTCAACTCCAAGTGCGGCGCATGGCTATGGCGCATGGCATTTCACTGCGCAGATCCCCTCAAGTGGCACGCGCAGAAAGGCCGGCCCCGCCTTTTCCGCAGATACAAGCCCGCGAACTGCCTCACCCGTCATTTGAGAATAAATAATATGATGCGGGCTGCCGAGGTCTACCGTTGCAGGTAGAATAATAGAGTTGAGCAGAGTTGAGTTGAGTTGGGCATGCGAGAAACCACTTCCCGGTGTTGTTTCCCAAGTCGAGCGTTTCCGCTGCTGTTGCTTGGGGCGGTTCCAGAGAGCGCTGAGTGGCGAATTGCTTCCGCCGGGCGACGCGGCCGGCGGCCTTACAACGCTCGCCTGCTGCTCCCTCGTACATTCTGTTGTCTCATTGATGCAAATGCGTGCCACTCATGGTCTCCAAGCGCTGGAGGTCAGCTAAAAGAGCGAGGCTGGGGCTCGTTTACACGGCTGCGAAACACACACGCGCCGCTCGATAACCACAACTAGTGACTGTTTCGACATATTTCGATTGCGTTTGCTGGTGACGAGGCGTTTGCATGGCATGCACATCGCTTTTGAATAAGCGCGGAAAGTTGGGCAAGTTGGTATGCTGGGGCATGTTTTCTAGCGCAAAAAAGACGGAACTCTAGAGAAGCGTTTGTCCCGTCCGTATTTTTATATAAGTTCCCGTCTTTTTTTTTTTTTTTCGCTAGAAAACATGCCCCAGTTATCGCTCTTGAATTATTTACCTTCACGTGCAAAGGGCGTTCTTTTGAGAGGAGTGGGAGATGTGAAAGCCTGCGGCCGAAACGATCCGAGCCTGTGCCAGTCATGGAGGACTTTCAGCGGCAAGTTCGGAAATAAATGTGAGGTGATGACACATGGAGAAGTAACAAGGCGCCTTACTAAATAACTTGAAAGCAAACTTAGGTCGGCCCAACGGGCCATGCAACGAATAATGATCGGAGTAACACTGAGAGACAGGAAATGTGCTTCTTAGATCAGAGAACAAACTATAGCAGAAGATATCATAGTTCAAGTAAAGAAAAATCCCGGGCCATCTACATTCTACACTAACGTGAAACCTGGGCAGGGGCGAAGCGTGCAGTGTATAAGTGTATTCTTGGCGCCTTGGCGTTTTTGCCAACGGAGATGAAACCGTTGCGGTGTATCGGTATACAACTTTGCTGTAAAAGTCCTTCAAATCACGAAGCTATCTAGCGTGTGGCGTAACCGAGTGTTCCGGTGTTTTTTTTAGTACGCGTTACGAAGCGTTCCAGCGCGAGGCGTAAACGAGTGTCCCGGTGTTTTTTTTTTTTTTAGTACGTGTTACGTTCTAGCGCGAGGTGTAAGCGAGTTTCCCTGTTTTTTTAGTACCGTGACTACATGATACGACGATTACGACGACGACAGGAGACGCCAGCAGCCCCAGCCCCTAAAGGGCTTCGCTCAAATCGCCCCTAACAAATCATGCACCCCTCCGCCTAACGACGACGATGGTTGAACGCGAGGCTTTCTTGTGATGGATACTTTGGTTGGCCAATCCCACGCTGCGAGTATGTGGCACTCTGGAGGTACGCACCACTTTTTTTACAATAACCAGAGCAACTCTCGAGGGTGCACTCCATGGGCCTAACGTTTGGGTGTGCGGTGCACGGCGCGAATCGGTACCTGCTGCTTGGCGTTCTCTTCGGAGGGCGACCTAACCGACGTGGCCCTGCAGCGTGGGTGGTCAACCATCCGCTACACTAGACGGCGTGGCACCTCAAAGGCTCGTCTAGACAGGGTTTACTTGGGAGATGCGCTGCGCCGCTGCCATCAGTCATCGATTACGCCGTCACTCTTGTCGCGTTCTCGGACCACGCGTCTTGGTGACATGTACGATCCGAACTGAGCGCGAACTCAAGAGAATGGTCGGCAGCCATTGGCTGATGAACTATACGGTCCTCGAACACGCGGCCTTTGTCGATCGCGTAAGAGGCGACATTGAAGCAATCAACACTGCAACGATTGATGGAGTTGCGCGGGAGCGCTTCAAACAACGGGTCAAGATGCAGCAATCACAATCGGGCGACAGGAGGCGAAGTACAGAAAGGCGAAAGTAAGTCGACTGGTGGTGGGCCTGTGCTCCCTCGTCGAAGCGGGTGAGGAGAGGACGGGGAAATTCTCTGAGGACATTCGCAGCGTGAAAGATGAGATCCACTCTGAGCTCGAAAAACGGTATTGGGGGGTTCTTGTGCGGAGAAGGAAGCAACGAGTGGTGTCCGAAGTACAGCCATCGAAGCTTATCGGTGCCATCGAACGAGCAAAGACCGCCCCTAAAACGATTTCCGAGATTGAACCACGCTGGTGGCCTTGCTAGAGGGAGCGGAGAGGTGGGGACTGCCTTCACTGAGTGCAACGCAGGGCGGTTTTCCCCCCACGCTCATCTTGAGGCTCCCCCACTGGAAGTCATAGGCGAGTTGCCAACGGTTCCAGAGGACGTAAAGGCCACAATAAACGAACCGATATCGGTATAACAGGTCAAGCGCGCGATTAAGAAACTTTCAAAGAATAAGTCACCGAGCCTTCATAGGCGTGCGCACAGGGGGGGGGGGGGGGGGGCAGGGGGGGGGGCGGCCGCCCCCCCTAATAATCTGGAGGGGGGCGCCAAATTTGCCCCATGCCTTAACTCAATTGAACCTGTCACGTAGGGTTATGAGTCGACCACGCGTGTGCTTTCACGATCATGGCAGCCGAAGAACCCTCATGTTACCTTCCAAAAGCTGTTTACTGGCGGGGACCAAAAGCAGATCGCTGTGAGAAACACGTTATCACTTAATTTTCATATTTGCAGCTGCTTTTCCTCGCAAATGATGTGCCTAGTACTGAGCAAAATAGCTGCGTAAAAAGAATTTCAGAACATACAATATTACTTTCTTAAATTCTTACTAACTTCAAAAGCTAGCGTTCGAGCGGTACGCACGGGTACCACGTTGCAGTTTACAAAAGACAGATGTGTCATATGTTTCTGTGCTTTAGGGAGAATGGAAATTCTTTCAGCAGCGTGTTGTGAAATTGATGCCGCATCCGCCCTGGGACCTGCTCCCTTTGCCGATGTTACACATGAAAGTAAAAACTTCTGCCCAGAAATATTTTGTAGGCGTTGCAATTTCATTTCATTGAAATAAAAATTTTATAACAATTCCTCGTCTTTCCACTGCGTTCTGACCGTTAAGGCTTCAGTGGGAGGAGGTCGGGAGTTCCCGGGGGGGGGGGGGGCGTTCACGTAAGATTTTGCCCCCCCTAATCGAGAACCCTGCGCACGTCTATGGGCCTGAATGCATAGTTTCGGAATTCTATCATGTATTCTGTGGAGAGATTAGCCCTGTATTGGCCGCGGTCTTCGAAAACATAAAAACCACAGAACTGCTACCACCATCAATGCGGAGCCGTAATTTGGTCTTCATCCCCCCAAAAAATTTTCCCCTGAGACGGCACCCAACGTGGAAGATTTCAGGCTTAACAGTCTACTGTTCACTGACTACAACATCCTAGCCCACATCCCGGCCCGACGTCTCGAGACAGCCCTCAGTAGCGTGGTGAGCTCCCACCAGACATGTGTGTTCAGGGGCGTCCCATCAACACCAACTTGAACCGCATACGTGCTGTCTGTGAGGTGGCGCGCAGAATCAGGCATTCACCGTTTAACTGTCCTACAACTCGACCAGGACTTTCTGTTCTTGCTCTTCAGTCGATGTGGGATGGGTGACGAAATGGTGGAAATGGTGAAATGACGAAACGGCATCAGTGAGGACCATAAAGTTTCGCTTTAAAGGAAATGGACCCGGGCTGACCGCGTAATTAAACAAATGACTATCGGAGGACTACCAGGGTGGCAGTGTGGACACCGAGAGACGGGTCTACAAAGAGAGGAAGGCCAATTACTCCATGGAGAGACGACATGAGGAAATTCGGAGGCAAAAAATGGACTGGAGAGGTGCGGGACAGGAGCAGTTGGGGCTCGACGGGAGAGGCCTTTGTCCTGCAGTGGACCTTGGCGGGCTGCTGCTGATGATGATATTGATGCAACAGCCGGGTCTGCGACGAAGGGGGAGTGGCCGCCAGCTCTGCCGTTTCTCCAGCCTTGCACCACTAGTGCAAGCCACACCGTTTTTTTTTTTTTCTTTGCCACAGTATCACTTTCGACGAGTCCCCAGGCACGTCTCCTCCTCCTCCTCTCGTCCACTGAGCCCGATTCCAGAATTCAGGTGGGCGCTCGCTTTTGGCTGCAGCTGCCGCAGGACGTCAAAAGGTGTACCGCGTCAAAGGGGCCTACATGTCCTTTTGACGTCAAGGTTACACCTTTGAAAAAGGTGTAACCTTTTGACGTCAAAAGGTGTAACCTACGCGAAGGACGACACTTCACAGAACGCAAGGACTGCGCCTGTCCTTGTGTTTTTCTCTTTGTGTGGTGTCACGCTTCGCGCAGTTTACACCTTTTGACGTCAGAAGGTGTAAGAACACCCCCCGAAAATTTCTGAGCTCTACATATCCTCTCCCCTTCTATTCGGCATTTCTCGCCCATGCTATTTACACACCGCCTTGACGCATTAAAATGTAAAAACGAGAATTGTAAGAGGATTGGTTTGTGAGTAAAATGGTTTTGCGTTTTTCGTACGACGGGTTTTTGTGGATCAATCATGCAGATCGAGTCCCTTGCGCACTTCCATTTTTGTGTAGATATTACCAAACAAAACAACCTCTAGGTGTTATTAAAGTGGAAAAATTACTAAAATATTTTTTAAACCCAAGGTCACTTTTGTTTTTGTTTTTAACGGTGGCGAATACACCCCCCCCCCCCAAAAAAAAAATCATGCAGTCTAACGACGACGAAGGTTAAACGCGAAGCTTTCTCGTGATGGATCCTTTGGTTGGCCGATCCCACACTGCGAGTATGTGGTACTCTGGAGGTACGCACCACTTTTCTACAGTACACAGAGCAACTCTCGGGTGTGCTCTACCTTGGCCTAATGTTTGGGCTTGGGGTGCACGGCGCGAATCGGTACCTGCTGCTTGGCGTTCAGTGAGCAATATTTTTAGTGGGTGCCGGTTTGAGGTGAACCTTAAGATGTGACATTAGGCTTAACGTCCTAAACCTCGAAATGGGAAGTTAGGTCTAACGTATCGTGTCTAACAGCCTTACGGCACGCAGATCAACGCCGTTCTCATCCCATGTCAGCCTGTGGGTAACGGCTGTCGATGTTCGCCTCACATGACGTTAGGCCTATTTACTCCGCGTGTAGCACGCCTGCGTCACCTCTTCCTCTGCTGCACATCAACCTTTGGCGGAGGGGGCGTAACGGAGCCGTCCCCAAGCTCCGCAGGGAAGCGTTTTCACTTTGCTACACTTCATCCACAATCATCATCGTCGTGAGAGAAAGTTGGCTTTCCTGCAGGGCGTATTCGTGTTACAGACTCAAGCTTCGCTTTAAAATATTTCTGGCTACGCCAGTGCGGACGTCGGTTCCGTCTTCGGATCGATAAAGCTCTGAACCAGATCACTGAGCTTATAGTTCGACATCACGCGAGCGAAGAGTGGTAGCAGTTTTAGTAACGTTTATTGTGCCCGTGATGAAGCCAAAAAAGAAAGGAACGAAGGAGAAGGCGGCGTCTTCCTCCACTCTCACCAGTTATCAGCCAGAAGCCCTTGCATTCTGGCAGCGGTCTCGGTCAACCTGAAGCCCCTTCTGTTGTATCGCCGCGCACCAGACGTGGCAGAGAGACGCAGACGCTACCTCGTACCCACGGAAAAAGAGCCTTTATTCTTGTTACATGCTATTTATAACCAAGCTTGCGGTTACTGATGATGATGCTGGAAATTGGCCACCTTAGCATTGTGCGCCACCTTGGTGGCATGAACAGAACTACATTACACAACACAACATCCCCTCCTCCCAAAAAGGGGCAGCACACCGTCGCACAACACAACATCCCCTCCTCCATAGAGATAATATCCCTCCTCCCAAAAAGGGGCTTGCACAGTCACTGCATTGTCTCATAAGTCATATTCAGCAAGCCACGCAGGCTTGCGTCGATCTCTGGTGGATCGCCGTGGAGCCTCACTTTCAGCACTTGTCTCAGTCCCTCATCCCGACATGTTTCCTTGGTACACTCATGTCCGTGACATCAACATCGGCACCCACACCAGTACTTGCGTTGAAGTTGGAACTGCCGTTCTGTCGGTGCTGGCCGGGGTAGTAAGTGGCTGGAACATCTGGGCACTCGGGGGCTGTGCTGAGGTGGAGCCGGGAGTCCTAGGGGAAAGCGCAGGTGCCTCTGTCGCAGGATTCCAGGCTGCCGTGTATGAATCAGCCGCTTCACGATTCCAAACGCGACCATCGCTCAGCTCGTACGTGTCCTCATTTGGCGCCGAACCACGGTGAAAGGACGTGAATACGATGGGGAACCCTTTGGCCACATGTCCCGGTAGCTTAATTCCGAACTTCTTGTCCTGCGCTCAATGACGAATGTTTGGCTGCACGACGTCGATCCGTATAGTGCTTGCTTGCAAGCTGTTTCCGCGTTACCCTTTGCTTGACGGCTTGAAGCTCCGTACGCCTCCGACCTCAGGAACACTTCCAGTCGTCCTGCAGCGAGATCGAGTCTGGTCCTTGGGTGACCGGCCGTGTAGGAGAACAGCAGGTTTCTGACCCGTAGTTGCATGCGGGGTGCAGCGGTAGATTCCAAGGTACTCTGTGACAGCCTCCTTCAGTGGGCGGTGTTCCTCCAGACACACCTGAACGTAGTCCTTTAACACACGATTAAGCCGTTCCACTTGTCCATTTGACTGTGGATGATAGACTGCCGAAAATGTGTGGTGGATAGATCTATTGCGCAAGAATTCTTCAAACTCGACGGATGTAAATTGTGGCCCATGGTCACTCACTATCTCCTTCGGATAGCCTTCACGGCTAAATATACTCCGCAAAAAGGATATGGTCCGTCGCTGAAGTGACGTTGGAGGTGAACCCTACTTCTGGCAACTTGCTGAAGTAGTCTACTGAAAGTAATGGCAAAAACCACAGTCCTGAGGAGCCCTTGCGAAAGGACCAACGATGTCGATGCCTATCTTCTCCCACGTGCTGAAGGAAATGGTACCGGCTGCATTAGCGGCACAACTGGCTTTGCTGATTTGTCACAAGACTGACAAACGGCACAAGACTTGATCAGCTGTTCGACGTGATTGTTCATGCCAGGCCACCAGTATTTTTCTCGGAGTCGTTGCTTTGTACGCGTGATGCCTGGGTGTGATTCATGGGCGATATCCAGAAGTCTGCTCACCAACGAAGAAGGTACCACGAACTGTTCCCCGCGAGCAGCAGGTCATTCAATCACTGACAGTTCGTCCCGACCCTGTAGAAAGGCATTGCTTCTGGAGGCAGCGTCTTGGCTGATGCCACCTGGACGTTGTCCACTGCATCACTTGGCAAAGTACGAATCCCTGCGCAGTTGCGGTGTGGTACACTCATGTCCGTGACATAAACACCGGCACACCAGTACTTGCAGTTGAAGTTGGAAAGGCCGTTCTGCGGTGCTGGCCGGGGTAGTAAGTGGCTGGAACATCTGCAGGCACTGGGGGCGGTGCTGCGGTTGGAGCCAGGAGTGAAACGGAGGTAGCGTCTGCGTCTCTCTGGCCACGTATGATGGTGACTCGGTGGGCGGCGGATACCACATAATGGCGACGAATTAACCCTTTTCGGCTGCGGGCGGACACCACGTCACTACTCAAGTACGGCATACTGCAATCTCCTTCAATGGCACTGACGCCGCCGCGCCGTTTCTCTACCGACACCGGGAAAGCCTGCCATACCGTTGACGCAAATAGGTTAAGTCGTAGCATTTGCTACGATTAGATATGGGCGGCGCACGACCACAACATCTGGTAAAGGCCCGCCCGGCGCGCACAGCCTACAATATGCCGACTGTATCACTGTATGTCGGGGTAGCAGTGACCATGTCGCAACCGGGTTTGGAAATATTTTTCAGTGGAAAGGGCGGCTTCCCAACGCACTGGCATGGGTTGTTTGAGCGGGTCCTAGCTCCCCCGAACGAACTGATGTATGTGCACAAAACCTATTGAGATCACCATGAACTGGCCCATGAATTGCAGGTTCCAAGAACTGGCCCAGTTATTGAGTCTACTGAGAACGACCAGCATTAATTTGTTTATTTTCTCTTACACTCCCTCCCCATTCCTTTCCCCCATCGTGACCAGCGGTCATCCTTTTCTATTAAAGGTTGTCTCTCTCTCTCAACGCACTCGCTTATTGGTTCACCTTTCGCCACTAGGACCACCCTGCCATAGTGGTGTTGGGGAGGCGATGCCCGCTCGCTTCGCATTCCGTATGCCCCCTGTTCCATTCCCATCCAGACCCAACGTCACCCAATTTTCTTTGCAACTACTTGGTTTTATTTCCTTCGCGGCGTCGGCCATTTTATCTGCTCTTTTCCGGCGCCGGATTTTCGACCCAAATCAACCATTGCTTTGCTACAGTGCCGTCGCGTACGCGTTTCCAAAACCCATCGCGATTAAACGCGGAAACACCATCATCCACCAAAAACCGTGTGCATCGTCGTCGTAAACGAGGGATGGCATACAAAATTGCCGACGAGGCAATAAAAATTGAGCTAAAGATATGGCTAAATTTTGGTCTGGTTGGGTAATAAACTGAAAGCCTCCGAAATGCATAAAAGCTCATCCCCCGAAAACAGTCCGCTCCTCGACTTAGTGGCGACGTGTTGGGAGGCATGTTACTGAGGCCTAGCAATCTATCAACTTTTTCGCATGTAGCCAAGGACGTCTCCAGTCCTCCAGACAGGTCCACTGGCGATTCGAAACGCAGACATGCACTGGCCTGATGTTAGGCCTTCTCAACTCGCTTCTGCTCTCTTCGCACCGTTGACCAGTTTGTGTGTCGCTTTCACTAGTGACAATGGTGGTGGTGTGGCAAGATTAAATAAAACGGAAGGCCAGTGGCCACTGACGGTAGGGAATTAAGTCCGAGCAGGTGATTCAGTCCTTATGGTTGTTATGACGTAGGAAGTAACATTTTCGACCTGAGTTAACGAATGCTTGCGCATTAGTATGCCAGCTCAACATTATGACTAACATTGTCCACATTTAGACCTAACAAGGAACCAGTTAAGGCTCTCAGGATAAAAGACGCAAAGGGGGAATGGACAGCGATTATGAGGAAATGCGATTCCAGCACACACGGTCCTTTGCCATCAAGCCGATGCCAGAGAACCAGGGTTTAAAACTACGAACAAGAAAAGCAGGCTGTATACTTGCACACTACATGCACAGGTTTTGCCAAAATTTTCTCGGTCAAGCCGGAAACGCGCAGGCCGCGAAAAATTCAATGAACAATTCAATGTACAAGCTTACGTCCCGAGCTCGCGAGGCTGAAACTTTTGATGCCGGATCACAAGAGAAAACACTTCTTTCTTTCTTACTGTTATAAAATATTTTTGTGGCATTTAAAGGTAAAGCTTTTAGACTCTTTATGGTCGAGAAGGCTTAGGATTGGCCTGGAAAATTTTTACAAAAAGTACAATATCCTTCCGGGATTAGGGTACCCAAGACTCTGGGAGACTCGTTCTTATCTGCATCGAGGACCTTTCTAATAGAGCCCGGTGCACTTGAATGCATTTGTAGGTATTTGCTAGAATGCTGGCTGGGCAATATAATTGCTGGCTCTTAAAAAAAGAAAAAAAAGTATTTTCGCTGCACCTATTTTTCTGGCTAACCGTATGAACTCAGGGGGGAAAATTATGGCACATGGTTCAAGCAACTGCAATTCTTATCTTTACGGCTCTGCCATCCCAATTTTCAAGAAAGCTCAGCCCACCAAGCACCCACCGCTATTCGCTAGATGTTGACTTCTCCTTTACTGAACTGCACGAGCGCTTGCACTGCAAATCACAAACTTCAATTTTAAGTGCAATGCACTTCTTAAGCGACCCTGAACCTGCGTCCACCGGCGATGTCCGCGCACGTGGAGATGGGCGCGAGGATGGCTCCTCCTGGCCGCTGCCATGGCCCTACCCCACGTGGGGGCTTGGCCAGAATCTCCTCGTCTTCCTTTGCAACGGGGGGGAGGATGGGCGGCGCGCTGCCTGGCCCTGACATGGCACATACCACGTGGGGATTGGCCAAGAATCGGGCGTGAGAAGTGCCCTAATGCCACCCGCTTAAAGGCAGTACTGACACGAAATTTCAAAGCTGAGATCCGCTCTAGCAATTCAAGTAACAACGACAACACAAATAGGTGTCTGTGAATAAATGCATCTCTTTCTTGTAGTTGTGTGTGTGTGTTGTGATCTCTCTTTCGCGAACATTACCGAACCGCGCAAATTCAACTCGTGCATTCGCACTTTCACATTCTTCCCCTCGGGGAAATGCGGGGAATTTTTAACCAATTCTCTTTTGTAGCCACGCGCTGTTTCTGAATGCAAATGGTTAGTTATCTACTTTTCAGATGCTGTAAGCGGGCGCATAAGCCACCTCCATGCCCGATTCCTGGCCTATCCCCCGTGTGGGTATGCATCATGAGACGAGGAACGACGACGCAACAAACCGAGGTGAGCACGAAGAGCGCTGAAAAGCCTGCGCAAGTGCATTCTCACGTGGCCTATCAGCCAGTCAGCTGTTGATGGTTGGGGCGATGCCATGGAGCCTTTCCACTTTAATATAGCGCTAGTAGCGGCGAATACGAAAATCCCAATGGCGGCTTGACCACTTTTGACCATGATTGCTGGTGGTGGTATTTTTCAGTACTGCTAATGACGAGGCATGCTCCGCAGTGATAGCAGAGGCTTGCTTTGCACACACATCACTTTGTTGACTTCATGCGCAAAGGTTGCTCTTTGGGTGCACTGCTGAAGTTTCGTACATTGCCCCAATGCCAATGATTGGCCGTACAATGACTTGGTGCTTTGGCAGTGACTACTGAATGGCAACCAGGATCTGTTTCAAGTGGTCCCAGACCTGTTAGAAGTGGCGATTCCAATCAAAAGCGAGCCACCAAACGTAATTGGGGCGCCTACCAGCGCATGCACAGATAAAGGTCAGGGAAAAAGGCCATTCATTTATATGCTGGACAAGTAGCAAAGAACATTTCACGTTGACATGGACCAAAAATGTGGCTACAATAAGAGGGTTTCCGGTTGCCATTACTTTTGCACACAAGAATAGAGCAGAAAAAGTAATAAGGCATGACTTAGAACAAAACGCACTGATATTAGTTCATTAGCACAGAGTGCACCCAATATATGACCAATGAAAATGTTTTTCATGTTAGCATAGGTACCAGTACCAAGTCTGGTTTCATGCTACCCCTCAGCTCTAACCTCATGTCCTTACAGCCATGTCATTACCATGTCATTACCAGAGGCACCCTACTACGTTTATAGAACCACGTTGCCCTACTCCACGAGCGTTCCAAGCGGAACGTGGAACCTATCGAGTGGAACCGTTCATTGCTGTTACCGTTTGATTTCTTAAGTGCCGCCAGGAAGTAGCACTGGCCACAGCAGGCGATGGTTTTCTGCTGTTGCGTAGTATTTCATTTGCTATCGTGAAAACCAAGCATTCATAACTTGTTTAATAAAGGAACACTCTAAATATCACTTATGTATTGATTTGCCGCCTTATATTTGCGTACTGTTCAACAATGTTGACAAGTATGAACACTGACACCGGACTTGGCCATTTAGATTTGGCTGCGAGTATATAAGACTATTGCACAGCTTTCGTTTCACTTTGGCCGGGTGGCTGAATCGTCACAGACAGGCAGACCAAAATTTCTGTATTTAAGTAGCTCAAAAAAAGAATATCGTCTTTAAAATGCTTGGACAAGTTCCACCATACCAGTTTCACCACCGACTTGTCACAAATCGTAGTGCCAGTAAGTGTACATGGCTGCGATAGCAGTTTTCACGCTTTTGACATGTTTTGCACCACAAGCAATCTGGTACTATCATGAGTGGTATGCTTGTATACACAGCACCATAATTTACCGATGGCGACCAACTTGTTTCTACCTTTTAGTTTCCCTTGAAAAGATCAGTAAGTGTTCCAAGAGAGCCAGTTGATGGTGCTAAGTGTATACAGAAAGTACTAAGCTTGTGCCCATCAAACGGAATGTTGCAATGAAAACTGCACTCTGCGTGCCGGAAATGCAGGCTTGTTAGCTTCCTTGCTTGCTTAGACAAAAATCCTCACAGTTGAGCTGTTTAGCAGTTCGTTGATTCCAGCGTTTCACAAAACTTGGTATAACAGTATAAAGAAAAGGAATCACTGGCACCGGCAGGATTTGAACCTGTCTGGTAGATCAATGAAGTTACAGTCAGTCAACTTACCAATATGGTTACGACCGTGAGTTAGTACCCGAGTCAAACATCTTACTTGTCTGTGACTGCGGGTAGAGAGAGGAATCAGTGCCACCTCCACGACAAAGAACACGTGATAGGGTGCACGTTGCACCTGCGGGTGCCGTTTGTGCGCGTTTTGTTTGTTCTGCTTCTTTGATTTGCTTTTTCTACGCCATTACAGCAACAAAGATGGAGTAAAGGTCGTTGCGGCAGTGAAGAAGCAGCAAATCGGCTGCAATCTTGGACTTAAACCGCCATGATGGTCGTGAAGGTTGCATACAGCTTCACAACCTTCAAGTCTTGTGCGTCAGTGTGAGCTTCATTTGTTTTTTACACTTCATGACCTAAACTATTTCCCAGGGACATGAACCGTTACTTTTGAAAGCTTTTTAGCAGGTGCTGCAAGTGCATTTTCCTCCCAAAACTAGACTTGCTACGTGTGCAAAACAATTCTCACATGATGAGGAACAGCCAAAGAGATGCCCATGTGCTCCTCCACAAGCATTTGCACTCTTCCACAGCTCTCATTAGTGTTCTCTCTACATAACCTCAGGCTAAACCTTTTCGACGTTTGTGCGCACAAACCTGAACAATCCAAAGGCCCGCACCAATACAGGGGGTCAGCCAGGATGCCAGATGTATTTTTCTAAAGCACATTTTAATATCCTAGAGCACACCTTCAACAAGGATCAGCTGAGTGGTACGGCATCCTCTTTGATAATAAACACGGTTTTTACACGGGAGCATGAACTAACTTTGAAAAAGGAAAACGAGGCAGAAAGATCACGATCCTCTGTATAAAACACAGATATGGAGAGAAAAAGAAAAGTTTGAACACTTGCTGGCTTCTCTCGCTGTCAGTGAGGGCATTTTTGGTTCCCCAGCAGCCAAGAAAATCCCCCTAAACCTGTCCCCCCAAGGGCCTGAAACCCACATCTGCTCCTGCGTACTACAGCAATCAATGGCACCCATTTCTGGAGCTACCACATCCGGCTGAATTACCAACAGAACTGCACGAAAGCAGAAGATACCCCACAACCTACAATGTACCTTAAAGCACACCTGCAACAAGGGCCATTTGTATGAATGAAAGGGGCTCAAAGCTTTATAGCTAAACCACGCAGTCGAGCACCACAAGATCCAGATTGTGACCAAGGCTGCCGGCATTTTGATGCAGGAAACCTTGTCCAGGGAAGCTCCATTAGGGGTACTGTGTAGCTGCAGAGGCAAACAAATTGGAAAAAAAGGCCAACGCCAATCGAGTTATCCCTTCCTTGGCCTTATATGCATCAAGGTACGAAGGAGACTACCTTTTGGGCTTGTTAGCTTGTTCTCTGACATCAAGATTTGGGCAATGGTTGAAAACTAAGCCCCTGTTATAGGCACTGAAGTGCCCCAAAACTTCTGTTCCCGCACCTGTCACTTTGCCAGTTCTCCTGACGCAGGCTTTGTGGGGCTCGCGACGCATGAAAATAAAGACCTAATGTTTAAGTGCCAATAGAACTTTGCTGCTTCAATTGTCTCGATCAAAGTGATCACAAAGCTTTAAAAAATGGGAGACCAGTAGCTGGGCTGCTAACAACCCACTGAGAAAGAGCAATACCTCAAGCACCAAACTTTTAACAGCTAGCCCCACCATTATTACAAACAACGCTGTGTTTGTAACACCAAGCACTCAGCACAAAAAAAAAAAAAAAATCCAATTAGAGGGATGTTGTACAACATTTGAATTTCCTCTTGTCGAGTAAAGTCGCTAAGCGTCAGTTTTGCCACACGCATGCTATGCAAGTTTGCGGCACCCAACTGTAATTTAATTTGCGAGGTGAACATTCAACTTTCCTCCTTATTTATTCAAAACACATCTATGGCCTGCGCGAAAAACAAACCCTTTTAAAAAGATAGTTTTCCCACGACAATCGAAATGTGGAATGCTGCACTGCTGCAACAGTCAGCCCAGACAAACGACAAATCTCAGGAGCTTTGGATTCAAACACGCTGCCACGACCAAATCACACCAGATCCAAGCCTACTCGAGCGAGGGAGATGGCCTCTGTTGAAACGACGCAAGAAGTTTTTTCCAGGAGAATAAAAATGACAAACACGCCCAGGTAAAGACAAACAGTACAATTCACACACAAACAGCCTCATCATGGACAAATCCAAAGGGGGAAAAAAAAAGGGCGGGAAAAGAAAGGAAATTTGAGGCGGTTCCGGGGCCAATGCGCAAGCTGGCAGGGAGAGGAGCACTTTTCTTCCGGCTGCGGAGGGCGAGTCTTCACAGCAGCCAACGTGGCAATGTCACTTTCTCCCAAAAAGTCTCGTTGAGGCTCGGCAGGGAACCAGGAGACCACCGCTTGCACGCACACGCGCCCCCAACAGAGCCACCGCGCCCCATTCGTTTACCCCACGGGGCTGAGGAAAAGACAGCGCAGCAGTGGCAGCAGTGGCAGCAGCCCCTGGGGCGTCGAACCATGCCGGTGACCTGAAGGGGAGGCGGTGGGGCCGAAGCAGCAGCAGTCTGTTGTTGTTCCTCCGCAGCCCCCTCAGCTGACGTCCATCATGTTGGACGAATCTGTGACACTGGCACTCGTGTCCTTCTGAATGCCTTCGTAGAGGGCCTGCAGGTCGGGCGTCGACTTGATGTGCGACAAGAACTCGTTCATCAGCGGGTTTTTGTCTGAAAGACCAAAAGGGGAGCACTTAACCTGGTGACTGGCCTGCCCAAAGATGGCAGACAAGTATAGCAGCTGCACAAAATTGCCTGAATACAGATGTACAGTCTCCACTTCGAGACGAGAAAACTCAACTCGGACTGAAGCCTGACAACTTATCAGATTGGGCATCTTTTGAGACCTCTCGCTACAAGCTGCAACAAGTACTATATACGCTTCACACTTGTCGAAATGACAATGACTACAGCTCCAGAGCTCCGTGCAAGTGTGGTGCCGTGAGAGCAGACAAAGTTTTTGAGAGACCACGACTGCGAGTGAATAACAAATACAGTCCAACCCACTTATAACAATACCAGTTATAACAACATATTGGATATAACAATGAACAGTTGTGGCACTGTCAATTTTGCTATGTGTTACATGGCAAAATAAACTGCTTATAACAATGGTCAGTTCCCTATTATTGGTTATAGCCATTGAGCCTGATGGTATGCGCCTATGTAAAGTATAGTATTTGGAGATCTCGGAGATCACGGGTGCATTGTCTGTAACCAAGCATGACTAGCAGTTCTTCAACACTGCCCAGATTAAAATAAAAGCTAGAGTGGGATAAAGGCTACTGTTGATTAACAATGTTAAAACAGGCAGAAAGCAATGCCACTTTAGTAGCATGCAATCTGCCAATTATTAAAAAGAAACAGCCAATGATTTGATGTGGAGACTTCCTTCCTATGCGAAAGATAATGGTCTTTCCTAGAGGCCCTGTGGAGTCTGCTGGTTGTGCAGTTACATTTCCGTTTCGTAAATATTGGGTGCAAATCCCCCAATAGCGTACAAAAATACTTTACCTGCCCAACCCTGTTGTAACAATTACTGGTTATAAAAATGGCTTTTTTGCGGCACTTCAATACTGTTATAAGTGGGTAGGACCGTAGCAGCAGCAGCACGTGCTCACCGGCGTCGGGGATGGCCAGCAGGGCGGCGAAGGCGCGCATGGCGGAGCGCTTGAGCTCGTCCTGCTTCTCGAACTCCTGCTTGACCGAGTTGGCCTTGATCTTGCTGGCGCAGGTGGTCTTGAGGGGCTCGACGAGCCGCTCGAGCCGCTGCAGCACGGCGGCGGGGCAGAGCAGGGCCAGGCGCACCAGCATGAGGTAGGTGAGCATCTTGATGTCGTAGTGGTCGCGCAGGCCCTCCTCCACGTGGTTGAGGAACTCGAAGACGTCCAGCTGCTCCAGGCACGTGTCCAGCAGCGTGTACATGCACTCAAAGGCCGCCTTGCGGATGTCCAGCCCGTCGTCCACCGTGTGCTTGAACGGACCCATCTCCACCTCCCGGATGAGCTCGTTCTGCAGAGACGAGGATAAGATGTAACGTCTTGGTGCAGTGCCCTCTCAGCTACTGCTGCACTGATGCCAACAACTGTTGCACCGCAGCACATTTCAAGCCCTGTTAACCCTTTCGGGGTCACGGACATACATATACAGTGGAATCTCGGTCATACGAATCTCAAGGGGCGGCAAAAATAAAAAATATTCGTACCACCCGAAAATTCGTATCATCAGAAAACGAGAAAAAAATGGAAACGTGCCGCGCATGCGACAGGCGGCGGCAACATGGCGTCGGCTCTTGCCATGAAGAGGTGCAAGTAGCTTCAGCGACCGCTTCTGACCTTTTGTTAAAATGCAGCTCAAGGTGAGCTGACAGTGTGGGAGAGAACTGTGCACTATAAAATGTCATCCGCGCCAAATATCCACCGCGGAGGTGGCCCAGCCAGCTGCGGCGAGCGCTTCGAAACTGCCACCATGAGGCACACGTCTCCCCATTGGCGCAAGTCGTGAAGCTCCTCCCACTGCCATTCGCGGCAACCGAGGCAGAGGCTGGTGCCGAGGTGCCAGCCGGGGTGCCAGCGCGAAAGTGCGGGCATCAAAACAACGCGCGCTCATCGCCGACGCGATGCGCGCCCACGAACTCAAGCGTGAACCACATGCGATTCGGGCGCGACAATTTCGCCCCCACGCCAGATTCCACCTTGCTCGGAAAACGATGTGCGACGCGCGCGGCAGTGGGAGGAGCCTGCCAACTTGCGCCAATGGGGAGGGGCGCTCTTCGTGGCGGTAGGGCGGCAGTTTGACAGCGCTCCGGACAGCCCGCTGGCCCCGCCGGAGATGTTTAGGCTTACCACGGTGGCGGATATTTGATGGGCGCTTTCCCTAGCCGCGCAGACGATGCTTTGTAGTGTCACTTTCAGACACATTATCAGCTCCTTTACTGAACAAGCAACCTCACTTGTTCCTAAGTGGCATCTTGAAGAGCGGTCAGATGCGGTCGGTCGAGCTACCCGCACCACTTCGCGGCCGGTGACGCCACCATGTTACCTCCACTTACGGCGCCGCGCGCAGCATGCGGGTGGTATTTGCGGCGCGTTTTCATGAGCAGAAAACGCTTTATGCGGTTCACGCTTAACATAATCGACGTGCAAGTTGGCGCCTTGCGCAACATGGCAAGGCGACAACAGAGTAGCTAGAGCGCGGGGCGTTGAGGGAAGCGAGGAATGCGGAGAAGGCAAAATGGTGCGGGTATTCGCCGTCAGAAATGGGAGAACGCTTGATTGCAGTGGTTTATTCAAAAAGTATAATACAAAAAAGGAAGCTAGAGGCACCCGAGCTGCAGCCAGCGGAAAGGAAAGGTACAGAGAGAAGAGATTGTAGCGGGAGATATAAGAAGGGAGGGACAAAGAACAAGCGTCGAGAGGGCGAAACGTTCTGTTCGTTCGGAGCAGCACCTCTCTTGCTGCTATTGTAAACACCTCACTAGGAGGATTACCGCCAGCAAGGGAGGACTAATGCTTTTGTGCCCGCGCTCAACCAAGGCCGCACCAACACTCCTGCCTCCCGTCCAGGACACAGTCGTCTGCTCGCGGCTCGCGTGTTCGTATCACCCGCACCGGAGTGATAAATGCGTAGGGATCATCTGAAATTTTTTACATTGCGTACAATGCAATTTGGCCGAGGAATTTTGAAAATTCGTATCACGACGAAATTCGTATCACCAAGATTCCACTGTACGTCCGCTGCAAACACCTTCAAAATGGTCATAACGCATATGTACGTCATTGCTTGTATGTTTAAAAAGTGCGCTTTTTTCGCCAACTTCTCTTGCTTGGCATGTGTGGCCACACTGCGGAGATATGTCAAATTATTTTCTTCTGCTGATGGCTCTTCTTTTAATTTTTTATTATTTACTTCAGCGGCACGCCGGCTATCGCTTGTGCATCTGGTAACGAGGGGGTGCGCTAGGTATTGCCCATCGGGCACCTCTCGCTTCTTGCACCTGCCACAGACAAAGGGCGCCTGCGAAACTGATGAGGCTCTTTTCTCCTTTTTTTTTTCTCTTGTTTTTTATAGGAGCGGTGTGCCGTCTATTGCTCGCGCATCCAACCATGCATGCATGTGCAGCGGCTGGTTATGGTATCGTCCTCCGGGCGCTTCCCACTTTTTGTGCCCGCGAAACCGATGTCTATCTGATTTCAATTCACTCAAAAGGTGCCGGCTTGTTACTCTCTAGTATTTTATTAAGAATTTTTCTTGTGTTACTCATGAATAAACCACATGTATGTAACAACACAAACGTTTTTTTATTTGTCACTTTATGGTCACCCAAAACAATTACGATATCTTTTCTTGAAATAGATTCATCTCAAGAATTTAAATCAGCAATAACAAAAATCGACCCTGGGGGGTCGCATTTGGCGAAAAAAATTCGACCCTCAAAGGGTTACGATTGAATCCCGGGGCTTCGCTGCCAGTTAATGCTGTGCCAAAGTAATGCAACACGGCCTCCACAAAGATTGATAAATCTCAAGATTGGAGACACCAGATGAAGTGCATTTAGAATGTACATACAAAGCATCAACATCCTAAACCCCCACTGCCCCTGGGAAAAGTGGAAGGAGAACTCCTTTCAGCTTGTGCCTGCATAAACAACTAAGCAAGCAAGACATACACGCGGTTCCCAATCACTTCTTTACGATTATGTGCTCATTGCGAGCCGCATTCCGTACCATAGAGTACCTTTGGGATGAAGAAATGATACAGCTGCAGGGGTGCGGTGTGGCGCGCCTGCGAGAAAAGTGCTACTGCTTTCCGAATACCACACACTAAGGGCATAAAGTCACTGACGGCATAAGATGAAATGACCAAGTGAAGACCCAATGATATGGGTGGCGATGCACAGATGTCCCTGCCATCACGATCGCCTGAATGAGATGCATAAATGTCCAGGTTCACTTGGCAGTCGGTAGGCGCCCTCACCCGCACTTTGGTCTCCCGGTAGAGCTGCGGGAGCAGCGAGTCGAGCAGGTCGCGCACCATCTGCGGCCGGTTGTGGGCGGCCGAGTTGAGCGCCAGCAGGGCCACTCGGCGCACCCCGAGGTCCGGGTCGCCCAGGGCCCCCAGGAAGCGCGCCAGACGTGGGCGCAGCACCGCCGCAGCCTCCGAGGACCCTGCAGCAGCAATGGGAAGGCAAGGGGGTCACTCCGCGGCACGGCATCCATTGCCCCTCGTTACAGAGTTTCACACTAATATATAGCCGCGCACCACTGTGGGCACCGCCATAACAATGAGCGAAATTCCTTGCCTTTCTGGCTTGGCTAGCTGTATGGCTTCTTTTAACTCCTGAAGCCAAAATCAACAACAACAAAAGTAACACCTTTGTCCTCATTCGTCTTGCAAAAAGCTTCTAATTAATAATAAATAAATAACAAAACAAGTTTAAATAACCTTTTACAATGATGTCGCTTTTTTGCAGCGACAAGCCACTTTTCAACCTGTTCATAAGCCATACTAAGGACAAGTGGAGCATGTTTAACCTGAAACACCACCTGTATAACATTTTGCTATCACATCACCCGATAATGGTGGAACAGCCACTCTCTCCTACCGGTCTCTTCGGCCTTTTCCCGCTTGCCGAGCCTTTTCGGTTGCAGCTAGACTGAGTGCTGTTTGCCGGGCAACGCTGCATCACAAAAACTATAAGAAACAATTCAAAGGATTTGTACAGCCCCCGTAAGGTGGTGGCCCTGAGTCTTCATGTTTAGGGCCCCCAAGACGCCTAGTTTCTCAGCCGAGCCGTAGTGTCATACCATACCGCTCCCACTGACCAGCGGCATGACAACAGGCATTGAAGCAAAGCCAAATACACAGTTGGCTTGGAGGAAAAACAAGTCTGTTTTGGAGCGAACTTGTGCTCCCCTAACAACTCAAAAATGCACAGGCGAGCAAAGCAGCAGTCAACAACGTGATGTGCGCAGGCGAGTGTCGGCGAATCGAATACCACGGCGTCTGCTCTGCGGGCATTATCTCTCAAGGCGAGTGTTTTTTTGAACCATCGAATTGCCTCCCGAACACTGTAGATTAAAGAAGATTATTCTAGGCTGGTGAAGTTAGTTCCTTACACTCTCCCTATCAAAGGAGATAACATATGCGGCATAAAGAATTGAATGTGCGCACTTCACTTGGCCTACGGATAACACAGATAACACAGCCCGGCGCAGCCGGTCGGCAAAAGCATAACCAAACCAAATGCATGGTTCGCGGCAATATTATAAAGGTGGCATTGCCTCGGCACTGGCACCACATCTCCCTCTAGAGGACACCAGTATGACACTCCACGTGCTACAACCACCTTCCGGTGAAAAAGCCCCCTCACCGGAGGACGAGGGAGCCCCGGCGAGGGTGGGGGCGCTGGGTGAGCGCTCGGCCAGGGCCCACTTGGCGGCCGCCACCACGGTGGCCCGTGCCAGGGGCGAGGGGCTGTCCAGGCAGGCCTCCAGCCGGGGCACCAGCTGCGCGGGACGCACCAGGGCCAGCCGGCCCAGGCACTCGGCCACCACGTTGCGCGCCCCTTCCTCGGGACACTCCCAGTGCTGCACCAGCAGGGACCTGCACCCGAAGGGAGGGAGGGACACCACATGGACTACCTCGTCGATTTAAGCACGAAAGAGCCGCCAGCTGTCGTCAAAGTTCACTGTCACATGAGAAAGTTCACAAAGCCTGCCTCACTGCCACCCACAACCTACCGCACTGCCATGTCTGTTCCGATGACTAACAATATGATTGAGGAGGTTCCCGAAGGAGTAGTTCAGCAACTCGGGAGTACATTCTTGGGAGAATGGGAGTAAATTGGGAGCAACTTGGGAGTACATTGGGAGTACAACTTGGGAGTACTTAGGAATACATTCCAAGGGGCAAGCGTTGCAAGCCCAAATAAAAATATCGGCTGTGCTGCCCTAAATCCAAATGAATCCTCTAAATTGTTTACTGCACATGCACTTGCGCCAAGAAGAGTGAAAACTGGTGCAAATATTGCATTTCAAGACTGTTGATGTGCTCTGGGAATACGAACCAGATGGATTCGATGAAGGGATCGAGTGCCTGAATGCTCTCTGGGCTCGAAGACTGGCAGCTGATGATCTGCAAGAGAACAGAAGGAGGAGGAAAGGGGTCACACTTCTAGATGCAAACTGGGCGTCTAGGAGAATGAATGTCAAATCCAACTGCACTGCTCAGAACATTTGTGTGATCTCCGTTCACCGTGTAGACGGTACCAGGCATCTATTACGATGACACGGCACTTAACTGCACGGCAATTTTAATGCCATTCCAGCCCCCTCTATCTTAGTGCTAACCTTTTTAATCACGATTACAGACTGCTCTGGCTTAACACTTTCCTGCCCGCGCATATAAAAATTGATTAGGCCACCATCTCTGGAGGGTTCAAGCCCGCACACCCAGGGTCCAAGTGACCCTCCCAGCACGACGCCAACACGCCAGGCCTGCTGCGAGCCAGACGGGCCAGCCGCTACCCTGGGGGAACGAGAGCCCAGTTATTTACGCCAAAACAGCCCGTACAGCAAGCGAGCTGCGCGGCGGGGCGGCTCCCGCGGTCAGCTGATCGCGCCCCACCCCCCTGTTGGCGGAGACGCTCGCCGTAGGTGCGCCGAGCGGAAGCCATCGTCGGTGCTTGGCCCACTAGACACCTGGGAGACGGCACCACAAACGCGGCCTCCAGCCCGGGTCCAGTCGTCGGGGGTTGTCACTGCTGACCCATAAGAAGCGGAAGACGGCGGCGGTGCGGCAAGCAAACGCACCGTCGGCGCGGGGCGAACCGCTGCGGGAAGTGACCGCCTGGGAGCCGCCTGCTGCCCGGGCCCTGTCTTCAGAAGGCCCAGCCTACTTCACCAGCGGGGCTTGCGGACCATGGGACGGCTGACAGTGCACGCGGCCATCCTTGTGTGCAGACTGACATAATCGGGTCAACCGGCGGATTGTGGTAAACTCTGTGGCAGCGACGAGCGGTGCAAAGTGGTCTGTGGCGCATGTGCGGTGTTGGACGGTTTGGACCCCGAGGAGTGGGCGAGGCAGCGCAACAAACGGTGAGATCCTCGTTGGCCGGAGTCTCTCAAGGTCGAGGGGCTTCGGTCTAAGGGGGGAGGGATGTGGGAAACACGGAGTCCCGGCACTTTCCCCATACCTCGACGCCCTACGGGGGGGGTTCCACTCTCTTCTCCGGCGGCCACGCCCTCTCCCCACTACGGCGCAGGCGTGTCGCAGCGGTGGCGCGGCAGTCCCTCCTCACGTGACCGGTTCGTCAGGGGCCCGGGGGGCCAGTCGGGGCTCGCAAGACAAGGAAGGGTCTCTTTGGGTTCGAGTGGTCGGCCACGACAAATGCGAGTACCGCACGTTTGGCTTTCCCTTCCTTTTCTTTGTCTGCCCCCATTGTGCCTTTTTCCTGATCTTCGCCGGACGGCTGGGTCAGGACGAGCGAGGAGTCAGCCGCGTTATTGGTGGAGCACCAATAAACGCGAGTTTGGCCGTTTCGTTGTCTCGTGTGTTCCTTGCTGTTCTCTGCCGCTACGCCGGTTGGCGGTCCGTGACAGAGTTCTGAGGAGTTAGCCTTGCGGCCGTCTCAAGTTTGAGTGCACTACGAAGCTCATTCTTTGCTTGTAGATTCATGTAGTCATAAGCTCTAGGAAAATATGGACAAGTGATACCTGCTCAACAACAAAAAAATTTTGATTGACAGATGTCCTAATTAATTGCCTCATTACTAAGTCTGTTTATATTTGCACTTCCAGCTCCATTTTTTGTTTGTGTGCTTCCGGGACCCTCAAATTTGGGAACACACACAGAAAACATTGTTTTGCGTGAAATAACGAAATAAGGACTGAAAGGGCTAAACCTAATTACTGTCCACTGAAACAAGTGAAAATGGAGTAATTTTACATCACCAGATGCAGCAGAAAAGTTTCCAACCAAAAAGGGTGTGTCCTAAGTGGTATGGGTGTTAGTAGCACGCACACTCCCCACATGCACAGCAGCAGAGCAGGTTAGCAGAATGACCCACAAGGCCGTGGCTCACCTCCTTCAGAGAATGCAGGAGCAGGTACTGGCGCCTGGGCTGTTCACCAATCTCCTTCAGAACAAAGGGCAGGTATTCGTTCAGGTTGCCTACACTCACGCTGCCTGCAAGGGAGATGGCGCATCTCGTTAGGATGACCGATACCCCATGCATTACGAGGATCTGGACAAGTCAACGAATTCGTTAGCATACCTAAAGCAAATGAAGCTGCCGTTTTCACTTCTTCGCTCTGCGACGAGAATGCTTCGAGGAGTACGTTGTTGAGGTCCGCAATCTTGCTAAGGTCTCTGCAACAAGGAAGGAAAAGAGTTTCAAAGAAAACTGTAACCAATAAGAAACACTAAAAACGTTTTGAAATTGACGGCCAATGATGATAAAACACCGACACTCACATGTGCCTGCCGATTTCTCCAATGGCAAGCAGGGCGAACAGCTGAATGGCATCCACACTACGGTTCGCCTGGGAAAATAAAAGGAAAGAAAACAGTCAACACATCTCTAGCTCAAATGTGGGAAGTGAACTATAGTCAAATCCCTGCCACAATTCATTGTAAAAATTTCGTAGTGAAAAAGACTGGAGGGGGGAGGAGAGACGCACACAGGGACTGCACTCGCAACAGAAGTTTATTTACGTAAACTAAGTAGCCATTACTAAATGAAAAGGCACTTGTTATCTCTGGGTTTTTCCCCTTTTTTTCTCTCTTTCTCTTTCCAAGGGGAAGGAATCGGATCAGAATGCACTCCCACACCCCTCAGGCGCCTTTCAGGCTGCACGCGAGCTTTGAGCCTCGTAGATAACACGCACGGCACGCACGCACGTAGACAGACAGACACACAGAGAGAGGGAAATGTGACCACCTGAATGTCCTGCAGGAAGCGCTGCACGACGGGCAGGGCCTCCTGGGGGCACTGCAGCGTCAGGGCAGCCACCGCCTTGGCCATGGAGTGGTAGGCCTGCCGGTGGATGGCCACCGCGGCTCCCGCACCACCGCTCTGGTACACCGGGGTGCTCACCTCCTGAAGGGGTGCAGTGCACGCACGTGCGAACAAGACGAGGATCATTCGACAGTCACCGACGACAGATTCCCTTATTTACGGAACATCCACACCTCGCAAGAAGCTGGCGGCCAGCAGGAATAGTCCGCCAGCAGGAACGCGAGTGTTTGAAACTGCCCAACATTCGTGAACATTCCGGCAGCACTGCTTTTCGGAGCATCTCTCAGCACCACTGCGATTGCCGTTACTGCTGCCAAATCATTAACAGTATCAGGAAACGCAGAAGGCAGACATCTCGAAAATGGTCTAAAAAACACACACACCACCACAGGTCTCGCGTTTTGCTTTTAGCATGAGCCAGCTCTTCCACACGCTCCCTTTCCCCCCAAGTAAGACAAACCGGATCAATTCAAATATCAAAGCCACAAGTTCCAATATGCACAACAATAGGGAACATTTACGAATTTTCGGGCTGGAAAAGCAGCAGCAGTGTATTCTCTTCAGTTAACTTATCTAATTTTATCGCAATAATGTTAGCCGTAGAAAATCTTTCTTTGGGTTTAACTGTGTAAGCACATTGGTCCCAATGATCCAAATATTCTGCTCATATCCATACACTACTCACGTGCAAAAAGGAAGTAGCTTGCGAACACAGAAAATTCTAAAAGTTTACTGTAAAAATGCACACTGTTGCTCCATAGACTTTTTTTACCACAATGATTTGTAGCCCCCATGTGCTATGAAATGAGATTGGTTGAAGAATTTTTCTCATTAAGAAGAGGGAGAGTGGCAGTGAAAAACACAGTAAGGTCCATTCAGATCACCTGTTAACATTGGTCTTGCCAGGTAAAGCAGTCTAATAATTTATGTGGCTGAACTTTGGCTTTTTTAAATGGCACTGCCACTAGCACTTGGCAACTGGCACTCACGTTAAGCAGCTCCCTGAAACCAAGGCCAGGCAGATTCAGCGAGACCAGGGCCTGGAAAAACTCCAGCATGGCATTCAGTGCTCCACCTGAGAACGGGGGAGGGGGAGAGAGAGAAACAAAACACGTCCACACACAGTGAGCTGTGAGTGGCGAAATCACTCTACACTACTGAACGGTCCCCACCAGACGATAACCACACATTTGTTGGCCTAGGAGCCGCTACAGGAAAAAAAGCAATACTTTTCACAACAGTATCTTTACATCATTTTTTAACAACCTCATCCCGCAAAGGCAGTGACCGCCAGCTAGTAAGCTGCACAGCAGGTTAAAAAAAAAAAAAGGTACAAGTGTACCTTTAATAATTATAAAGGCACAATTGTACATTTCACAAAAATTGCTCTTATGTGTTTGGAAGAGCAATCTATAAGCTACAATTTCATGCATAGCAATGCTAAATGTGTCGAGTAGCTCAAGAAAAAAAAAAAAGTTTTCGGGAAGCACTCAAAATCGGCCATTTTTTCGCGGTAACGAAAGAGTTAAAGGAGTACTGACACGAAATTTCAAAGCTGAGATAACTATGTAAAACGCTTACTTTTTATCAGGAGATACCTCCCAGCAAGTTTCAACAGCAACTGTTCAGCGAAACATATTTAAATCCATTTTAATTTTCGCCGCACGAGAAAGCCCAGAGGGGCCGATGTGACATCATCTGCTCAGTGCCCACTGCCGACGTCGGGGCTCCCGGTGACGAAGCCGACCGCGTGGCTGTGGTTGGCGCGCTCTCAGGCGTGTGTACACGTCATGGTTCGGGACTGATGTCATGCTGCCCGGTCTGTGGGGACAGCGAAGACCTCGGACCGTCTGGGCGCGCGCGTTTCCAAAGAGGCAGCGATACGGCAAGAATGGTGACGCCATGTGACACATACTGCCATGGCGGCCGCTCGGCGTTTTTTTGTCGAAACCGAAACTGGCACGAATAAACAACGCCGTAAATGAATGTTTACGCTGCGCTCGACCGTCTAATCTGTCATTCTATTATAGTGGGCTGGTAGGCACGCATAGCAGCGAAAAAAAAACGAACACCAAAATTTCGCGTCAGTACTCCTTTAAAGGGTGCTGAGTACTGCTTTCATGGCCCTGACATCGTGGTAAATACTTTCGCTGAGCGTGCCAATGCTTGGCGCAGTCAAGATGGTGCCATTAAAAGCAGCAGCAGCCTGCTGACGCCACATTAGGGTGACGCATTCTCCACTAAGAGTCTTGATGATGATAGCGACAAACAAAACTGAAACTGTGAACTTTGGGCTAAAAACTTTGGGGTCCGCATATAATACGAGGCAGAAATTTTATGTGGTAAAATTTAGAAAAGAACCTCCTATTATACGCCAGTTTTTACGGTAATAGTGACAAACAAGAGCTGAAATTGTACCAACACAGTACACAAGACAACAGTGCACGGCTGTAGGGAAAGAAGGGGGAGGCTGCCGTCACCTTGGAGCAGGGGTGATCGCACGAGGACTAGAATCTCCGGCAGGATGGCAGAGGATACCAGGCTCAGAGACTGCGGGTGCACTTTGGAGATGGACGTGAGCAGGTTCAGCGTCAGCTGCGACGGCAGAAAAGCAACCCCCCCACGTGATGAGGAAAAAAGTGCGACCTCCAGGTTATTGAGCAATCCTCACTCGAGTCACCCCACATGGGAGCACGGAGAAATCGGCAGCCAGCCAAAACCTGCCTTTCCCTCGGCAGCGGATGATAAAACTTTGCCCATAAGCAATTAATAAGGTTTTTGCTCCCACCAAAACGCTTGGCACTGAACAACAACAAAAAAACCGTGACCAAGTGTACACTGCCCATCTCAAGGCATGGTGCAGTGCCTGCAAGGATTGAGTTGGAGTGGCAGAGCAACAGACATTGTGGAAGAGCGATCGCAATGAAACAGGAAAATGTGTTCTGCACCTCCTCCCCATCATCACCAGCAAAGCCTCATTTTTCTGCACTCCGCATTGCTAGCACAAAGAGAGTCGCACGTTCCCACCCACCTGGGAGATGTGAAGGTCCGTTTCATTGATGAGTGCCGGCAGCTCCTGCATAACCGTGGCCACCATCTCCGGCGAGAAGCAAGCACCTGAGCAGAGGACGACAAGTTACTAACAACGCAGCCATCGATGCTCCCGTGCAGGCTCCCCTGCACACAGCGCCCGTATTCCGACCACAGCAAGCCCATGCGAAACGTCGTTTGCTGTCACATTCCAATTCACCCACACCTAGGCTGCAGAAGTTTTTCACGAACTGAGAAAACACGCCCACGTAGTCCAAAAATGTGCTAGCGCTGAAAAAGCAAAACACATGAGACACAGCTTGGGTGTTTTGTTAATTCTACTCTGCTTAGCCCAGCAGCACATTTTGTAATGCTAACCTGCCCCACCTCCCTTTTTCTAAAATCCCAGCCTTGCATTTACCTGCACAATTTACTAAAAAGCCCCCGGAAGCAGCACGCTTACTGTAGTTCCGAACAAGGGTGTCCAGCAGGGTGAGGGAAGCGAGTTTCAGGGCCCGCTGGTTCTTGCGAAGGAAGGTGGCCAGCGCAAGGACACACTCCGACAGGATGGGGCTCAGGTCGACGTGCAGGGGTGAGCTGCGCACCATACAACAAACAACACAGGACGACACCCTGAAGAAGGAACAAATGCCCCAAAGCACACTAGGTAGCACAGTGTAACAAACTGGGCTAGCTGCTGGATCAGTGCGTTTATTCCAGCGCAAGGCAGAATCGGGGAGACAACAGCACTAGACAGAGTGAGAATCTGGGAAGCCTGTGGTCCCAATTTACCATATTTATTCAAATATAAGGCTACGTTTTTCTAGGAGTCATACCCCACTTATTATATATATATATATATATATAGCGAATCAGAAAATGGGAAATGAGGGGCTCCGTGAAATAAGACAGAAATAAGGGTTGGCAGTCAAGAAAACCTCGGAAAGCAAAGGGGAGGTTGTGGTGGGTCATAGAAAGAGATGAAGAATTTTTTGAGTCGAAAAGAAAGTGGTGAAAAAATGCCCGCCGGGTGGGCACGCTATATATATATATATGGCGACTTTTTTCGCTCTCCAAACTGCACTCTCGCCTTATAATCATCACCGCCTTATAATCGAATAAATACGGTAATTTATCCTGATAAGTCACACTGGCCCGTCAGCGGGAATAAATTCAGTGAGCTGCTAGCATGATAACCTGTCCATGCGTGAATACACTTCAGTGTCCATTTAACAGTAACACTGCTATAAAAGCTTGAGCCAAGTGGCTACCAAGACGGCTTCAGCATTTTCTTTGTTTGCCGAATTCGCACTGACAGAGATTCCACATTTTTCCCATGCATCTTATGAATTTCACTGTAGAGAGGTTTGCCTCCACGCATAAAATTCGGCCCTTTTCAATCGAACGGACAGGACACTCTTTTTGGTTCAAAAGGTGATGACCCCAACCTAGTCTGTGCAAGTCCCCTCTTCGCTCAAGTTTAACAGCTCATTCGAAAAAAAAAACACATGTTGGTCTAGGAGTCACTAAAAAAAAAAAAAAAAATACTTTTCACAAAAGTACCTCAACAACCTCACGCAAGGGCAGTGAACACCAGCTAGTAAGCTCTGCTAACCAGCACTCTGCAACAGCTGCCGTATTTGCACGATCCTACCCCCCCCCCCCCCCCTCCCCCCCTTATTGAAATGCGCAGTAAAATTTAACAGAGAAACTACAGTACAGATTCTAACACGCACACGAAATAATGCCATTACCAGACACCTCAAAATTACACAAAACTAATTCAACAGTAATCCGCGCATGCTGCGGCCAGCTAAAGCCCTTCTGTGAAGCTTTGCACTTAAAAATGTGGTCCCTTAGTTTTTGTAAATTACGGACACACAACTCTGGGACGGCTTATGCACAGGACACTGCCCAGTTCCCTTTTATTTCCACCAAGATGATTACATTGCGATTAAACGAAGCCTCTTTTTACTAAACCCCTTCATTTTGGGTTTAGAGTTGGCGGTTGGGGTTTTGATGTTTTTGAGTTTTGAGTCTGATTGTAACGTGCAGGTATTTATGAACAAATTGTCTTGAAAAAACGGTGCGCGCTAAGATCGTGCAGATATGGCAAGTGGCGTTTGAACAAAATCAGCATTCTTCTGACACTCAACACTAAATGAAAACAAGCTGGCAATGGTGTGGAAAAGCTTCCATGCACAGCCCAACTAAACTGTCGTATTTTTCTCCCACAGCGCTACAGTAGGGGCAACTGCGGATGTGCGCTGCGAGCATTGGGAGCTGACCACCACTCACCCTGCCACCTTGGTCAGAGCTTTCACGGTGGTCAGCCTCGTGATCTCATTCCGGAGCCGGTCAAGAAATATGGGCAAGCAGACCGCCAGTTCCGCCTGGAGGCGGTCGCCCAAATTGCACAGGATCTGGCCCCTGCAATGCACAAAAGCAAGACGGGCAAGATTAAGGGGTGACCACCCTCGTCAATGCAAATCCGCGTTGCAACAGTGACTGTGGGCAGGCTAGCAACGGAAGCTCCTCTCCCCACGCTCTTTTCTCACCAACAGTGCAGCATCCAAGGCATTGCTGAAAGGAGCGTCTTTTTTTTTTCTTTTTTGTACACCTACACCTACTGCTAGCCATGATAACAATGCACAGAGCCTGTTATCAATGCACTCCAGCCCCCGGCACCTCTTCTCTTCAGTACGTAGTGTTGGGTACCAACCCATTGGCAGCTACAACCTGAACTTTACGGAGGTTTTCTTGGGCACACATCGTACTTTTCAGGAAAATAGGCTTCAACCGACCGCTACGACTTTGAAGGCACACCGGAGCTCAGTAGGATCTGCGATACAAACCTCTCGGGGTGAGAAATCCTCGAGCATGCATTTTAAAAGGCTTGAACGTGCACCAGTCACCTCACTTGTCGTATTTGTGCCCTTACAGGTCACGCACAGTAAGCCTTTCTACGCTGTTTCTTTCCATCCTCAACACAAACTTTGCAATCAGCCTCTCTCACATTTTGGCACACTTTTCTGCAAGCCACTTCTTGTGCCACATTAGGCGCCCGAAGCGCCCTATTCACTGCCGCTAATAGAGGAAAAGCAATTTGCATACATGCGAACATATTGACAGCGAACAACACTTCCATCATTGCAAGAATGTACATTCTTTGTCAATATTTTGTAGGCCGCAGCGACCGTGGCTGTAGAAGGCACAGCTTGCGCCCCGTCTTCAGCGCAGGCACTTTGCACTGCAATCGTCGTGCCAGCCACACTACAAAAGCAAGAGTGAAAGTTTCCCTCCTTCTCTTTAGTCCCGAAACCATCTCTCAGCTGCAAGCACCTCTGCTACAGTGTACTAGAAGAGAGAGGTGCGTCGTTCTGGGGTCTCTTAGGGTGTCCCTTCTGCTGATGAACTCCTGCTGTAAGCAGCGGCCGCCAGGGGCGCTGCTTACCAGTTGGTTTTAGAAGCTTTGTTAAATCAATCCTGAGCTCTTACCTTAGTCTTTTCTTTATTTCATGATATAAAGTTTTATAAAACCCGTCGAATAAATGTTTAGTTTGATTTAAAAACCTATAGGTGGCACTGGCTGCAAAGGAGTTCTCTGGAGAACGCCTGCGCTCCATACGGGACCCACGCTCTCCGTTGGTTTTCCCCCCAAACGACCACTGTAGCTTCTAGTACACTGCACCTCTGCTGGGCCACGTGCCTTCTACGGCCCTGGTCATCGTGGCCCACACATTTGGCAAAGAGTATGCACCTTGAGGCCGCCTGTACCGCATGTATGATGCGGCCTTTCTACGTGAACAAAACACGCACAGCCACTTGGTGTGACACGAGGCAAGCGGTGCAGTGGCAGCCACTACTCACATGCACGTGATGGCCCGCTCCTTCACTTCCTGGTCAATGTCGGCGGCCTTGAGCTTCTTCAGGGTGGCCTCCCAGATTTCCGGGACATACTGCTCGATCCTGGGTGCGCTCGGTTGCCCTGAACGGTGCCGGAAAAGGAGACCCAGGCAAGCACATCTGTCAGGGCCAACCGCACAGGACCCCTGACAAGAGCAGCTCCTCACATCGGTTAGCACGAGCACATTTCCAAACACATTCTCAGTTTGCCAGTTCCAGTAAGCCGCAATGTTCCCGAGGCTAGATTGACATTATCGCACCGCTTTCCTCGCCTTATCCACTCACTAGTACATTATGATGACCCTCCAACCCAGCTTTCTTACTCTCCGTGTACCCTCTTCGGTGGTATAGCTCTCAAAACAAAACAGTCCCAACAGGCTACGCAAGCTTCTTATGAACCTCACTCATGCAGCTCCTCCTTTGTCTCCTTATTCAAAGTGATGCCTGCCTGGCTTGCGTGGATGCACTATGGAAAGATCTGCAAGACCGGTGGGAGTCCCCGCAGCAGCTCACCCAGTGGCCGCATGACCTTGACCAGCTGCTGGAGCACGACCAGGGCCTCGGAGGTGATCTTGTAGAAGCTGTCCCCGACCCCGGTGAGCACGGGCGGCAGCAGGGTGTCGATGTGCGGGTGGAAGACGCGCGGCTCGTGGTGGGTCAGCAGGCAGTGCAGGAAGGCCAGCGTGTCGATCTTGATGTTGGAGCTGGAGCCCCGGTCGCTCAGCGAGAAGTGGATGCCCGGCAGCAGCAGCGGGCAGGTAGTCGGCCAGGGCACCAGGCAGCAGCAGCAGCAGCTCCGTCAGCAGCGACAGGCAGCCCTGCAACGGGGCGGGACCGTTAGGGCACACAAACAACTGTTTTCCATGTGAAATCGATATTAACAAAGGCTCTCGCCCTCCCCCCTAATCAGGCCACATATGTATGGCGTAAGGTGTCTTCGATTTGGCTGCACTCGCTGCACTCGCCTCTTCAAATTTTGAGTGCAGCGCGCGGCGCCTGCACTTTTCTCTTCGATTTACCAATGGTGCAGGGAGTGCAGGATGAGTTCACGGCTTTCCCTGCACCTCCCAGGAGGAGGTGCAGAAGCAGACGACAAAAGTGCAGGACCGGTTCTGCAGTGGCGGCGCCTGCGCTGAACTGGCTGAACTCATGCAGAAAGTGCAGGCCAAATCGAAGAGACCTGTAGTATACAACACAGGACATGATGTCAGTTCACTTTTGCAACAAGGGCAGGCCCACTGAGGTTATTTCACGTGTGCTGCAGTCCTGCTATGGAAAGGAAACACCAATACATGGAGCAACAAGGGAAACAAACGGAAATACAATTTGAGTTTTGGATTCAGTTGTCTTTCATCGATTCATTTGGTACAGTGCCTTTGCAACGGTTGCTGATGATGCCGTCCATATCTTTCTTGTCCAACTACCTTCTCGGAGGCCTCCGTAGTTGGACGCACACCTTTCTCGAGTAGCATGACCGAAACAAAACAGGTGGCATCATTAGCCCCACAATGCGCCACAGGGAACCGAGCTCCCGCAGCCACACGAACAAAGCCACCACCAGAGGGAGGGAGGCCAGTGGTCGCACCTGGCGCGTCTTGAGGGCCCGCTCGCGCAGCGGCTTCTGCAGGGCCCGCACCAGGGGCCCCACCTGGGCAGAGACCAGGGCCCGCAGCTCACTGTCCCCGGGGCCCACGGGCCCCCCGCCTCCACCCAGGGGGCTGATGAGGGGCCGCGTCTGGCGCAGCAGCACAATGTACGCCTGCAGGATGTCCACCTTCACGTTCTCCTCACGCTCTGCACAGGAGGGAGGGGGCGACACTCAGGGGCTGGCAACCGATCAGAGCACACACAGGTCTGACCCTCGGCTGGCCACAGGGCAAACAGCAACGGAATGCCTGAAGCCACGCCGTTGTGGTGGGGGTCTGGATTAATTTTGACCACCCAGGCATCTTTAACGGGTGCACGAATCAAAGATGCACCACAGGAGGTGCCCTGTTGCTTAACAGGACCAGTGCCTCCGCACTGATTTAACTGTTAAAGGGACAGACCACCGATTTTTGTTGCGTATATGTTATCTAGCTACGCCAACGTTTTGTATAGCCCGGTAACCACACGCAATTTATAAACAAAAATAATTTTAGCAAACTTTCTAAAAATCAAAGGGTGGCGGTTCGTAGTGTAGCAACTTGGCACCACAACGTGTCCCGGTCACATGACCTGCAAAACCTAGCAGCTACTGTAACTGCTGAAGCGCTTGTTCACTTATTGAAAACCTTTTAACACGAGTATTTGTATAAGTTCAAATTGTATACGCATTTTGAAACATTATTTTTGAAAATTTTTAAGACTTGCCGCCGCTAGGTTGCTCTCAGTGTGGCTGATTGATTGTAGGGTTTAACGCGCCGACGCAGCGCAGGCGATGAGGCGCGCCGTAGTGGAGGGCTCCGGATTAATTTCGCCACCTGGGGATCTTTAACGTGCGCCGAAATCTCGTACACACGGGCGTTTTGCTTTTCGCCTCCATCAGAAAAGCGGCCGCCGCGGCCTGGAATCGAACCCGCGACCTCGTGCTCAGCAGCACACTCTCAATGTGGCTAAGTGAGCCTCCATGCCCAGAATCAACGGCAGCGTTCAGTAAACAGACCCAGTGAAGGAGCTTTGACGATTCTGCCAGAGTCGGGGGCATTTCTTCGGCTGAAATATTCAGATTCCAGTTTCCAAATACGCCAACGAAGCGGGGAGCAGGAAAAAAAAAAAAAAAATATATATATAATATATATATATCATATATATAAATAAATATATATATATATCATATATATATATATATATATATATAAAAAGGACGCGCCCGAGGAGAATCAAACTGCCGACCTCCACAAGTGAAGTCAGATTCTACCTATCCTCCATCCCAACAGATGGCGCCTTCATGCAAAATAGACTGGTGAATTAAAAAAAAAACACAAAGAAATAAAGCCTGCAATTCACACTTTTTTAGCTGGGGACAAGTTTTCAAATAACGCTTTTCATCTCGCATACAGACAAAGGTATGTTGCCACGCTACTGGATGTCATGATTGCCAGCATTATTTCTGGGAAGGACACATACGGCTCGTAGATCTAAAAATTTCTATTTAAAAAGTTCTAGGCTGTTATCACCAAAACCGTTTCTCATTACGGTGCTCTAAGGAATACCCTTTCATTTGGGATGAGAACGTATACTCGACAAAAATCGGTTGTCTGTCCCTTTAAGCCTACTCAAACGGTATTAGCTCCAAGCGTTGATAGCCTGGCATTTCCAAAAATAGCCCAGCAGTTTCCAAAAATAAAACACCTTCCAAAATTAATGCATCACATAGTCTGCCATAATTCGTGCCCAACACTTTGTTCCCCAACGTTGCCCATTTAGCACTTCAATAGTAACAATTACAAGATGGGTTCTGCACCACCGCACACCTCAATTTCAAATGAAGGTTTGACTGTAGAGCCCCTAATGCACAAGGGCAATGTGCACTAAAAGTGCTTTGCAATGGACGTCTGTGACCTTCGCCGTGGCGCCAGCCCTTCCGCACCAAGATAGACTTCTCATTGCATCACAGAAGCACAAGCTTTCACAGGTTCACCATTCTTCTAGACTGCCCAAAACTCGCACTGCTGACCTTTGAAGCGCGCAATGAGCGCGGGCGAGACCACACGGTAGAACTCGTTCAGCATCTCGTGCCTGGTGGCAATGACGGCCTCGAGGCACTTGGCGGCAGCCCGACGCACTTTCCAGCTCATGTCGTCGTCATCACTGTACTCATCCTCACTTTCCCTGCATGACAGCACCATGAGGGGAAAAAAAAAGAAGAGACTGATTAGGCGACAAGCACAGTCACACAGTCACACAGTGAAAGTACCGCAGAGCTTTACAAAGTGACACAGCTACAATGACGGTTTCAAATAATCCACCATTACATGCTAAAGCTAATACCCCTGTCACACAGCAAATCTAATGTCATTCAAAGTGAATGACATTAGCTGTTAATGACATTTGCCTCGGCTGTGCGGACCTACACGGAGAAATAAATGTTATTTGATAGCGATAGCGGTGACGAGTAGCGAGCTCGCAAAACTGCAAAAGTATATTTCAAGGGCATCTAGAATGTTTGCATAATATTTTTTTTTAAACACAACAAAGGATTATTTTTTAAAGTAAAAACAAGAAAATCACCGGTTTAGGTGACATCAGTAGACATCACAAGCCGAGACTAAGTCCGCAATAAATCGATGTTAGGGTAGCACGCGCATTGGGGACGAGATTCTTTTTTGTTAGTACTTACCTTTATTTGAAAAACAACATGAAGGAGAAAATATGTTAACTAACAGTTTTTAGAAACAGTATTCTTCGGATTATTACTAAACTTTCTTCTCTAGTGACGCGCCACTGCTGTCGAGACTTCTCATTTGGCTGCTGAAGGAGCTCCTGAACCTCAGTTAGCTGCTAAATGTCATTCGTGCAGCGCCGAATTAATGACATTTAGAGCGAATGACATTTGCTCTAAATGACCTTAGATCTGCCGTGTGACAGGAGGGTATAAGATAAGTCTCACACAGCTTATTTGATCAACCACAAATTCCAGAGCTCAAAACAAAAAAATTGTGGTAATTTGCCACATTTAACCGCACTACTAAAATATCCTTAGTACAAAAAAGAAAAAGGACGTTTTAGCCTAAAGTTTGCTTTTTGCTGGAAAAAAACATACCTACTTTGTTGAAACTGATTCACAGAATTAATACTAAAGCTTATGCATGGTGAAGACACTCGACTATAAAAAAACAAAAAGCTGAGAATATCGCAGTAGTAGTGTTTTCGCGCCAATGACTTATCTATTGAGCATATCAGGAAAAAGAAGAGGGTATCATTCCCCAGGGACATGAACCATGACAAAACAAAACAAGGAAGGATCGATGATCATCCCAGTGTCCCCAAGGAGAAGAGACAAGCATGCAGATAGTCCCCAACAAGCTGCCCCCAAGTACTGCTCTGTGCAGTACAACTTCCGAATTCCTCAAAAGAACAAAACCTTCACAGTTTACCTAATTTCCAAGAAAACTGCAGGTATTCTCATTTAAAGCCCAATGCAAGGCCAACGCTCACCCGCCAGAGTCCCTATCCATGTCCATGCAGTTTTCGTCGTCCTCGTCGTCGTAGTTGTAGTTGGGATCGTAGCAGATGTACTCCAGACAGATGTTCATTATCTGCAAGCCAGGACAGGGGCAAAATGGGGTATGCATTAATCAAAGCTCCTCGTCTCATTACAGCACTACTCAATGGCACTTTTCCACTGTAACAGGCACACTACTTCAGTATGCAAAAAACAGCGCAGAAATTTACGCACGTAGTAAGCTATTCCACAGGTTGCGAGTAAACCTGCTTGCAAATGCCACTTGCAAGCCCAAGCCCAAGCCTTTATTTTGTGATGCTACTTTGGCCCTACAAAGATACTTGCATACATTAGTTCGCACTTTCTGTGGGTGAATTTCAGTTGTGTACACAGCCCATATGTACTTCCAATGCTCTCCCTGCTGTCTTTTTCACAACACCAATGTTCCCGCAACAACTAATTTTTCTTCGCACTTTATGAATTTCATTCTAGCGGGAAGACTAATACAATACGTGGTGGGGAAAAAAGTCAGACTCCTAAAAAACAGAAAAAAAAAAAAAATCCTGCCATAAGGAAAAGAGATGAGAAAGCGTGCCGATTTGCCTACAGTCGAGTCCACTTATAACAATATCCAAGAGCCAAGGAAATCAAGTTGTTATAGCGATAATTGTTATAAGCGCGATGCGAAATAAAAAGCCGAAACGGAGCTGAAACATTTTATTCGCATGCAAGCAAGGTCGTACCACTACTTATTTGCAGAAAAGAAGCCATAGTCGGTCAGCTTTGTTTGCTGCACACAAAGCTGGCGCACATCTTTTCCAAGAGCATCTACAAGTGTTTCACCTAGCTGAGTGAAAGGTCCTTGGTGAAAACAAAATCTCCCGGGGAACTGTATCGTGCATTGGGCCTCCTGCGAAGACGCTACCTGAGTAGGCTGCGCAACAGCGTCGTCAGTCATCACTGTCACCACTGCCCGCAGCACGTATCCGCACAACGATCGCCTCCTCAGTGAGGCACTCCGACGTTTCCAAAACATTGCCCCTGACGTCCCTTTTGCAGGAAAAACGGAGGCAGTTTGAAGAGGCACCCAGTCGGCGCGCATGTGAAACAACAAGCAAATGCATGAGCGGGAGCAGGGACACTGCCAAAGCAGCGGCACTGGGAGGGGAGGTCCCCCTCTCCTCATCTCCTCCTCTCATAGCTTCCTCGTAAGCGGCCCAGTCGACTCGTTTTCTGGGGAGTAAACGGGATGCAAGGCGCATTGTGGCTCGCAGCACATGCCACCGGCACAGTCGGCGTAGAGAGCCGGTGGCAGCTTGCATTTTTGGTGCACGCAATAACCAGACTTATTTGTTATATCAGATATCGCGGCACTAGGGCATTGTAATAAGTGGTTTATTTTACCATAGAAAGCATAAAAAAGTGGAAAAGTGGACAGTGCCATAGTTGTTCATCGTTATATCCAATACATTGTTATAAGTGGACTCGGCTGTATTACCCACAAAAGCTCTAAAGCTTCTCACTGAAGCAAAAGATCATTAGAGGCACGTACAGACTGCAGCTCAAATTCGAACGCAATTTGAACGCATCAGTGCCAAACAGCATGAAAAATTCTAATCAACTTCTTACTGGTAATTCCATGAAAGAAAATTCCAGAGCAATAAATGTAAACATGAAAACTGCGTCAGTTGCCCAGCACTGGCCTCCAACAGAACGAGGCTTACAGTGAGTCACAACTGTGACAAGTGTGGACGTGAGTTCAACCTTTGGCAATATACGCACAATCCTACGTGCCACCCAGTGTAACGTTACATGTTCCCAAAGCTCCAAGAGAGGCCCCGCCACTGGGCGCATTTTCGGTACAATTGATCATAGTTGAAAGGCAGGTTGCAAAACTGTCCCATCAACTGGATGCAGCCACGTAACGCAAAAGGTGAAGTTCCGCACAGCTCTCCGCCATCTTACTCCTATCTCCCGCCCCCCCCGTTATATCCCCCACAGACTGCATTCCCAAGTGTCTTGGTTTGCCTCGCTCTTGCTCTGCTCACCGTCGGCACGTGGGGAGCCAGCTCCTTGGGGCAGCGTCGCAGCAGGCTCTCAAAGCCCTGCAGGCAGTGCTCGCGCAGCTCGTCGTCCTCGACCCGGCAGTACTCCACCATGAGCGGAACCAGCCGCTCCAGGTGGTCGCCCAGCCGGTGTCCGGCCTGCCGGCTGCAAGAGGAGGCGTCGCACCTCTGTTAACGCTGGTGCTCTCTCTGCGAATGCCCACGGCTCAGGGTCTAACGGACCATCGCTGGCCCATCCGCGCACCGAGGACAACCACCAACAGAGTAGTAGCCTGTGGTTTACACATCCACGCACTATGGGCTGGCCGCGCAGAAAGTGACAAACTTTGACCTTGACTGGGAAGGAATGCATGCTGACAACTGATGTCAACCACACCAATCCTCTCCGCTGACTTCCGTGCGAATGCTAACCCCGCCCTTCTGAACAGGGATTTGGTGCAAGGGGTCCTTAAAAAAGAAAAGAAAAAAAAAAGTGAGGAGTGATGAAACCTTGCCAGTGCAGCACTGTACCCAGCAAAGCACACACTAACGTACTTACCCGATTCTAACGCGCACTTTGTTTCCGGAAAAATAGGTCGAAAAATCGCATGCGCGTTAGAATCGGATTTGAAACCGAAACTGCCGAAACAGCGAAAATTTCGTCCCACCCATCGCCGTCTCAAGATGGCGCCTAAGCTTTTAGCAACGATTGTTCGGACGCAGGAAGCATAGGCGCCTAGGCTTTTCTATTGGCATTCACATAAATCGTCAAATCGTTCCACTTGCGCGCTTGGTAACAGCAATGGCAGCAGCGGCTCTCAAGCATTCAAAATGAGCGGTCGGCTGAAGGGTGCGCCTCTGCAGAAGCTCGCGGGGTGGGCGTGCGAGGCGTGGGTCACAATCCCATCGACCATGGTTGAACGTTCGTTCAGAAGTGTGGCATCGCGAACGCTGTTGGCGGCACCGAGGACGAGATGTTGTGGTCAGCGGAGAGTGACTAGGAGTGAGATTACTTCGGGAAATAAATCACCAGTTTCTCTCGCATTAGTTTTTCTTGCTCACAAAGTTCCGTGCGCGTTACAATCAGAGGTGCAAGTTTTTTCGGTTTTTTTGCCAGGCAAATCGGGTGCGCGCCAGAATCGGGGGCGCGTTAGAATCGGGTAATTACGGTAATGGTAATTACCACTTTTGACAAGGCACCACGACCACTCCACTATTGCCACTTCGTCCCTCTAATTCAGCTTTTAGAGGCCCACCCACCCCAAAGACAACCTGGAACATTGCTTCATTATAACGACTGGGCCTTCCACAGCTCGCTACATGTGTTGTAGACGAGAATCAATGCTGCCACCGAACAAATAATGTGCAATCAGAGGGGGCCCTCCCCATATTGTAACTGTGGCAACAGCTCAAATAAAGTTGGCATGCTAACTCTATTCCGCCACACTACAACACAACAAAAAGCAGAGTTGTGAGCTCATGTTCAGGGAACCCTGCCTCTCTCACCTTGAAAACGCCTGAAAATGGCATCCTGCGTTCAAATGATTGCTTAAAGAACAGCATGAAGCAGCAACGGTCCCAAGGCACAGCCTTTGGGCACCAGCAGCATCACCCAACCTTCCAGCAACGGCTGCAGATGAGAGCCATCTCCGCGCGGACAACTACCCAAATAATGGTATCGCCGTTCCCCTGCACCCGTTTAGCCCTAGTTTTGATTGATTAAATTAACGACTAACAGCACATACATTTAAGCTTACTCTTTCTTAGCGTCAAATGTCATTCGTAGCCTACACTTTTACAGACTGCCACGAGTCCCCCTTGGAATTAAACCACTTTCGAAACAAGCGGCCAGCGGCCAAGACTCCTCACCTGATAGTCCCAATGCACTGAATGTACGTCCTAGTGGTGGACGTGGAAGAGTTCTTGGCCAGTTCTTCGAGCAAGGTGTCCATCAGCTTGGTGAACAGCACCTGGCTGCAGCTTACCACCAGGAATCCTAGGGGGGAAAAAAAGCGAGTCCTAGCCTCAACTCAGCAACCCCGCAGTGTTGAAGTCTCGGGGACATTTACTTTTACGACTCTGAACACATTGTCCAGCTACATTCCAGCTGTGCAGAGTGCTCTAACCACGTCAACCACAAAGGGGAGCCCCCCCAACAATACTGGATTCGCAGGCTTTCGTTTAATAAGATGGAGCCCGGCCCAGTTTCGCAAGGTATACTTCATGTCGGCAATCCTCAGGAGCTTTGAAACAAGCCTTGTTGTCCCGAGCACTTGCCAAAGCTCGTTCTACAGCTTTCCTAACAGCGTTCACAATTTTTTTCCGACAGTTTTACAACCAATCAACCGAGATTCGGTGCAATTTCAATCTTAGCTTTCTAATCGCAAGAGATTCAGGAAGGCTGGCAATCGTCGGTAGCAGCATTACACGCCAAGGCTTCAACACCTCTGAATGTATCCCAAAGCAAGAAGACAACCATCTAGAAATGACTCCCGACTGCCTCTTTCCAAAGATAACCTATCCCTTGAAACGGCTGAGGGACAGGAGAGCGCCAACTGTACCGATGGCGGTGATGGAGCGCTTGCGGACGGCGAGGCGGGGCGAGGCCAGCTGGGGCAGCAGGGCCTCTTGGATGGCCGGCTGGCAGGGCAGCAGGGTGGCCCCGAAGCGGTGCAGCAGGTCCCCCAGGATGTCCAGGGCCTCCAGCTGCACGCCAACGTCCTCCTGGCGCCCGATGGCCCGGCCCAGCCGCGCCGTCATCTTCTTGCACACCGACGACACCAGGGCCCCGCCCGAGCACGACGGCAGCTCCCCAATCACCGTCTTCAGCCCTGCAATGGAACGGACACGTTGCAGCAACATCTCGACCAAGGCAAATGGGTTTCATTATTTGTCAGGGCATGTGAGGGGCAATGAGACATCTCTCCAGCTTGCTAGGTTTCCGACAAGAGACACCGTCAGACCTCAAAAGGCTCGTGCACAAGAGAACAACAGCGTCCACATGCCCCTGCATCTGGCAGGTTTCTTAATAACCACACTGATCCAGCCACAACACCATTCGCAATAAACATGCCTCGCTGCTTGAAATTCCTACACAGTCACACAGTTGTCGCTCTACAACAGTGGTTTCAGCCATGACTGAGAACCACTGAGACCCCGGGGAACCCTTCTGGGCTTGAGAAAGTGATGGGGGACCCCACGGTGGAGATCAGTTTCATAATGTCAAACAATTAGCACTTCAAGCTTACATCACCCAGACTATGGCCGCCGCGATCACCCTGCGCGCGTTTTGCTCCGGCCGTACTAATCGGCCGGAGAGAGCGTAAGTTGAAAAGGGGGCGTGGCCGCATCTTCCGCCGCACCGCGGCGCTCGCCACCTATGCAACTATTCCGCGGGAGCTTGGCACAAGAGAGGAAACGCGCGTTTTCGCAGCTCGCAGTCAAATTGAGTCGAGCAACCAGCTTTAAAATGACAGGTACAAGATAATAACCAACAAATTTATTATGGTTAACTTAATAATATGAGGCGTGCAAGAACAAAGTTTAAGCAGCAATCATACGAGCGAAGCGCAGTCGGTTCTGGCACTCTCTGCTGCGGTTTCGCAACCCTATTTTTATTTTATTTTTTTAGATTTGTCGATGTGTATTTACACGCGGTGCCCTAGAAAACCCCCTCACGTCCTCACCCAACATTATTTACAAGAGTGGCGACTTGCATAAGCACCTGTCACATAAATGCAATATTAGATTGTTTCTGATTAGTATGCATGTCACAATAGATTTGTCGCCGCGGCTTTTTAAGGCAGGCTTAGAAAATCGACACAAACCAACCGAGATACATTCAGACACCACCGTTCATTGCAATTCAGTGCCAGTGTGTATATGCGAGGTTTTAGTAGTTAAGCGTTTTGTGAACTAATATAGCGCATTTGCGCGGCAGTTAAGAAAAGTTAATCATGGTCTGTAAAAACTGCACGATACATCGTAGAATTTTTAGCTGCATTATAATTATCGCAAAATGTGCGATTTATTATTTGTCTGTGCTTGCAATTGAGAATGGTTTTTGCTTGTATACTTGTGCGCGCAGATGGCTCAGCTAGATTGGTGGTTCCATATAAATTAAACAATTCAATGTACTAATCCGTATTTTTTTTTATTTTGTAAGATCCCTTTTAAAATTTATTTATTTTTGTTGTGTTTTCTGTTTTCAAGTTCCATTCAATTAATTCGCTCCATTTATGCTATTTTGAAGATATTAAACATCTTTTCGTGCCAATTATGCACTTCTATGCAAAGGCAAGGGTTTACACGGTCAGTCGTTTCAACAATATTTTTGTACGTGTTTCGTAGTCCTTTTCAGGGCTTTATTTATTTTTGTCTTCCTTTTTCGAAGGAGGTGTATGAATGCGCATTTTTTTATTTTGTAAGCTAGCTATTATCATTTATTTTCTGCTTTTGGTTCTTTTAAGATTACGTACGACCAATCGTCTCCGTTCAAACTGTTATAACGATTAATTATACATTATAACTTTGTCTATTATATATTTTTGCGCAAATGCAGGGCGTTACACTTTGGTCAGTTTCCATGAATTTTTTTATTCTTGTTTTCGTCGTTAATTTTTGTCAGAGCTTTTTATTATTTTCTTCGCTTTGCGCAAGAGGTGTATAGAACTCGTATTTTTGAATTTGTAAGTTCACTTTTATAACTTCTTTCCAAGTTTTCTATTTTTTGTTTTTAAGATTCCGTTTGATCAATTATCTCTATTTGCGCTATTATGCATTTCTGTGCAAATGTAGGGCGTTACAAGGTTCGTCTGTTCGCGCGATTTTTTTATTCGTTTTTGTCATTTTACCTGCTCCTTTCTTTTTGTCTGGTTCGTGGAGGAGCTGTATAAAATTAATATTTGTGAATTCGTTACTATATTTCGTATTTTTCTTTCTGTATTTTTGTTTTTTTCTAAGTTACGTTCGACTATTTATCTTTATCCACGCTTTCTAGCGATCAATTATGGGGCTCTTCGATTTACAGTCTCGGGCTCACCACGGATAGTCCACGGGTAGTCCGAGGATTCCCCGAAGCCATAGGGATAGATGGGAAAATCGAATGCCGGACTGCTTCTCGGGGAGTCCACGGTGAGTTCGAGACTGTAAATCGAAGAGCCCCTATATTAACTCCGCCAATTTACACTTCTGTGGAAATGCAGGGCTGCACATTTGGTGCCGTACATGCGGTACTCGACGGTTGTGCATACGTTCGCTCTAGAATTAGCCAACAACGATAGGCTGCTCTTTTTCTAAATACGATTGTGTGCCTCGTGGCATAAGACGTATATTACAGTTATATGTTGGCTTTCGCTCCGCGGAAGAGCGCGAGGGAGCAGTGGTGGGGTCCCTTTATGAATCAATGAAGATCGGGGGAGGGGGGGGGCTCGACCTGCAAGGGCGGAAGCCTGTGCCTCGAAGGTGTAGAGTTCTCGCCTGTGCCAATGAAGGACATATCCATTACAGGTGTTCTGTGTCAGAATCTTCGGCAGGAGCTGAGCAGAAATGCGGCCAATAAACTCGCAAGTACACTCGTGCCAAGACCTGCAGCGTTCACATGCCGCGAAATGCCGCATCAACAGCGGCCCAACGGGCTGAGTGATGCATTCGATGCATAGGTGCGCGCGCACTGCCGCCTGGCGGAGCGCGGGGGAACCAGCACGCTTACAAAATTTGGCTGGGGTGCGGGGCGACTGGGACGGCCAGAGCAAAATGTGCGCGGGGGAATCTCGGAGGCCATGCCCAGACACTTATCCGATGACTTGCCTTTTCTGCTGGACGTTAATGACGATGCGCGTCATAATGTTAAACAATCTGCTCTTGAATCTACAAGTGTTCTAAACACCTATATATAGGCTGTCTTTTCTGTGTTTGCTCTTTTTTCTTCTCATAGCTGGCGTGTTGAGCAAAAAGCAATGTTAAAATATGTGCTACGCAGAGAAACTAAGCATACAAATGCGATGAAGCCACTTTTTTTTGGCATTGCAAGCAAGTGCTGGCAAAAACAGAAAAGAATGGCAGGGGGGGAGTTTTGAGGGAGGCTTCGCGGACCCCTCAAATGCTCGCGGACCCCCTGGGGTCTGCGGAACGCCATTTGAGAACCACTGCTCTACAAGGTAATACCAAGCAAGTGATCGAAAAAGCAAGCTCTCTCAATTGAGGAGCAAGTGCTCACCAATGCTGGAGATGTCTCGCAGCTGCTCTTTGTCGGACACCATATTGTTGCAGAGGTTGTCCACTATCGTCTCAACCTGGTACTCCTTTACCTTGTTGACAAGGGGGCCAAGGCTGAGGGAAGAACGGAACCCATCATCCTTCCACAAACAGCTCAGATACTTGGAAGCAGTAACTTTGAGTTAAGGGGGACACTGGTCTTAGAACTATTTATTTTAATTTTAAAGTAAACTGTGAAACTTGCCAGACTTGCTGCCTTTTTCCCCACTGATTTCAAATGTGCCATTGTTTTTTGAGGAAGTCAGTCAGTCACCAAGATAATTAGAGATAACTAGCCATTTTTGAAGAAACAACAGACAACAGTGTTCGCCATAAAACTGTAATCTTTATATTTTCCAAAGCTATGTACCCCTGGTGAGTGCATAAGAAAATCTGTTATTTGATGCACTGCTTGGAACTAACTTTACAGCTCATTAAACTTCGGTGTTTGAAATGGATATTCAAATGGTTCCTTGCCCCTGGTGCCACCAAAGTTTAATGAGCTGTAAAATCAGTTCCAAGCAGTGCATCAAAAAAAAAAAAAAAAGATTCTCTTATTGCACTCACCAGGGTTCATAGTATCTGAAAATATGAAGATTAGTTTTATGGCCAACACGGTTTTGTCTGTCATTCCGCCAAAAATGGCTAGTTATCTCTAATTATCTAGGTAACTTATTGACCGACTAAAAAAATAACGACATATTCGGAACCAGTGGGAAAAAAGCAGTGAGAATCAAGTTTCGCAGAGTTTACTTAAAAATTAAAGCTGTTTTAAGATCCCCCTTAAACGCAAGAGTAGCAGTTTAGCTCCCTCGTGGCACAGTGTACTTCCACGGGTGTTCTGCGTTGGGGACTTACCATTTTACGGCCAGGTTTTGCACTTCCCCATTCTTGTCCTCCAGGAGCTTGAGAAGCATCTTCACAACCTAGAGGAAACATTCAGGCAAACTTCTTAGCGTTCTGCACACCTGCAATCGAAAGCAGCCCAGGCAACACAACATATCGAGACCTGTGGGGAGGCACTATCTACATCAACTTCAAGGACTCTCTCGGAAATTGCTGAGATTTGGGCATCCATGGAGGTGCACGTCACCAGCCAGTCACAGAAAACCTTTTTTAATTCCTATTAAAGCTTTTTGTAGGAGCCAGCGACTTTACACGCAGGCTGTGTACTGGACAGGCAACACAAGCATTTGCGCCTGCTGTTTACTTAAAGGAGTACTGACATAAAATTTTGAAGGCGAGATAACTTGGGCGATAGATTGGTGTGAACGCACATAAATCATTTGCAAAATATCAGCAGCAAATACAGCCCGGAACATATTTAAAATACATTTTAAAGTGTGCGTAATGCAACCGAGCAGCCAGCTGAGGTCCTCGCGAGATGACACCAACTTGGATGAGGAGCGAATGAACAACATCCAAACACGTCACGAGTTTGTGTTGGCCACTTCCGCACTGCTGGCATTCCTCGCCGGCTCACCGCTCTTAAGGCCCATTCACACTAGCGACGAAGCGACGAAAGCGAAAGCGATCGCCACCCTTGCTGTTCACACTTGCACGCGACACCGAGCGACGGCGATGGCGATTTTTTGCTTTTCTTGTTATTGTCTCGCGCTCGGAGTGAGACTTCGCGGGAGTTTCACCGCTTGTGGAGACACAGCATCCGGGTGCTTTGGCTGGATATGACGTCAGGAAGTCTCGCCTCCTGCTTCCGCTTCACAAGCGACGGCGCGACGGAGGCGAAAAAAATTGGTCGAGACCGATCGCTCTCGTCGCGCGATGAAAGCGATGCCAGGCGACAGAAATTTTCGTCGCTCTCACTCACTTTTCGTCGCAAGTGTGAACGGGCCTTTATCGGAGGTTGGTGCTTTTGCTCTCGAGCTACAAACGATCCAATTGTTGGAGGATAGGCGCCGGGATTCCGTTCGCTCATCGGGCAGCTGGCTGCGACCCAAGTACTACAGTGATTCCGGGCACTCTATTTTTATTGCACTGGACATGTAAATGTGCCGAGAACACGACAGGTGCACTGAAGGAGCCGCGTATACCACCAGCACGGTCGCTGTGCGGGCAGCGGCCGCAACAGCGAAGTGCAGCAGGCAGTCACAGGTAGCTCAAGTGATAGCTTGTTACGGCTCCACTAAATGGCACTCATGGTGCAAACAAAGCTGGAGATACAAGGAAGGAGGCAGTTATGTGATGGCAAATCGCATTAAAAATCGTCATCTGCAGCGCTTACAAGAGCAGCAATCAAACATCCACCACAGCGTTAAACCTAACATCTGTAGGCGGACCTGTAGGCAGACCAGCCAGCTGCTTGCACCGCGCATCTCGAGCGCTTGCGTCTAGCCGTGGCCGCAATCTGTACTTTGCAGCGCCTGCATCGCGTCCACGGTCGCTTTTTAATTAAGCGGCTGACGAGATCAGTACATAGGGGCATTAGCAGAAACTGGCGCCAATGCAGAATCGGCAGTGCTATGGCAGCTCTGCTCTGTGGCATCGCTCCTACAGTCACGTGGACAGCTTTGTTTATACAAAATCCAACCTTTCGCAGCATCCGCTGAAACCAAAACAGCGACTGGCCGCATTAAAAAACGTCTCCAAATAAGCCCCCATTGCGCAGTGAAGCAAATTATGCTTCCACATGTGGCATGAATAGGTCATTAGCTACTTATCGCAACAAAAATAAAAAGCAAGACGCAAAACTTTAGTATCAGTGCCCTTTTAAAAGTGGACATGGCTTTGCCTGCTAGCAGTTTAGAAACAGATTTTACGCAACTGTTAGCAACCTGTGCTCAGTGCACGTGTGACACTTCTGAGCTTCAAATGAATCCAGCCATGTAATCCAAGAGGCCGCCCAAATTTTCGTGATTTGCCCGAATAAACACTGCACCATAAAAGCATTCTGACTGGGGTGATATGCCCCTAATGTTATGAATCACCCCAGTGAACAGGGTGGGTAGGAAAAGGCATCAATCTATGGTCACTGAATGCAAGGGAAGATGCTGCAACAATATACGGAGTTGGCTATGCAAATGCTACTACATTTGATAACGAGTTTCACGGGGCAATTCTAGAGCAGCTTTTTTCCAAGCCCCAGGAAAGCCAATAGCCAGAAAATGGTGCTGGAATTTCCCCCATGCCACTTTCGTTTACAGGCGACACTAGTATTTATTACAACGTTCACTGAAGAAGCCAATTACTCGCAGATTTTGCCTATCACGCCCGACTTCATCTTTGGTTGGCATCTGTTCAACGCCAGTTAAAAATGCGTCGTCAAGCACGAGTATGTCCTGGAATATGAAAGGGTGTGGTAACAGAGGCTTGCATATCAATTTAGGCAACCCCACTTTCTTTCGAATGGAACCTGAGATCAAGGCAGCACATTTTTCATCTTTGCCATGATCAAAACAAAACCAGTGCAGCCTGGTTAAAAATAATGTAACTCTGTACTTGGCAGTGTGCTTTCGGCAGTGTCGCAACGACATCCCTAACGCACACTGCAAAACTGCGATCACTTTCAACAAAACAGCATCACTACAGATGAGGTGTCAGGAGAACCCCCAAAGCAGCTTTTCTTCTGCTCTTTTATGCCGACTGTGCAGTTTTAAAAGACCCCACCAGCTGCATCTGTTAACTGGTACCCACACACAGTCATCCGGGTCACTGGGCAAATGCATGTTCGCATAGACCGACCGGAAGGTACACCAGTGATAAAAACAACTCAACCTACCTTTCGCTCGCTGTCATCGTCAAGTTTGATGGAATCCTTCTGCAATTCTTGCATCAAATCATTTGTGGCCATGAAGCGATAGTCCTTGTCGCTGGACGTCATCTGCGACGAACATGAAGCAAAGACGGATTGCGTTAGCTCAGCCCGCTCGGTACGGCAACAAAATGAAGGCGAGCCGGGTGAAATGGTCGACATTGTGGTCGGCCCGCTGTCAAAGCACGTCGCCTCTAAACACAACGATCACCCAAACGCAGGACAAGTGCATTATCAAGTTCGCATTTTTCAATAACGTTGTTTTTAACCGTGGTTTAATATTCTGCTTGAAAAAGCCACAGCCAGCTCATCGTCAATGACAGGTGCCACAGGCGACCGACTCCGTCGGAACATTACGTAAACTTCACATTCGCAAGACGTTGCTATCCAAGTTCTTGCACTAAATTTATTCCCACGGCGCATTTAGATGGTCATCGTTTCGCAGACTATTACTGCTGTCAAGTGTATTACATTAAAAGGGCGTGATAAAAGCGCTGTTTACAAACACGTTCTAGCCGGCACCGGAACAAAACTCGGGACAATTTCCCAGGCAATGCCAGATGCAGGCCTTCGTGCAGCCGTATTGAGGTGAAAACGATATCCCGCATAATCGAATAAACACTGCAGGCATATTTTTCTTCTTCGCAACTATTTACTGACGCGTTCTAGACCGAAGTGGTTGTTAGGCTTAGGGAACAGGCCCCATAATCACGAAACCAGCGGTAGCCCGAAGCATCGGCCGGTGGACAAAGCTGGGGGACTCACCTTCTCGAGCAGATTGGCAATGTGATACGACACACCTGCCATGTTTCTTTGGTTCTCCGGCAGAAAACTAAAGAGATTTTACCGGCGGAACCGCCAGGACCCCGCAATTCGACGATCGGCCTCTCCTGTCTCCGAATGTTCGCCTCCGCGAACACACGCACGACCAGGGGCGCGAGCGATTCAGCATGCCATTCAGTGGGTAGAATTATGAGTGGTAGAGGGCGACATCTTCCTTTACAAATAAAGTTTAATAATACGGGTGAAATGCACATAAAAATGCAATAGTTTGTGCGGCGTGGAAAAAATAATCTAAAAAATTAAGTTAAGTTTGCTCAAAAATTTTAAGCGAGACTACCACAAAACCAGAGTTACCGGATACATCGAAGAACTCGGCTACAAAACAGGAGGAGAACCTGTTCAGTGCCCACCAACGTTTTTAGATTAGTTAAAAACGTTGGTGCGCACCAGAGCCACTGCCCTGTGCAGCCGCAAAGCGGTGCCCCAGATTACTTCAGATTAATTTCACATATGATTTAAAACAATAGTTCTACTGCACGGTATGCAAACAGTAGCCCCTTCACAGTGGAGTCCACCGACTGCCGATCTGATGTGGATTCTTTGCGCAACCACCCAGGCCAAGACAAAAGATTGTCATAAGCATGGAGAAAAGAAAAGTATTCTTTCCTCCATGGTCATAAAGCCTTAAAATTAGGTAAAAAAAGTGACAAGGAAAGCCGACCAACTGCGTGAAAGTAAGGAAATAACTAGAGTAAATGAGGTAAAAGAGCTTAAACAAAAACAAATACTAGCTGTTGAAGCTCGAGTTACACGATCCGTGTATGGCAACGCTCAAAACTCGGCGCAGAAAAGTGGAGAGGATAAAATCAGTGTGAGAGAAAGTGGCGAGGAGGCAAGGCGCCGACGAGCAGGTGTTGAGAGTGCACAATAGAAAAAAAAGCAAATGGTGTACCAACTCCCGTTTCTGCAGCTGTCACTAGAGGACACACTACTCATCAAGAAAGATAATCTTCCGTGCTTTACATGTGCCCTTCTCCCTCCGCGTGGGTCTGACCTTCCTGGATTGATTGATTGATTGATTGATTTATTGTGAAGTTTTTTGCGCCGAAGCAACGCAGGCGATGAGGCGCGCCGTAGTGGAGGACTCCGGATTAATTTTGACCACCTGGGGATCTTTAACGTGCGCCGAAATCTCGTACACACGGGTGTTTTTGCTTTTAGCCTCCATCAGGAAAGTGGCTGCCGCGGTCGGGAATCGAAGACCTTCCTGGAGGCTTAACCCGCCATGAAGAGGTCGCGCTTCAGAGAATCCGCCTGGACGTCGCACTGTTGCCTGCTACAAGAGCCACGTGGACTTCTAGACTTGCAGATCCCTCCCCGACCTGCCCCTACTGCCCCGCCCCTGTTGCTAAGGAGACATTGGAACACTTGCTAGGAACGTATCCAGTGCTTCAACCAGCCCGAGCTCGACACATGGGGCCCACAGGACATCACCCAGACCGCCCTCCCGATATTCATCGGTGGACGCGCGGCCCACTTTACATGAAACTGTTGGAATTAATTTCCGAAACTGAACTCTATAGCTTCCTGTAGTGCGCCCCCATCACATAATTTTTTTTTATTTCCTTCTGTGTCGTACCCCTGCTTTGCCCATTGTTTTCCCGTTACCTATGCCCTGTGGCAAAATGGTGCAATAAATAATAGCAATACATAATAAAAAATGCTCCCCTTGGTCGGAATCGAACCTGGGCCCCTAGTGATATGAACCCAGCGTCAATCGATTGCGCTATCATCACTATTGTTTTCTTTAATGCCTGTCCAGACAACAATGTACGGCACATACAGGCTCAACCAGGTGGCCGATATTGACAGGTATTAGTAAACTGCATAATCTTGGGAACAGGCTTCATTACACACCCTTCTTTCGCATCTTGCAATTTTGGCAAGTGCCAGTTTGTGCCACAAAACTCTTCACCCCTGATGACTACCTTGAAACGTGACATGGCAAAGGAGACAAGGATGTTAAAGTTTTCAGTGAATAGACCCATTATCTGCCAGAGGACTGTGACTATTAGTAGTCATACTAGGCTGTGGTTACAGTAAAAAAACGCAGCAATAATGCTTTTAGCAACCTGCCCGAATTTGTTCTGTAACTCAATATGAAACCAGTGTTGAGTTGGAATCTCCAAAGCTGACAGCCCTGTACACCAACTGCTGCTCTCACACCCCACGCCTTACTCACCTTGACAAAGGCATGTAAATCAGCGAACAGAAGCAATCTTAAGGCAGTTCTTTCCCAAGCTAATCATCTCCAAGAGCCCTGGAAGCCTCAAAGTCCCCGGACAGCCAGATGCAAATGACCGAGAGAAACCCATTGTAGTCTTTCATGGAAGTTTTTAGCAAATCACGGTTTATTCGTCACCCAAACCGCAGTTTGGCACTCGCGAATGTAGTCACAATGAGCTTGATTTTACTCTTCCTGATGCCATAACAGGATTCATCGTCAGAGGAAGATCACGTGGTCCTTGGTCTTGGCTGCCTCAAAGACATTCTTGATGTTTTCAAACACTGTTGGCGGCGGCAAAGAGGCGTCGATCCGGGTATGCAGGCCCCGCTTTTGGTAGTAGCTTACGAGCGGGGACGTCTGCTTGTGGTAAACCTCCAGCCGTTTTTTGAGCGCGTCTGCGTTGTCGTCAGCTCGGCGTACCAGGGTTTCTCCCGTGATCTGTGGACAAGTTCAGGGGAAAAAAAAATATCTGAACACATTTATAGCAGCACAAAAAGTGAAGATGCACAACAACTGAAGCAAAACCTTGATGCAATTGCCACCGAACGTGCAATAAAGTTCTTCGAGCGTTTTTACGCACTTTTTGATGTCGCTGACCTACTGTATTTACTCGCGTAAGGACCCCCCCCCCCCCCCCCCCACACACACTTTCTTTATTGAGAATTTACTTTCCTGTCACCTTGCATAAAAAATGCAGTGGGAATATGACCATCTCTGCACGGTTCCCGATGCCGTAGACGATCGAAGTAACTTGATATCGCGCCACAGTACGTGCAGAAACGGTAAAAACACATTCTAACAAAACGAAATCGCAACAGTGGCCGGAGACGCGAGCGCAAATGCCGTCGCTCACAATTTAAAAATTGCATGCTTGCAGAGTGCCACCTGGTCAGCACAAAAGAAATCTTTTTGTGTATAGCACCATGGAAGTTACAAAGCATCAAAGCAAAGCACCAAACATACTCCGCACTCCTTCCATGCTCTGTGCTGTTCCGCAACTTCACCATTACACTCAATGGTTTCTTCAGCTGTGTTCCGACCCTTTCTTTGTGCTCCTGGAGCGTGGCGTATGATGGGCCAGTAAATGAGCTACAGAGCAAGTTTTAAGCTTGTAGGGATTCTCCCCTCCGAGCCGACGCGTCGCTGCATTCAAATTACCGCACGCCACCTCTCCTGCCATCTGTGAACGCACGGCGGAAAGACTGTGCGATAGAGGGGGGCGTGGGTGCTTGTTAGCGGGGGGGGGGGGGGGGGGAGGGGAGTCGCCGGCCAGGAGTGCCGCCAGCTAGAAGAGACAAGCCACCACCAGCCACCTTCAAGGAGCCCGCACGGCAGCAAGCGGTCGCCGTCCGTCCCGTCGTGCCGTAAGCCTCCGGACATTGAAGTGTTTTGGTGATGTGCTTTGGTGATTGTATTTTCTGTGCCCTTTATATTTCGTTTTCACTGCTTCATTAAAGCCCCTTATTCCTCTTGCAATGTTCTGTGCAGTAGTGTTTTGACGAGGCTGTGGCCTGAACCCTTTCGGTAGGCAGCATTACCTACAAACTCAAGGTGGTGGAGCATGCATTGATGCACATGGAAACCGCGCGGCTGGGCGGCACTTCTGTGTTGACCCAGTGCCTGTACGCTACTGGCGAAAACAAGAGGTATGGGCTATGAAAAGTGATCATTGTGTGTTTCGTGAGCCCAAAGGAGGGAAGTTTCCCGTTGTGGGAAAAAGAGTTTTGCAGTGCTTTGACAGCACGCAACATGATGCACTGTGGGATGATGACAAATGTGAAGTGGCCAGTGACTTCAGTGAGGAGGTCAGCCATGGCGAGTATGGGGCCACAAGCATGTTGGGAATAAAAAAAAAATTTCACTACATAATTACCTACGTGTTTTTACTAGAAGGGTAAGGTTTGTGCAGTGCTTCTATCAGCATACTTATTGTATGAGATTTGAACTTGTCAAACTGTTGCAACTTATTCCCGCAAAATGAACCCTCCCCCCAAATTCATGCCGAATTTTCTGAAAAAAAAAAAAAGGGGGGGGGGGGGGTCATCAGGCGAGTAAATACGGTACTTTAAGTGCACGCTTGCCAATGCACTTGTTACCATATTGACCAGCTCCTTTTTTTTAAGCCTACAGTGAACAAAGACTTCTCTCAATAGCTTTCCAACAGCTCTTCTCCACTCCTATTCCATGCCAGTAGATCCCATTTTCAGTACTCGAATTATTTCACACACTTGTGCCCTCCCCATCAGCATCATGATTCTCACACTTGATAACCACCCCCTACAAATCAAACCCTGGTGAATTCCACCTATGAATGTAAACTGGAAGCTCTTCCGCTCTTCTTTACTGCCTCACTCGATTTAAATTCTAGATTCCAAAACTTTCTGCACTAATGTAGGTCACCTTTGAAGGTGGTGGATAAGATGCACATTTCTGGCTTAAATTAACCAGGAGGGGAGAATACTATGTAAGGGGCATTGCGATACTTGTACAAAAGCTTTAGAAATTGATTCCGCCCAAGCCATTAGGTCATTTAACCTCGAACTTTTCACAAACCTTGCATTTTATAGCCTGTTTTGCCAGACTCCCAAACAGACAACCGCTCGTGCCAAATTTTGAAATTGAATAGAAACCATTTCCCCTGCGGGGCCAGCCACCGTAGATGACCACGTTAGTCATCTTTATAGGTTCTAAAAAAATGCTTCCCCTTCGATGAACCGGCACCGATGGAAGAATTGCTTTTGCACAATAATAAGTCAAACATGGCCATCTGTAGGTGTCGGCCCGATAAGCGAAAGCTGCTTTTATTTGACAAAAAATAAACAAGCAGGTGCAGTCCCCAATCTTGGCGTTAAACAAAGTATACCGTAAAATGTTAGCTTCCTGCAAAGTTTGAGACAGAACGACGCAGTGGTTAATTCCTAAAGTTTAAGTGTAAAAGCGTCCTCGCCCCTTGTGTTAGCAACTGCTTGTGTAGGCAAACGAGCCGTCCTCCGCCCTATCTGTGCATTTCCTTGGGTATTTTATTTCACCTTCAGTGCTGTGTTTATATTTCGGACCCCTGTGCCCCAACATCAAGGAGCTGGGCGAACGTGCTCCCAAGGTCTTCTTGTTGCTCGCCGTCACATGTGCATTTTTGGCTGGACAAACGAAAACGTAACAATATTAATTATTCCGTTCAGGAGCGAAACCGAAAAAATTTCGTTTCGGTTTTCGGTTTGAGTGGCAATTTCAGTTATTTTAGGAATCATTTCAATTTCCATTCAGCGAGATGGAAAATTGCGTTGATTCTCTGGCATAAAATAGTCTTTCGTCTTTCTGGCTCCTTCGGAAGGCTTGCTGCCTGCTCCCATACTCTCTCCGTTTGTTCTGATAAGCGCAATGCTGAGCTCCACACGTGATTGCCGCGGTCATCTGGCTGCGTGCAGCTGTCACGGCCTTATTTATTTATTTATTTGGTTGGTTTAATAAAATACCCACATTAGCCCTACATTGTTTAGGGGGTGTGATGCATATATAATAAACACTAATATTCTAAAACAAGATAAAAACTATGAGGAAAAAATACAACCTTTGGTGTGAACATACACCACTACCAGCGCGAACAGCAGATTACAGTCGCACTCAATGCAAACAGCTACAACTCATGTTGCACTTGTACGCAAGTGCTGCGAGAGTGTAGCGGAAAACATTTCATAAGCAGCGGAAGCAAGTTTCGGGCAGGGCAGTATTATCTCTAATAGTTTTTCAAAAAAGACGCTTCCAATGCGGATGTGCGCCATTAATATTCACTAATTTTCGTGCTGTTATGCCTTGGTCTGGCTATATATCCGGGGGGTTGCTGAAGGTACTGATGTTAATCCATTGCTACCTATTCTCATACAATCTCTTTCAAGATTAAAAACAGGAGTTTTACAGTGTTCCATGAGACAGACCATTTAACTTTAACAAACCACAACTTAGAGTTCCTAGAAATTATATTTTTCAATAACATATTAGGCATGACTTCACCTTTTTTAACGAAATTTTATAATTCTCAATCTTTTCAGCAATTTCACAAATCTAAATTTTTTTCACGCAAACACAAACCGTTATGAACCGTTACGAACCATTTTTTTTTTTTCGTTCTGGAGCTCATGTTTATGACCAACTGAGCGGCGCCAAGACATCCTACACCGGCAGCTCTAGTGGTCTGGCTTCGGGGGCCTGACGGACTGTGCCCAGGGAGTCAAGCGTTTTGAGCGTCAGCGAGTGTGCGTGTGTGGTGCAGGACCTGAGCGGATCATTATGTTTTGTGTGAACCCACGACAATAATTGCACAGTTTGTTTTGCCTTCTCCTATAAATTGGCGGAGCAGTGGAAGTGGTAAGCGAATATATATACTTAGGCCAAGTAGCGACCCCAGATCCCAACCATGAGGCAGAGATAATTAGAAGGATAAGAATGGGATGGAGTACATTCGGGAGGCCGTCCCAGATAATGAATTGCAGCCTACCATTGTCGCTGAAGAAGAAAGTGTATGACAGCTGCATCTTACCGGTACTCACCTACGGGGCAGAAACTTGGAGGCTCACTAAGAGGTTCAACTTAATTGAGAACGACTCAGCGAGCGGATTGGAACTGAAGATGGTAGGTTGCAAACAATGAGGGACAAGAAGAGAGGGAGTGGGTCAGGGAACAAACACGTTTTAAGGACATATTAGTAGAAATTAAGAAGAAGAAGAAGAAGAAGAAATGGACGCGGGCAGGGCATGTAATGCGAAGGCAAGATAACCGTTGGTCATTAAGGGTAACAGAGTGGATCCCTAGAGAAGGCAAGCATTGCAGGGGGCGGCAGAAAGTTAGATGGGCCTGAGATCAAGACGTTTGCGGGGATAAATTGGTCGCAGTCAGCACAGGGCCGGCATAACTGGAGATCAATGGGAGAGGCCTTTGACCTGCAGTGGGCGTTAGGCTGATGATGATGATGATGATAAATGTACGGAAGCTATTATTCGACTGGCCGCCTTCAAGCAAGGGAACGACTGAGCAAAAGTTAATTCAAGGAAGCTAACAATTGTAATTTTTTTCGTATGGATAAATCAACGAGAGAAAGCATGAAGTGACGAGAGCTCAGTTCTACTTACGTCGTCGGTCATGGGCTTCTTTGGCGGGTTGAACAGCTCATGGTAAGATCGGCCACTTGGAACGTGCGTAAGGCGCCCCGTGATGCGTTTCACAAGCAGGCCATCGTCGATGCCGAACTCTATCACGGAGTCCAGGGGTGTGCGCCTCTTCTCCAGCATTTCGTCCAGCTATCAACAAAGAGGAAGAATGCGTTCTGTTATTGTTACAACCAGCCAGCTAAAAAGTCAAACCATACGTAGAAACCGCAACATCCTGAAGGGTGTAAATTTACCCATTCCAAACGCAAAAAGGCTTCGCTGCCACTGACCAAAATTTCTGGAGGACTGCCTGACTATTCAAACATTGGTTGTGGAACTGCTTATAAATGTCTCAGTGCAACCCTCGCAACGCTTGATTACTCGAAGATTTTTGCCCTTACGTTCCGTAACGTTGGTCGTCGACTGAAGGTACATTTCCCTGGCTGGCAAGCTTGGAGCCGAATCCTTCATTGTGAAACTCCAGGGCAGCACCAGCAACGCCGTGCAGTGGTTATAGTATTAACTACACGCATCTTTAATTACTGGAAAAATGCGCCATTACACTACGATGGCAGCAATGTGGCAACACCAGATTTTATGTTGTTATGACATTTTGCATCTTTTCGTTTATTAGTGACATTTCTAGCACTTCTTTTTCTTCTGGTTTTCATATATATGCAGCGAAGCTTGGCATACTAATTATATTGTATCTTTTTGTTTATTAGTGACATTTCTAGCAGTTTTTCTTCTGGTTTTCATATAGTATATGCAGCGAAGTATGGAATAATTCAAGGAGGTAAAGATAGCATTTGCCCGAAAATTCCTGCACAATTAATGGCGAGAGAATGGTGTTCAACCTGAAAGCTGAACTGCAGAACGATCACTTCAAAGGACATCATCTTGCTTGGTGGTGTCGATAAAGTCAAGACAGGCGTCATGGTCAGGCTGAAACTAAAAGCCTAAACTACTAAACACCCAGTGCTTATTTAAGCTTGAGCATTGAAGTCAAGACAGGTGCCATAGTCATGCTAAAACTAGAAATGTTACTACTCAGAATCATGTTCTTGTCTGAGCTTGAGCAGCTGTGTGTCCCTTTATGGTAGCAGCGTGACTGCAGAAAAACATTTTTGTTTTTTGTATCCTTCAGCTTGGTGGGTGCGACGATGCTTCATACAAAAATATGCAGCTGGACCAACTAGAACTAGGCAAGGTACACTTTCAAAATGTAAACAGCCCTCTGAAGTAAAATTGTATGCCTTTGTTTTGTGAGCAATGCTTCTCCGTAAAATGTGCTTGTGTTGCATTCTCCCTCTTGGTACCAACCAAGATTGGGCTGGCGGTATAAATAAATGGATAAACAGGCTCTTAGGGGCATATAAAGGACAAGTGCGAAAATTATTATAGCTACTAGCACTGAAAAAAAAAAGAAACAAAAGAAAAGACAGCTAAGATTTAGAGACAGCTAACCCAGCAAATTTAAGTGCAACCACTACGACAGCATACTAATGTGACCTTTGCACTTATGCTCAGTTGCCGAATAAAGCAGCAAATCTTTTTTGAGAAGCTGAAAAGAACAGGGCTTCAGTAAGGTGTAGTGAACATAAGAATGCATCCAAGGTTTGAAATCGGGGCGATGTGATAGACCCTTCTTCAGAATCAATCCCCACAAAGGTTGCTTCCTAAAGATATCGCAGTCCAGAAACCTGTGCCTCGATACACCATCGCTTAATTCTGCTCTACACCCATTTATCATCCATTTCTTTCCCGCAAAGGCTACCGAAACAGGTGCACACCCCTGAGACAATCTCTGCAGTGGGAGAAGCTTCTTTTTTTTTCTTTTTTTCTTTTTTTGACAGTGCCTTACTGCCTAACTTGCAGCCGCGTGTTTTCTGCACGGTCATCCTCGAGCATTTTTGCCCCTTTCATTTATAACATGCTGTCACAGGTAACGATATCTTCCATGCGTGCTCACATAAACATGTAGTGCCCCTAGAAAGCCATAATCAGAGTTTTTCAATACATACACCAGTCGTGAAACTGCGCTTCATAATCCCGGCGGTGCGAGCCCACCTGCTTTGCGAAGCTGAAAGGAAAGTGCACCGCGGAGTGGCACATAGGGAACCAAAACTGGACTTCGCCTCACATGGGTCTTAAAGGGACAGACAACCGATTTTTGTCGAGTATATATTCTCTATCCCAAATGAAAGGGCATCACTTAAAGCACCTTGACGAGAACGGTTTTGCTGATAACGCCCTAGAACTTTTTAAATCGAATTTTTTTGATCTACGAGCCGTATGTGTCCCTCCCAAAACCAATGCTGGCAACCATGACATAGAGTAGCTCGGCAACATACTTTTGTCTGTATGCGAAATAAAAAACGATATTTAAAAAGTTGTTCCCAGTTAAAAAAGTTTGAACCGCAGGCTTTCCTGTTCCTTTATGTGTTTTTTTAATGCAACGGTCTATTTTGCACGAATGCGCCATCTGTTGGGATAGACGATAGGTAGTTGTGGAGGCGGGAAGTTCGATTTTCCCCGGGTGCGACGTTTCTTTTTTTTTTTTTTAAGCTGCCGTTGGCGTATTTGGAAACTGAAATAAAATATTTTGGCAGAACAAACGCCCCTGACTCAGGCAGAATCGTCAAAGCTCCTTCACTGGGTCTGTTTACTGAACGCTGCCGTTGATTCTGGCCAAGGAGGCTCAGTTAGCCACACTGAGAGGCATGCTGAGAGGCACCCAGCGACGGCGGGCGGCGTGTCTTTAAAAATTTCAGAATAATGTTTAGAAATACATATGCAATTTTACCTTGTACAAATACTTGTGTTAAAAGGTTTTCAATATCGTAAATAAACGTTTCAGTAGTTACATTAGCTGCTAGGTTTGCAGGTCACGTGACAGGGACACATATTGTAGTGTCAAGTTTCGACACTACGAACCGCCACCCTTCCGATTTCAGGAAGTTTGCTGCCAAATTAAAATTATTTCCGCCAGTTTGTTTAGAAATTGCTTGTGGTTATCGGGCTTATAAAACGCTGGCTTTCAATGAGCTAGAGAACAATACGCGAAAAAAATCGGTTGTCTGTCCCTTTAAAACAACTTTTTTTTGTATATTCAGTAAACTCTGCGAAACTTGCCAATCTGGCTGCTTTTTCCCCAGTGATTTCAAATATGCCATTATTTTATGAGTCAGTCAATTAGTTCCCAAGATAATTAGAATAATTATCCATTTTTGGAGAAACAATAGACAAACAGTGTCAGTCACAAAACTGTAATCTTGATATTTCTATAGACCTAGTACTATGAACACTGGTAAATGGCACCATAGGAAGTGGTTTCTTGATGCATCGCTCGGAACTAATTTTATAGCTCATTAAAACTTGGTGGCACCAGTGGCAAGGAAGGAAACCATTTTGAATGCCCATTTCAAACCCCAAAGTTTACTGTGCTTTACAGTAAAGTAGTTCCAAGCAGTGCATGAAGAACCGCTTCCTATAGTGCATTTACCAGTGTTCATAGTATTAGAAAATATGAAGATTACATCTTTACCGGCCAACACTGTTTTATCTACTGTTTCTCCAAAAATGGCCTAATTATCTATATTACCCTGGAAACTAATTGCCTAAAAAATAATGGCATATTTAAAATCAGTGGGAAAAAAAGCAGCAAGACTGGCAAGTTTCATAGAGTTTAGTTAAAAATTAAACAAAATTGTCTTCGACCCACGTACCCCCTTATAAAATAAACCTTGCCTTCTAAATCAGAAAACATAACTTAGGTAATATTTATTCATCTTTGCTCGGTTCTTCTTTTTATGACTTATGGCAGCAGTCGCAAGCACTTAGTACTACTTCAACTTTCTGCCGGCAGACGACAGGCTTGTCAACTGGGTACCGGCTTTTGATATATGGGGCCTGCAGGGAGTTTTGCAACTAGTATACATTGAGTAATAACTCTGGCAATAACAGCTCTGTCCAGGTATCCAGCTGAAAAGACACTTGTTCGTCTACATGGCTCACAGAGAATGGTGCTGGGTACAAGAGTAGCACAGGCACAGATCGATACTTTAAAAAGGGCCCCTTGTGCAAAAGCGAGAAAAATCAACTCCACAGGGGTTCACAGCGGGAGCAGAGCGAGTGAGGCACCTTTTCAGCTTGGACAATGGTGCGGGGAAAGCCGTCGAGGAGGAAGCCGTTGCTGCACTCCGGCTTGTCCAGGTTCTTGGCCACCAGGTCAATGACCACGTCATCGCTGACCAGCTGACCCGCGTCCATGGTGCTCTTCAGCGTCTTCCCCAGCTGCGAGCCTGAGCTGATCTCGCTTCGCAGCAGGTCCCCTGGAACAACAAGACTCTCGATATCAAGCCCGACATAAGAGCCGTGCACGCATGCATGCTTTCTTACTATGTACGCACACCCGCGGTCTTTACAGGACACCGTGTACTTCTGAAGTTGCTCAAGAAGCATCAAATTCACTAACAAGTTGCATTCCTTCTTTATCAGAGCCAGCAACAAAATTTGTGTGTGTGGTGGGGACCAAGGATTCACTTGTGTCACTGCACCCCCCCCCCCCCTCCCCTTTTCCCCGAACACCCGCTTTTGCAATAAAGTCAAGCACATTTATTTATTTACGTACTCTCAAGGCCGAAACATTCAAGGGAGTAGCGGGTATATTGCATGTAGGCAAACAAGAAATGCAGCAGGTAAGACATATATGCATACAATTGCAGTCTGAAAACCGTTAAAAAAAAAAAAAAGATTGTGTCAAAAGAAACAGACAGGGCAGTTGCAACAATATGCAACATTACGCTTCCTTACAGAATATTGATGCAGGTTAGAGCAGTATTTGCAAAGGCGTATTTACAGTATTTATTTACAGGTTGGTTATTATAGAAGACACGGTGGAAGAGAGCACCGTGCAAGCAAGGGAACAAACGATACACGCTTCACCATCGTCGTCTTCTTCATCAGACCCCCTTGATGATGACTCCTGTGTAGCACAGCACATGTACCGTCCTCTTTGCAGGGAATGCAATGAATGCCCCGTAACCATATTATCTATGCCCGACTCCGAGCAATAACGTTCCCACACACCCATATATCACTATGCACCAATATCATCACCATGACCTGTTTTTCACAAAGATGCTGAATGGGGTGATACTGCTCCTCGTAAGAGATGGTGGCAAGTGCCATCTGGCAAACGGGGAGTGAAATAATGACCTCCCCCCTTGAAATGGGACAACGGCACATCAGCTGCTTCACCCTTGGGGAGGAGTGAATTGCGGGGGTGCACATACATTTCGACACACAAAAATGCACACTTAGCTTGTCACCCCCATTATAGGTTTTGTAGCTCCATCAAAAGTGCAGCTAACTCTGATTTTTCATGCTTCTTTTTGTCATCCTTCACTCCGTGATAACCTGCTAACCTGTGCAAGTTTTGGCTTGGTCAATTCCTGCCTCATAAAGACACCCCCCCCCCCCCTGTGACGACTTATTACTCCTGCACTGTCATCGTTCCCTGCTGCCTCAGGGTTATCACCCTCCCAGTGCTATCAAGTACTGAATTCACTGGAGCTTATCACCCCATCTGCTTTTAAGTGGCCCCCACTATCTACTCATACGCCCACACCTCACTTTTCTCTGTATTCTTTTTCTGATCTTTGTGCAGCCCAGGATCTTCCCTTGCGGGGGTGGCAGCCGGATAAGAAGTTGGTTTTAACGTCATGTGGCGAGCGATACAATGGTTCACGCGTGCCGCTCAAGTGGCATAACATAAGTACTTCTTACTTAATGAGTTCTAACACGGCTCTGAAAGACGGGAGGGTGTCCCCAAAAAACTTCCGTTGTACAGAGGCTTCGTTGGCTTGACCTAAGCCCCAAGAAGGGCAACAGTTGACACCAGTCATTGAGTAGGCTCATTTGACGGTGTCATCTGTCAGTGTTACACTCCCTGAGAATCAATCATAGGCCATGGTCACAAGAAATTACTGCAATGGTCTTCGTGTCTTTGTTCAGTCCTCGTTCTTTTTGTGCGCTCAAGTTAGAGCTATAAATTATTATCATTAGCCATGTGATGGTACATGCCCTTGCAGGGCATTGGCCAAACATCGTACCTTCCAACAGGGTATTAACTTCAGATATGAAACGACATGGATAGGAAACGCATGTTTTCTAAGTGTCCCATGTGCTTTTTCGTTGGGAATCATCTATGTGGCTTTGCATATGCATTATGCACTTTTCATTTTGTCATAGTCAAGCACTATGAACTCGGCCAATTCGGAGGCTTTTTCAAGCACCCAAGTCAGACACAGACGGGCACCGTATATCTTCAAAGCTACGCGTCGAATAACTTCAAATTTCCCCCGTCCATCCAGGACGTTACCAGAACTCTGTGGCAAGGCACAGACTTCATGATAGTGCTGCCTGATGATAAAATTAAATAAAAAGATAGCAATTGCTGGCTTCTGCATCCCTCCAACTAAACAACGCAACGCAAATCTGCGAGCAATACATGAGGATTTGGTTTGGAAGGAATCACGTAATTTCTACGCCTTCCATGACCTTCCTCACTAGCGCAAGGAACGGAGAAACATCATCCACACCTTTCTTTTATGTGTTGTTTTTTGTTTTTCATTTGAGAATTTTCGGATTGCGCGACATGCAGGGTGAACTTTTCGATAGTTTCATTATTTCGAAATTCCGCTTAATCCGAATTTTCCTTCCGCTTACTTTTATGGTCGAGTAAACAACATTAAATTTACTGGCCCATCGCTTGCAGACGACGTGAATTACTTCAACCAGTCTCCGCCTCAGCCGGCAGGACTACTGGACGAAACGAACAAAAAAAAGAATACTGATAATCCTTAATATCCAGGAGCACTTACCGGTAGCCAAGTGGCAGACGCAGTACGCTTCCTTTAACTTCGGGGCCTGCGGCACATATAGCGCTGTTAGCCACGGCGACAATTTTAAGTAATCCCAAGCATGATCCCCAAGCGTAGTTTTACCTGCGTGCCTTTGCCGGATCCCGGTGGCCCGAGGAGTACGGCATTGATACCGCGCCGGCTGCGGCTTTCGTTCGGCACGTAGCCGCCGGCGTACAGATGTTCCTGCCGTTTCTGCGAAGGAGCCATGGCTTATGTTGGTGGGGATTCCTGAGGATAAAGTAGCTCGGCGGCAAGACGATGCGCTGGTCCCTCACTCCTGTCCAGCTGATTACGATCGTATTAACAGCGCTGAACTTAACCGGAGCACTCGCACCACGGCTCACACCACGTAAGGACAGCGGGAAAGGGTCGACGTAAAGGAAGAGGGCAGAGGTGGTGGAGGAGAAGGGGAGATAAGCAAGGTGTAATAAGAGCGTTTTGCCAGCCGCAACAAAACTAACCACATTAAAAACAGCTGTAGAGTTGTCTAAATAACATTAAATGTAAAATCCGGCCGCTTGCGGTGTTCCTTTATTCGTTTAGACTTTTCTCAAGTTTAAGCGCGGCTACAGCCAGGCCAAGCCGCGTGAAGTTTGCGCACGTGGTTGCCGTTGTTGCGGTGTTACTTGTCGGCTTGTCGTTTCTACCGGTGCACAGTTTTCTGTGAGTGCAATGACGAAGAAATCGGTTGTCATCCGATCTAAAGCCAAGTGGAAACCCGTTGAGGTAGATTCATCCACTCTTCAAACCTTGGAGTGGGAGGGCTTCTCTGGCCTCGAAGAACTCAGCAGCTATGACATAGTGCGCCAAGAGGATACTTTGGGCGAGTCTCGAGGCGTCTCCAATGCGCCTCGTAAGAAGAAGAAGCGAAAACGCCAGGTCAAAGGTAAGCAGACTGCAAGCAAGAGCAAACCAACCTCTACGGACGATGATTCCGATCATGCCGAGGGCATCCAACAACAGGACACCGGCCCGGAAGAAAAAAAATCCCGGCTAGATTCTCCCGACATGTCTGCGTGGCTCAACTGCTACGTGCCTGACGCTGTGTTGCGAGCGCTGGCTGAACTGAAATTTACCGAGCCAACTGAGATACAGGCGCAGACGCTGGCCGCGGCGATACGCGATCATATGGACATCATGGGTGCCGCCGAGACGGGGAGCGGCAAAACGCTGGCTTTCGGCATCCCCCTTCTTCATCACATCATGGAGCGCAAGGCACGCCTACGTGAATCCTCAGGGGCCACCAGTTTGCCGCTCCAGGCCCTGGTCCTGACCCCTACGAGGGAGCTGGCAATGCAAGTAACGCGACACATTCAAGATGTAGCCAAGTACACCGACGTGCGCATTGTGAACGTAGTCGGCGGCCTCTCGGCGGAGAAACAGCTGAGACTGCTCAAACGTAAACCCGAGATCGTGGTGGCCACGCCCGGACGGTTGTGGGAGCTCGTCGATCAGGGAGCGCCCCACGTCGCCGACTTGACCAAGGTCCGCTATCTGGTCATTGACGAGGCCGACCGCATGGTCGAGAAGGGTCACTTTGAAGACCTGACCCACCTTCTGGACATGATGAACGCACCCGCCGCGGAGGACGCCCCCAAGAGTCGCCGGCAGAACTTCATATTCTCGGCGACTCTGACCATGGTTCACGACGTGCCGAGCCGAATGAAGAACAAGCACAAAAAGCGCAAGCTCTCCGAGAAAGATAAACTGGAGGAACTCATGCGCACCGTAGGGATAAGCTCCAAGCCAAAAGTTGTCGACTTGACTCGGAAGTTGGGTACAGCCGAATCGCTGTGCGAGTCGCGAATCGTGTGCCCCTCGGTCGAGGAAAAGGACAGCCGGTTGTACTACTTCCTCCTGGCACATCCGGGAAGAACGCTCGTGTTTTGCAACAGCATTGACAGCGTGCGCCGCCTGGTGTCGGTGCTAGACCTACTCCAGCGATGCCCCCTCCCTCTGCATGCCTCCATGCAACAGAGGCAGCGACTGAAAAACCTCGACCGCTTCCGGGACAACCCGTCCGGCCTCCTCCTCGCCACGGATGTCGCAGCGAGAGGCCTCGACATACAAGGCATCGAACACGTCATACACTTCCAGGTCCCGCGAACCGCCGAGGTCTACGTCCATCGCAGCGGCGCACCGCGCGTGCCAAAAGCGGTGGGCTCAGCGTCATGCTGATGGAACCGCGCGAGTTACACCTCTATCGCAAGATCTGCAAGACCCTGAACAGGGACGAAGATCTTCCCGACTTTCCTGTTGACCTGAACATGCTCAAGGCAGTGCGCAATCGTGTGGAGCTCGCCAGAAGACTGGAGGCGGAGAGCCACAGAGCGCGGCGAAGCACTTACGAGGACACGTGGCTCCAGCGAGCAGCCAGGGAGATGGAGATTGAGCTTGACAAGCGGCTGCTCTCGAACACGGACGAAAAGAAACGGGCCGACACAAAACGTAGGCTCAAGGCGATGCAGATGCAGCTGTCGGAGATGTTGAAGAAGCCCCTGTTCCCTTCCGGCTTTTCTGGCAAGTACCTGACCAAGCAGGGGACACTAGAGCTGCCCAAGGTGCGCTTGGATGCTACAGCATTGCAAGCCGTAGAAGCACGGAAAAAGAAGAAAAAGCCAGCGCCAACGTCTGCAGAGGTGGCCTCCGCAAAGGTGCCAAAGAGGAAGAGGTTTCGCAACCGGAAACGAAAGGAAGGTGCGAAGACACAAGACAGCGAGTAGGGTGTTGTGGCGAGTTTGACCTAGAAAAACCATTCCATGCACCAGTGTTTGTCATCCACCTTTTTTTCCCACTTCCGAGTATTGTACTAAAATAAATTATTTGTACAACCCATGCAAAGGAGTGTAATGGCTGGTTTTACCTCAATACCTGACTGTTTGAAGTATCAAAGCAGTCTAAATATCATTTTGTGCAGATCCACCTGCAATGCTGAGCTTTTGTCCAATTTGTATAATTGCAGGAATGCTCTAGCACAACTAAGAGTTGCTTTAAAAGTGTGTCAGTTCAAGTAGATGTTTAAATGCGCCCTACAGGTGTGTCGAGTACTGCTATGTTGTAGTTATAACCGCATGACCTTGTAAAGGTTATAGAATAGCAGCATTTCCCAGTTGTTCTAATATGTACGTCCTTGTGCATTATTTTATACACAACTTTCTTACCAGAACACATAAAATACAACTGCAGCACAGTTAGCATAAAAATTAACTAGCACATTTTATAACTATTTGTAAGCTTGTTTAGGCGTCCTTAGTCATTTTATAAACATCTGCAATTAAGAAACTGCAAAAGTTTATTGAACTTGTATGTTTCTGCAGTTGACGTAACAAGTTATAGTTGAAGCTAAAAAATCAGTGCTGCATTCCACATATGCACTTGGTTGATAAGAACCAAAAGATGACTGCAGTGTTTTGTTTTTTCTTTTGTGCTGCCAAGCAACTACAAGGGTTGATCAATCCTACAGCAATGTTCCTGAACTGTTATGATATCAAATCCAGCCCATTTCTGTGTAAAAAGCATCAGAAGCTTTCATAAAACTAGTACTTTATATGTCAATAATTACAAACACTTCGTGTTGGTCAGGCTCGTCCCAGACTTGCATGTTCGAGTACGTGATTGCTTTCACCTCGGTACCCTGTTGAAAAAGAGGCAACAGACCACAGTCGATACATTTCTTTTCCTGCATATGGACACAAAATAAATACATCTGAACATGCTTGAAATGACGTGCAGCACGCACAGTCGTGTGAACTACAAGGAATCAAGAAAAGAGAACCGGCACATTGACTTTTCCTTTTTAGACCACGTGAAATATGGTGGAACCCCGGTTATGTGTCCCCGGGCTTTACGACAAACTGGCCGAGTCTGGCGAAGTCCACGTAGAAAAAATACATCAGGAAACCTCAGTTATAGCTGGTATTCACTGGCGAGGCATGCATTCAGGCAACCATGTGAGTGCGCCGTTACTGGTTACGTCGGGCTCCGCGGGGTGGCGGTACTTGTCCGTGCTAAGCACACTGTGTGTTGGACGTTCCAAACTCTACCCTACTGAATGCAAAGTAGTGCCCCAACTCCAATGTGAGTGCGATTAATAACATCTCTGTTGACACCACTGTTGAGAATTGGGTTGAAACGGAGCAGACGATGCACGCCGGTATTTTTTTCTTCGGCGTGCGGGTGCAGTGGCACAAGCCGCGCCATGTCCGCGGCCGTTTCCAGTGTTGCCAAGTGAAGAAATTGACAGCTGCACTTTTCAATGAATACCGCCTATTCGATGTGATCTCTTGCCTGACCTGCGTTATCTGACGACCAGTACGAAGCGCGAGGCCAACCGGCGGACGAAATGAAAGTGCCACGGGCCTGTTCCGCAGACCTGGAGCCCGCTCAGTCGGTTCTCTCTTGCACAGCTTTCTTATCTGTCTCATCTTTCGATTCGCTTCCCTCCAGCAGTGACCTGATGCTCTCCACAATCGCTTTCCCCCTCTCCCTGCTGGTGCCTCTTCTTGCCTTGCTGCCCAGCGGTTGCAGGGGCAGTGTGCAGGTGTTCATTTCTCCCACTCGGCAGTGAATCGCCAACAAGGTTACGCTGACAGGCTTAGGCTTTCACATGTGTTTGTCGTGATTGCAAGTGCCATGATTCGCACTGGCTGGCAGGAATCGCGGCAGTGGGCTGTGGTACAACGTTTGTTTAAATACAGCGTGATTGGCACCTGCACTGCATTATCACTTTTGCATTTACTTTTTTTATTGATTTCGGTTTATGAGCCCTGCAAAGCATTAGTTAATAGTTTACATTGAAGTATCTTGCAAAGCTGTTGCACAAAACTAATTTATAGGCGTAACTGTTGTTCGGATTTTACGACGCCCGCATTTGACGATGCTTTTCACGGTCCTGAGAAAGCTGTATAATCGGGGTTCCACTGTATATATAAAAAGCGCACTGGACATGCCACCTACAAATACCTTTTGCCTGTCGCTTGTAATCCAAGAAAAACATTTCACTGAATTCGAAACAAAGCTGTGGCAGTGAGGCAGTGGCCTATTTTATGACACTTACTAGCCGAGGTTTGTGCCTCAGTACGAACATGCACTAAGTGGGAGTTGCCACGTGTTTCACTTTAAAACGCCCCCACCTTGATCAGTTTTAAGAAAAAAGAGCATAGACAAGGTTAGTCAATCCTGTTACATTGTTGACAATTTGTGAAGTCACAAATCACAGCACAAAAAGTTGTGGGAAGGTGACGCCTGCTTTCACCTGTTCGGCATTTCCTGCATCAGTAAATCATTTCTGCTATGGTGAGTGGCATGTTGTATGCACAATAGTAATCTATCGGCACAGTAGGCCACCCGCCATGGTGGCTCAGTGGCTAAGGTGTTGTGCTGCTGAGCACGAGGATGCGGGCTCGATTCCTGGCCGCGGCGGCTGCTTTTCTGATGGAAGCGAAAACCAAAAACGCCCGTGTGGTCGAGATTTCGGCGCACATATAATGATCCCCAGGTGGTCTAAATTAATCCGGAGCCCTCCACCATGGCGCGCCTCATCGTCAGTGTTGCATCGGCGTGTTAAACCCTACAATCAATCAATCAATCAGTCACAGTAGGCCAACTTGCTTTTACACCTCTGTGTTCCTTTTGGTACGAGCGAACACTAACTCGCTCGCTTTTTTATGCTGGTGCAATAGCTCGTAACAGGAAGCAAACGCCTGTTTTATAGCTGTGCTGCACGGCCGTTTCAAAGGTCTTCTGAAGGCCTTCAAACCAATTGTCTATTGAGTACCCATTGAAAATACTTCCAAGGAAGCATTCAACTGACAATTAAAAGTTGCCGTGGAACACAGGCATTAAGCCATTACACTCCAGCCATTTCACAATGCTTTGGGAAACACTGAACGTTGAATGCAAACGCACTGTGGAAGAAGTACCATGTGCATGGCTAACAATCAATTGCCTCCTTGAACACAGCTACAATTAAATATACTCTGGCTCAGAGATGAAAAAGAAATGATCCAGTATGTCTCACAGTTCAAAACAACACACAAAAAAATTAAAGCCGTTCCACTCAATGTGAAAGCTGTCGGAAGTGCAGAGCAGTGATTCACCATAATGGGCTGTAGCGCCATTATCCACTCACTGCTACTACTCAATGTAATTAAAATTTCCTACCTTCGCAGTGCTTGCGCGCCCCCTGTCTGAAACTGTGCCAGCGGGATTTCTGTTTTTTTTTTTTTTTGTGCTTGCTTTTCCTCCCGCACGTGACGGCGTTGCACTGCCACTTTTTTTCGCTTACTATTGTAAAAACCAACCCAACGAGCGTTCCTAACTGAATGAATGCGGCCGCTGCCGGTTAGTTACGTATATTCTGCCTTAAATGTACCTACAGTTTCCTTTGCGCAAAACAACAAGGAGATATATGACCAGTGCCAGCGGTTCACGAGTTTCGAATGCTTATGAATATATAAACCGCTTGGATTTCGAAGCCTCTGGGTTACACCGCGACAACAGGCGCTACGACAGAATGCCGTGTGGCTCTACTTGGGTAATTAAAGCCCCAGGATGTATATAAAGCAATGTAATGCCATTTGGACAGCTGTTTCACTCCTGGGGCAGAGCTACCAAATAGAACTAGTAAATGCAAGCAAAAATGAACCTGTGAAAGTCTCGAGAAACAAGGTTGTGTGCACAGAATTGAGTACAGAAAATATAATGTCATCAAGTTTTTTTCAACAATTAAATTTACCTTCAGCACTGATAATTTGTTGAAGCAAACAGAGAGGCTACAAGTGCATGAACAAGGGCTAATGCTCCAATACATGTGTAATGTGCTGAGCGAAATGAGGTGGCAATAAAATTAATGAGATGCTGAATTACGGGACCACTGTGAGAGGGTTTCCCTTGCGCAGAGCAGGATTGACAGAGCCCTGAAACTTGCCGAACTTCTCAGTGATTTTGGGGAGATTATATATTTCGTGTACAGCCGCCTCTATTCAGACAGCAGGTACTTGCCTGGGGGTGCTTTCCAAGCTGAAATTCTTCACCATATCTGTAACCAGCAAAGATAAACAGGGTAAGGCAATCTGAAAAGCGTAATCGAAGGCTTAAGCTGATCAAGGTGATGGCCTTGGTTGAATTGTTTAGAGCTACTCTAAAAACAGGGGCGCCGAATAACACGGTGCTTTTATTAGTGCTAGGCTATACTTACACTCTCGCCTTTATCCTGAAGGCTTCCTTGTCAAATTCAAGGATCTTGACCTTCTGTAAAGAAAAAAGAAATGGCAATAAGTTAGCCTCCAGCAGGGTGCAAAGAGTAGCGGAGCAAACTTTAGATTTGCTGAACGAATATTGAAGTGCTAGAGTCAATTCAGACATACAGGCTGCGATGTAAGAAGGCAATGTGTGATCAGACTTGCCTTTTGATGGGGGCTGGAAACCACACTGATGCACTGAGCCCACCTATCTATCAACAGGAGATAGAACTCTGCCACCAAGAAGCCACCAAAATGGCTAATACCCATGCTACACGAGCGTTTCAAAGGCCTTTGAGTCGAATGTCATTTTACTCAAATGGCAGCTTTGAGCTGCTACACAACATTTTCCAAAGGCCTTTGGTTGAAATGCCATTTGAGTCGAAGGGAGCTAAAGTCAAAGTCAAAGGTTGAGTCAAAAGTCAAAGGCCTTTGAGAACCTTTGAGGTTTTCAAAAGCCTTTGAAACGCGAACGGTCGTGCTCTTGGGAGCAGTTTCTGCATGCCGTAATTACAAAAACAATTATTTACAAGTAAAAATTGGGGTTTAGAGTGTACAATCTTCATAATTTCTCACTTGTTTTTGTTTTCTATCACTCACGCTACGATCACAAGGTAACTTGGTACTCTTAACACCGGTGCTGTGAAAAAAAAAAAAGAAAAAAAAAAAAAAACTGGTTGTCAGAGCATGTTTCGCGCGTGCTTGTAGATTGTTATCAATTTGATCACTAATAACTCCTTTTATTGCTCATTCTAAGTCTAAAATTAAATTTTTGCAAAGTACGGAACATGGCAGCAGTGACGACCCCAAAACATGGCGGGCAATGTGGAAACTTTCAACTGCCTTTAAGAATTGTCGTGTAGATCTGCCCAACTCCTTCCAGTTTGAATAGCACTTGAAATTTCGAAGGTCATTCAACTAAAAAATGTCCTTTCAAGCGCTCGTGTAGCACAGGTATAAGGTCGAAGGCATACTTATTGCACCTGTGCGCCCGTGGTTTGTAGTAAACTTGCACAAGGAAATTTCCTGCATGTCTGTTTTAGGTGCACCTAGGATTTTTTGACAGACATGCCCTGAAACATTTTGAAACAAACGATGTGCCTGTTGCTAACGTTCGGCAAAGAAGCAGTACTGCACAACATATGCAGCGGCAAATGTAGCCACTTTTTGTGCAGGTACTAATGGGCACAGTATATGGGAACCATGAGGGCACTTTTTCAAACCCACTGTCATTACCAACTTTTCGTACACTGTGGTAGGGCCAAAGAACAGGCTGTGAGGACAACTCTACCTGTGCCTTTGCTCACAAACATGACAGAACATCAGGACAGCTCACCTTCCCGATGATGTACGGCTCTGCACTGAAGACAAACAGCAGCTCATCTAAAAAGTGGTACAGCAGCCCAACCATGTCTTCAGCTGTAACAAGCAAAGAAAGCATGCCAACAAAGGCCGACTGTTATGAGCAGTAATGCTTTATTTAGGCTTTTGTTCCGCTGCAACGAAAGTTTGTAGCAGTTCATTCAATTTTAGGTAAAAAAAAAACAAAAAAAAAAACAATATCTTTGTTGACACGTATTTATTGGTGCTGGGCAAGTGTTTTGTTGACACTGTCAGGTTTGAAATGGGCCCACCAAAACAATGGCCCTGTGCTATCCGACTATTATAGGTATTCCTGCTAAATAACGCGTTACAGGGTGATATTTCTCGTTTTGGCTTGAAATAGCCTTTTTTTCCATTGGTGTACTATCGTGATACATTGAAATACAAACAACGGAGCGCGAGGGTTTCAGTAATCCTGGTGACGGGCCATGCATGCGCAGTATGAACAAGTTGCAGGAGCTCGTGTCCAACCTTGGTTTGGCACCGTCCGACGTGTGAGCATTTTGGTTTGTCTTCCAGCCTCATTCAGCGCCAATGAAAGTGAAAAAGCTACAATCAATATGGGTGTACTTGAGCACATACCCTCACACCTGTGCAAGTTGATTTAGCGTGTTTAGGACGTGTTTTTAAATACCTTTTAAGCTACCCAGGGAAGTCACCACCAAGTTAGCACATCACAACTGAGTAATTCACATTGTTTTGAGGAGCCATACAAAATGCAAATTTCAATGGCTCTGTCCGGTTACTTACTCGGCGATACTCACTCAGCATCAGGCTGCACAGATAGAAAATTTTTGCGGAGTCATAAAAACATTACTCCAATGCCTTTTATTTTTGTCTGCCAGATTGAAGCGCCCTAATGAACACGTTGGCGGGCAGGTTAGTTCCCAAACAACACAGAGATACTTTATGATGCAAAAGTAAAAGGCAACAAAGGAGACGAGACTACTGCTGCTTTGTGTCTTTATAGACACCGAACTTTGTGCCAAAAAATTAGTATGCCTATGTCAGGGAGATACAACTTCTTGTTTGTTGCGTTGTACACAAGCAAATGTAAACGTGACTGCTGTGGCTTTCAAGTATAAAGGGGTACTCTGTACACTGTGTACAGTACAGGATATACTGGCAGAACAGGGCTTCCCAATTCAGGTGTCAATAAACAATGTTGAGGGGATTTGTGAAGACACTGGGTCATCACAGCAAAGTACGGAGGAATTTAATTACAGTGGCCCTGGCAGTGAAAGAGATGTGACAGATGCAGTCAAACTGACATTACTTGTGTTGGAGCAACTGGCCTGGAGGCTGAAGGCAATGTCACGTGAAGTTACACCACGGCTCAAAGGGGCCACGCGGACAAAACGAACGTTTGGTTCATTCGAAAGATTGCCTCGTTAGAATCATACTGACACGTTAGAACCATACTGACACCACTTTTAACGTAAACTTCGTTTGAATAAGCTTTATAATTCGGAAAAAAAAGGGAACAACCATGCAACCCACTAGCTCATTTCCCACAACAGAACTTATGGCGTCATACGTGCCAGCTCTGCAATTGGCTGAGGCCGGCAAAAGCAAACGCAAATTAGACAGGGCTTATAAGCTTACCGAATGAGCTACCTGTGCTTAAATTAAAGGCACATTCTGCTTATAGCAGCAAGAATGAAGGGGTAAACAGTGGAAGTTACGAAAGTACACGTAAGCATAGAAGTACCGATGCATACTGCTGCTGGTGCTGCGCGCACTATGCTTGTTTTAGCTGCACAGCACTGCAGTGCTTTGGGGTTGTCTCAGACGACCCTGGCCAATTGGCGTAAGCGACCGTGTCTTAGGTGACCATATTTGTCGAGCGAACATCATGTTTCACAAAACGATTATTTTCTCACTGAACAAAAACAAGCCAGGTACAAATAAGACCAAACACAAAGCAAAGGCAGGAAACGGCCCGTCATGGTATGATGGCGACATCTAGGTTCACAAACGGTAAACCAGGCTCCGCAGCACGCCAAGTTTAGCTTGAAGGCCTGCTCTTGTGATGTCATTGCAGACGTCGTGAAAACACATGATTTGGTGGGATAACCAAAATTTTAACCTAAATTGATTAATTTCTCAGTGAATATGGCATCATTTCCTGCCGGACAAGCGCTGGGAGCCCCATTAAACACGAAATCTTTTGAATGAAACAAACTTGTATTCTGTCTGCATGGCTCTTTTAAACAGATATGCATTTGCCCCAAGTGCAATTTCTGGCTACCCCACTACTCACCAAGCATACAAATTTAAAGAAACACATACATCTACGAAGAAGAAAAATGCATGCGCAGGTTAGTAACATGCAAGCCGGCGTACCTTCCGCAGCCACATCGCAGGTGGCACGAATGTCGACTTTGTCGATCTCCGTCATGTAAGCAAACATTGCCACCGCCACCTGTAGAAACAGAAAATGACAATCACCTAATGAAAAAGAAACTATTATAACTGTAGATCCCCACTACTCTTCCGCCAATTAACGGAGCTAAAGGCATTTCAATCATCCTCCCGTATGAAGTGGCAGAACTTACCTGCTCAAATGCTTCTGTAAGATCTTCGCCCCCTGGATGTTGCTAGTTAAGAATCAAGTGGCTGCAGAAGCAAATTGTGACACATGCTCTTTGGCTTGTGTAGGGAAACCAGAAAGTTTCAAAGTACGCCACAAGAATAATTTGAGTAAGGTTAAAGAGTGCCATAAAAAGTCAGCATGTTGCCACTTCCCAAATTCCCTGTCATAAACACAGAAATGGCCTAGCTGAGATTACGTCATGGAGGTTGTGGCAAAGTACCCTATACGTACCTACTGTGCTGTTAAGACAGTTAACGTTTTGTAGATTTATGGTACTCTTGAACATGGGGTACACACTAGCCCAAACTGTTTGCTGTTGATATTTGTACCTAGGGAATTCTGCCGCAACAAACTAAACATGACAAGCAGGATACATCCGTGCAGCCTGAAAAGAAAGGAGAAATATTTGGCACTGTGCTCATGGGGGCGCCTTCGATTGAAGAATTTAGTACAATTACAGAAAAACTTACTGGACATCAGCAGTGTGATCAAGGTCTGTAAAACAAAAGATCGAAAAAATGACGTTATGAATACGAAAGTACAATTGTTCGCTTATCGGTAAAAATTTATGAAGACCATTTGACGCAACATCTAATGTCAGCACAACAACAACATGCTGTTCTTGGAAAAGTACATTACCATGACTGCAGTACAGTTGGTCTTTATAAACAGTTTAAAATTGTTCCGTCCAAACTGTTCACTCGTTAGGCGAAGGCACTTAGCTGGTTATCTGGTATCAGAAGAAAATTCAGCTTTCGTCGACCTCGGCAGCATACGCAGGATCAGCTTATTTGCTAGGCACTGTTATTTTTATTGGTGCTGAATAAACACACCATAAAACACGACGCCTGAGCAGATGAGGCCGAGCAAGAAAGAATCGCACATTAGAAGCAAGCAAAACAAGTGCGATCTTGAAGTTTAAGAATGATTAAGCACCTGACAGTACGATCCCCATCGCTCATCGTATCTGTGTAACGAAGAAAGCGAAAGCGTACACAGTGTCCCTGGGAGCCAGGGGTCAAGTCAAGCGACATTTACGTCGCCTTTAGCCTCGGCCCCATGTACACCATTCTGCCAAATAAACTTCAAACTTCAATCAATCAATCAACTCACATTCATACTTGACGGGCGGTATCGAGAGCTCCTCTTCTGAGAAATCGTCTCTCTCCACCAGCTCAGCACAGTCGCCTTCGTCTCCAAAAGACATGACAACACAACTTGTACGTATTTCGTACTATAAAACTGACTGTGTAAGGGAAAAACAGAGAAACCTGAGTGTAAATATCAGCTTCTAATGTTGCATACCGCTGTTACAGTACTATCGCCGCGATTGCCGCCCTGTTGCATTTCCTTCATGCATTTGGCTTTCGCTTCGTCTCAACTCGTCTTGATAGCAAACCAGCGTGTTTTGGCAGCTCATAAAAGAAAGTGGCAACTTCAACAAAATAAACTTACCTAATGTTTAATAACGGCCACTTTACGTTTAAAAATATTTTTTTTGGCGCGTGCACTTAAACATTCAGGTTTAAAAACCCCACAGCCGACCATGGGTGCGCCAGCTCGCCCAGCCGTTCCAACAGTCGAGTCAGTCTGAGCCAGGTTCGCTTCAGGAGTGAGCAGGCTGGAACAGGCTCATCTGTGCTTTCGCTAGCGTAATATGGCTGCGTCGGTGTATATTCGAAAGTCTTTGGTTTTAACGTCGTACACCGCAAGATTAGTATCCGTAAGTTGTCATCTGCCTTTCCATACCATCCGTACGGGAATTGCCACTGTGGTCAGCCGCCTACCGGGCACGCTTCGGTAGTCAACCGGTTTAACGTTCGAGGTCACCGATTCATTTCGGCATTTGCTGCATTACGTGTTATCCTTTCTGCTTTCAGCCGAAAGTAAATACTGACACGTAACGAAAAATCTTTGTAATTCCAAATCATACGATATTTCCTGTATTTCTCAACTGAGAATGAGCGATCTGAATGAAGGCGACTGTGAAGGTTAACAGTGGGGCTCTTCGATTTCCACTCTCGGACACACCGCGGGTAGTCCGAGAAGTCATAGGGATACATGGGAAAATCGAATGCCGGACTGCTTCTCGGCAAGTCCGCGGTGAGTCCGGGACTGTAAATCGAAGAGCCCCAGTGTGTACGACTACTATGACGAGCGTTGTGCCGCTTCTTCAGAGGCCCTTTCACATGATCCTCTGTGTACAGACCAAGTGCGAGGATTACTACTTGGTGCCAGGCAGTACATCGCCCCTGTGTCAGCCTTAAGATGTTTTCGTGACTGAAATTTCACGTAACCTTTCCTGGCATCTGGGACACACGTCTACCTCAGTGCCTTTTAGCGCATAATATTGCGTGACCAATAGTTATTAGTATTATGGGCGGCCAAAGTTTTCGCTGTTTGTCTGCGGACACAGAACGACAGAGCCTGTGTGGAGAGAAGGAAATCTGGTCGAGTCCCGAGCCGACATCGACGCTGCGTGGCGCTGCGTTCGCACCACTGAGGCAACGTACCTAGGCCTACATTTTAACCCACAGAAATCTGGAGTCGTGGTATTTAATGAGGAAGCTCATACAGCGCCACTACGGATTCAACAGGAAGCCATACCATAGATCTGGCTTAATGAAGGAAAAGGCTACCTGAATGACCATGAAGAACACCTCAAACTGAAAGGGAGACGAAACGTAGCAGTAATGAAACACAGAGCACTTTGGGGATACAATAAGTACGAGGCATCTGGAAAGGGGTATGTTGCCGGCGCTCACGTTCTCTAATGCCATATAGGGCTTAAAGTCAGATATTCCTAGGCGAATATTTTCTCCCAGAACAAAAACAAGCCAGGTTTAAATGCGGGCAAAAACAAACCAAACGCTTGCCACAGTATGGTGCGCCATCTAGGTTACTGAACGTAAAAGACGCGGGAACAAACCAACACGCTGTACAGGGTGGAGACACCTTTGAACGGTCCCGTGCCGCCGCAATTGGGCCAACGGGCTCAACGCGTTATTCTTTGTTTCCCACGAGACCTAGCAACGCGAAACAGACAATATGATTCAAACTTCTGTAAACCGCGTTGCGGCGATAATTTTAGCGCGGTTTTGACACAATGACTGCTTCGGCGGCGAGCGAGCAAACCCAAAATGGCGGCGCCAGCGTTACGTGTCTACCCTGTACGGCGGATGCGTGAATGAAGGTACATATTCTAGGCTGCAGAGCGGTCGGTTCCTGTGATGTCATTTGGGACCATGAAAACGCACGATTGACGGGAAATCAAAATTTAACTAAATGTATTCTCAGTGAATAAGCACCGTCGGGACTGGAGGTTAACCAAAAGACAGTTGGCAGATTAGCACTGGGAGTTCTCAGTAAGACTACAAATGAGGCGGTATAAGGCGATATGGGTTGGGCTTCATTTGAGGCGAGGGAAGCGCAAAGTAAATACGTTTTGAGGAGCGACTTAGACATTTAGATGAGAAGAATTGGGCAGCCAGTGCACAGGTACATGTACCTTAAAAGTTGGGACACCCAATGGCGGAAGAGGACGCGAAAGCTGGTGACTAAATATAGCTTGACCGGAACGAATAAACAATGGGGGGCAGTTAAAAAGCAAGTGAAGGAAACTTAGACACTCATGTGGTCAGAGAGGATGGAAAAGAAGGGATCACTGGGAATCTATAAAGAAAGCAAACAAGAGATCCGCAAAGAGAACTTTTATGACAACAATAAAGGTAGTGCGTTGCTCTTTGAGGTGCGGGCTGGCTGCTTGAGAACTCGAACTACATGAGCAAATATTCGGAGCAGGGAAGTCGATAAAGTGTCATCCCAGCCAGGGGTAGCGGCAGGGCAGAATTAAAAAGAGATACGGGTTGAGGGTTAACTAAATTTAAATTACAAAGATAGGCTATATGGCGCATGCCGTCACCCCGATTCAAAGAGGAGGCCTTTAATCATCATCATCACCACCTCTGCCCGTTGTCCAGCTGACACCGCTTGTACGCGTTGTATAATTGTGACGCGAGTGCAGGGCCAAGTAGTTGGCAAAATGGTGGAATGGGAATGACAGACGGCGAAATGCCGGTTCAGCATTTGGAGAGCAAACGGAGCAACAGGCAGCCAATGCCACTGATGAAGGGGGCAAATGTGACCACTGAAATGGTCAGAACTTAAAGCACACTGTGGAAGTGGCCTGCGAGAAACATTGTGTGGCAGGCTTCTAAGGTGCACACGTTAGGCCATATGCTAAGTTTGTAAGGAAGAGAGATGATATGCTCACGCGTTCTTAAAGATTCATTAATGAATCTTGTGTTTGACCACAGGTAAGGCATGCGGCTGCTGCAGCTGCCGCCCCAGCTCAATCTAAAGGAGTAAAGAAGTTTGAAATTTACAGATGGGTAAGTGATTCATCTTTTTTGGCATTCAGAGCGGTAAATGTGTCTACCCAATTTATTGCACTGTTTCAAGATGCACTCGACAAGCTAACCTTGCAAACTTTGAAAGATGTGTCGGGAGTAATTTTCTGGGCATACGGTGCCCCACCAAAAAGAATGCATAGCCTTGAACCATGCAGTTTGCAAGATGAATCTAACGGGAATTTTTTATGGAAGAAGTCAGTTGTTTAGTTTGGCCAAATCAAGGGCCGACTCTATTTTGCATTATGAAAAGATCATTTTCCATGAAAAACTGATTTCGCCGTTTAAAATTTTGACAGCTGCGCTGGTCTGAGCCTGCAAGATGTAACCAAAGTCTACTTTTTCTCCGCTTTAATAAAGTGCGCGAATGATGTTGTTCCCGATTCTCGACGGACACGGCTAGTCAGCTGTAATACGAACGGTGTGAGTGTCTAGTAAGCATTGCCAAATCTCTCCTGTACACTGGCAAACCAGTGCCATGCCTGCGTCACAACTTGACCCTTTACTAGCCGGCAAAACCACTTCAGCTCACTGACTAGCCGGAGTCACTGTTAATGAATTGTCAGCGATTTCTTGCTTTGGTTAATATTTTGCCCTTGCTTTGGCTGGGGTTTTTTCCACATTTAGCTGTCGGTAGAGTTGCATCTGATCATCTGTAATTATTAATAGTACGTAATAACCAACAGTGGCTCAGCTAGTTAGTGAGCTGTAGCATTTTTGCCAGTTTGGTAAAAATCTAGACAGGCTGACCGCTACCACTGTGAGTTGTAAAACGGCCATGACACTGGCGGTCTCTTTTTATTTGTCATTGCACCACTGATAACTTCCCCAGAGCTGCCTCAGAGCGGCTTTGTATTTTATTTGCCCAAAGGATTTCCAGTGCGAGAGCAGTCTTGGAGTGCCCGCAAACTGCTCAGAACTGTTCCGGAGAGGCAAATAACAAAGTGCACGTGTTGCTGAGGCACGGGGAAAATTAAGTGACGCTTGCAGATGCTTATTTAAAACAGATACAACCTCCTCGGGAAAATGTATTGTTGGTGCACCCTGCACATGCAGTGCATACGAAGACTGATCTAAAAAAATGATGTGCATCCTGCGCATGCAATGTGTGCAAAGACAGATTTAAAAAAAAACGATAAGTGGAGACAGCAGAAATTGTTGCGTTATGTTGACAGTGCCTCCATTCTGGCTTCATCAGTCCTCCGGATATCGTGACTTTTACAGGACCCTGAGAAGAAAGGAGACAAGCCACATCTTCAGACGTTTGAAGTGGATCTCAACAAGTAAGTGAATAGCCGTCACTTAGTGCCTCTACTCGTCGACCTCCTGCTTTGCCAAGTGGCGGAAGAGAAACGGAGGGGAAGAGGTTTGCGCTGGGCAGTAAGGAGTTTGTGGCCCGACCCAAAATGGCTTAGGACTTAATAAAAGAGGCCGTGCAGACAAATTACAAGTTTGTTTTATTCGAAAGATTTGGTGTTTTATAGTGACCCTGTGCTTGTCCGGCAGCAAATAATGCTTTATTTGCTGAGAAAATTATACGCACTTCAAGTACGCAGTCAGCAATCACTTTCCGTAACCGCCCTGCTGTTTTCTTTTCTTTTGTTGTTTAATTTTGTACCCCTCATCTCTGTAATGCCTCACGGCATTGAGAGTAAATAAATGAAATAAAATTGATGAATTTGAAGGCGATCTTTAGGGTCTTTTAGTAAACTGAATAGTTCACCCCTAAAGGGGTGTGAGCGATGTTTTGGGGGAGGGAATTCTCTCGGAACTTTGTGGTAGTTACTTTACCAGTAAAAACGTTCAGCTTTCCTCACTTTACTCCTCAGCTGAATATAGAGTACACCCAGAACATGTGTGCATGCTCTTCAGCTACATTTAAATGTTTCATTTAGGGCCGCTGCATATGCGTACATTTTTCAGCAAGCTTTCGCCGGCAGACTTTTTATACCGTGGCTCCAACATCTTGCTGCCTGAGCTGTAGCCAAGCCGAGACAACAACAAAAAAATTACAATCTGCTTATTTTGATAAACAGCACAACAAGCGAATGATAAAACGGTAAACCAGTGAAACTGCGTTGGTTGCTGTCCCTTCCACAGGTCTGTGCAGTGTCGCCTTGTGTCTCCCTTCTGGCCTAAAAATTAGACTTGCTCTTGTAGGTGTGGGCCCATGGTGCTGGATGCCCTGATCAAGATCAAGAACGAGATTGACCCCACGCTGACCTTCCGGAGGTCGTGCCGGGAGGGCATATGCGGCTCCTGTGCCATGAACATCAACGGGAGCAACACGCTGGCCTGCATCTGGTACTGTACTAAATGACACGCGATGTGGCAGTTTGGCCCGCTGGGATAAGTGTTGGTGGAAACATCGAGTTGTGTAACAGCTGAGCTTCAAGCCTACCATTTCAGCAAACATTTTGGCCGGGTTTATGTTATACGGCCCAGTCCATGTTATATGGCTTGGTCTACATTTTAAAGTTTGGTGAAAGAGTTGGAGCAAACATGGGTTCGTTCGTGTAACAGCTGACCTTCTCACCCCCCATTTCAGCGAGAAATTCTGACCGTGCCTATGTTATATGGTCAGGTCTGTGTTTTAAAGTTTCGTGAAAGAGTTGGTGCAAACACTGGCTCGTGCTAGCAGCTAACCTTTTACTTCTATTTCAGCCAACATTTTGGCCGGGTTTATGTTATGGCCCAGTATATGTTATGTGGGTTAGTCTACGTTTTAAAGGCCAACTGCACTCAAAATTTCGACTTCTTGAAAACCCTATTTCCGTATAGTCTGCTTAAAAAGAAAGCAACATGCAAAAATACAACAGCTGAAATACGCACGTGGACGCCGCAAGCGGCCAGCAAAAATCTGCGATTTTGAAACCGAAACCGAGGAGAGCGCGGCCATTACAGTGACGTTGCAGCCGTCCAGCGAGCGCATGGAGCGAGCGGCCGGACGGTCACCAGTTCGGGAGAATGTCTGCGCGCAAGCTCTACGCGCGCACGGGGCAGCAGAGCTCGACCGGTTCTCCCGCTGCGTGGCTGGCCAGAGGAAAAAGCCACCGTCGGCTGGAACGTCACAGGCGCGTCATGGCTGTTTACGCGATCCGCCGGCAGGTGCAGAGTGGTCTGCGGCGGAGCCTTTTTAAACGCTTCTGACTGATTAACGAGGCGTTTCACGGGGCTACCACTTGTGTCTCAGCTTATTTGGGGGTACTTACTACGCATTACAAACAAATTTGGCCGAGGTGAAATTTGAGTGCAGTTGGCCTTTAAAGTTTCGTGAAAGAGTTGGAGCAAACACCGGCTCGTGTAACAGCCGAGCTTCTAACCAACCATTTCAGCCAACATTTTGGCCGGGTTTATGTTATACGGCCCTGTATATGTTATGTGGGTTAGTCTACATTTTAAAGTTTGGTGAGAGAGTTGGTTCAAACACTGGCTCGTGCTAGCAGCTAACCTTTTAACTTCCATTTCAGTGAAAATTTCTGACCGTGCCTATGTTATATGGTCCAGCCTATGTGATATGGCTTAGTTTATGTTTTAAAGCTTGGCACTATGTGTGTCTGTGTGAACGCTACATTGGCTTGTGTATTGCTGCTTGTTAATTCTAGGCTAGTTTTAGTTAACTAAATCTAGTTAATTTTAGCTTAATCTAGGTTAGTTTCCGGCAAGGGTATTCTTAGGGTAACCCTCTACGTGATGTGCCATTCTTAACGGATTGACATGCCTTGATTGATTAATGTTCTGGAACAGTGCGAGACCAAACGGCAACAGTTGTGACACTCCTTGCTGTCTCTACTTTGGTGGTTCCTTCTTAAATCTGAGGAGCGTCCATTCACGCACGACAACATGTCGAGAATTCCGCTGGCCAGCTTTGAGCTTTGCACTGCTTACTTAACAGATGAGTCAAGGGGGATGTAGTTTGATTCTGAATAAATCCTTTTTTAGCTCCCAAAATCTAAGGAGACAACCTGGCCCCTGTGGGCCTTTGAGCTCAGCTGGATGTTGATATCTCTATTGTTTAGCCTGCCTAGTGGGCAGAGGCTGAAGATAGTTTGAGTTGAGTCTTCAACTGGTAGATATGACGCACCTTAGTGTCTACTAGTGGGAATGGTTGGGCCAGTTGGGGTGGCTTTAGCACAGTCTGAAAGCAGTGCTAAGAAGGGATCTATGATGACAGATAAAGACAGGCATCTGGCTTTGTCCTGTCTTTCTGCTGTCTTCAGAATATGCTTGTACTGCTTTTTCTTTTACTTTGGCAATTGATCTTTTTTGGGGGGCTACTTCAGCTATTTTCACGCCTGCATGACAAAGGATCGAAAAACTTTAAAAAAAGAACCTTAAAAATGCTTTCTTTACGCTACATTGCATTCGCGGCTGTAATAGCAGTTGGCATAATACGTGACTGGTTGATGTACGTTTTATTGATACAAATTCGTGAGCATGTATCGTTATGCTCACTTGAGTAAAGCATCACAAGGGCGCATTATACAGGGTTGTTTCACCTAACTTTAGCCAGAGTTTAAAAATATGCCAATGCACTCTTAAGACGACACAACCAAATGCATGTTGCTCACTTTTGTATCTCATTTCTCGTGCTGTTTTTTGTATTTTGCTAAATTTGATAACTAGTCAATTTTAATTAGTCAACTTTCGAACCAATAAGCTAGGCAAAAAAAAAGTGCCCAATTTGAAAGTTGCAGAGCAGTTTTCAAAACATCCAAATAAACACTTGCTGTCTCTCTATCCATTAAGTATTAGTGTTTTTCAGCTTATTGAAAATGCCCGCGAAATACAAAAAAAAAAAACCACGTGATGTGCCGGCTTGCGCGTCTTGATTTCAGTGCTCCCAAACGTTCCGCGCACAAACTACCATAGGCGCGCTGCAGCTTAAAAGGCGACAGGGCAGCAACGTAGGCGTTGGCTGTGCTATTTATAGCCAGCGATGTTCTTCTCTCACGACAAATCGTCAGTAGCGATAAGCAGACGCAGCGGTTATCGCTTGCCCTGCTAGAATCAACAGGTTCGTCATTTGCCCTGTCACTTCCTAAGCGGCTGCGCATCTATGATTGTTTGTATTCAGATTTTGCGGGAGATTTGAAATCATCGGACACCGGCTTCCGATTGCCTATGGCGCCGTCGTGAAAGAGTTAATGGATGGAAAGACAAACTATTTATTTCAACGTTTTGAAAGCCGCTCTGCAACTTTCTAACTGGGATTTTTTGCCTAGCTTGGTTGGCTAATTAAAATTGACTAATTATCTAATTAGGCAAAATAGAAAAAAATGGCGTGAGAAACTACTTACAAAAGTGAGCGACGTGCATTTGGTTGCGTCGTCTCGGAGTGCATCGACGTATTTTTAAACTCTGGCTAAAGTTAGGTGAAACACCCTGTGTAAACCACTAAGCAAGCTGACAGCCACCGTATTTCTTCGTCTTTGTATTATCGGAACTAACCCTTTGTAGAGTGCTTGCTGCAGACTTGCAGCTGCCCCGCGTGGACTCTGCACCCATAGAAGTTTGTCCGATTATTTTATTTTAATTACTGCGGCTGGCAAAGTTGCGGCTATAACTTCCCAAAATCAGAGTTCAGCTGGGGATCTTTTCAGATACATTTTAAATGTTTGCAACCAGTGTGTGTATTTCTGCACTGATCTCAGATCTGTGCGGTCGTCCCTGGCATTGCTGAAAGTTGTGGGGACTCGTTTTGTAGTGTGAGCTACACTGGCCGAGGTTGAGCAGTTTCGCGTGGCTCCTAGAGGGCCGTGCTGCGCATGCGCGCTGGAGCCACCACCGCCGCCGCGACTAAATTGGCTTGGATTGGATTGGATTGGAAATTGTTTTAGCAGCAGTAAGCATGTAAATCAGCTAATCCTAGACAACCAGGAAACCTCAGAATAACCAGCTGAACCTAAGCTCACGCTACGTATATCCTGGCATAGCCGAGCTAAGCCGCTGCTAATTTTTTTTGAGTAGCACTGTCTTTTCGTTGGAAATTATGCAAGGGTGGTTGCAAGTAAATGTTTGGCGCACGTAGGTGGCATTCCCTTGCATTCCTCTCTCATCTTTATTTCAGCAAAATTGATGAAAACACTTCGAAGACAACCAAGATCTACCCTCTCCCGCACATGTATGTCGTCAAAGATCTTGTCCCGGTGAGCAGCTCTTTCAAAAGCTTGTGAAAGAGTGGTCTGGAAGCGTGCAAGTTGTTTTTAATTAATGCAGTTCCTTCAATTCGCCCCCCAAGAACGTGACTGGGTGATAGCAGTGCACCCGCTGGATCCATTTCATCGTACCACTTTAATGCTAGCATGCAGTTAATACCCCTGCTACGCTAGCGTCCGAATGTCATTTGGAGCAAATGTCATTTGACTCAAATGCGAAGTTGCGCTGCTCCACTGCGTTTTGAAATGCCATTCGGCTCAAATGACATTTGGGGCTTTCGTGTGCCGTTTCTAGCGCTCTCGCGCACAGCACTCCAAGTCAGCATAAACAAATAGTACATTACTGGCATACTTAAAACAGACAAAATTTTCTTAATTGTGGTACTTTGTTTACTTCTCGTTCACTTAAATCACGATATCAAGATGTAATGATTCCACGCACTCAGCACCAGTGCGAGCAAGCGACAAACCAGTGGGTCCAGACAGCACAAAAAACCTCGATTGGATTCAGAATTAAGCAAAAACGTGTCAAAGCTTGCATTATTTATAATGTGATATCATTTTAATGCCAAAGACTGCTGCTAAATTTGATTGTTGCATTGTGTAAAAACAGAACTCGGCAGCAGCAGCAGTGCCACGCAGCACAACGAGCGATTGTCAAAGCTTTCAAATACCATCGAAATTGTAGTGGAGCATGGCGGATTCTGAATGGCATTCGGAGCCCCTTATTTGAGTCAAATGCCATTTGGCTCGAATGACATTCGAACGCAAGTGTAGCAGGGGTATTAGACACCAATGACTGTTTAGTGCTGGCACCACTGCTGCCTGTATTGCGTCACTGTCACACAAAATTTGAAATTCTTAATTTTTTTTTTTTTCGGCTAAAAAGACGTGTTTTGTGGCAGCAATGGAGCTGAGTGACAATTCTTTCAAACTGAACGATTGTATTTTGTCTGCATGGCCCCTTTTGCTACCTGAATGAAACTGCAGGGTCAGAAGGAGGGTTGTAGAGTGTAATGCATGACTCATTGAATGACAGTTCTGTGAAAGGTTTGTCCGTCTGTCCGTGTGTGTGTGCGTGCATGTGCGTGTATTTGTTTCCCTTACACACATACACGCACGCAGGTTTTCATCATTTAAACCTTTTTTTTTTTCCATACTCATGTGGATCCTCAGTGGGTGGGGGACGGCAAGTTCGAAGCATGTCAGCGTCTTAACCTTAAAACCTTTAAAACGTTCTTCTTTCATACTTTTCTTCCCCAAAAGTGGGGAAATCTGCCTAGAATTTGGGAATTGAGAAAATGTATATCTTAAAGCGCTAACCACATGGAGTGATTTCGCAAGCGGTTTGTGGAGTGACACGACTATACTCGGTGACAACTTAAGAACGGCACCAGAAGTTGCCGCTGTGCCTTATCACTGTAGCCGGATGTTTCTCCGCGCAGCGCAAGTAGGGCGTTACTGGGAATATTTTGAACATGGTGTGTGCCGTCGCCATGATTTTTTTTACTTAATATGCTTATAAACGACTCCAGTGACGACAAACAAACTGCGTGAGACAAGGCAGACGATATCACGCATTCATAGCAAACCCCTTTCAAAATGCGCGCGCACTGACATCACGGGTCCGGCGCTTTGGCGGAGTGATACACTACATGAGGTGGTGCCGTTCTTAAGTTGTAACCGAGTATAGCGATGAACTACTTTTTGCCACGGACCAAACCGCTCATCGAATCGCTTAGTTCTGGGTCGCCAGAAGAAGTCGCTCACCTCCCGGAAGTGGCCTCAGCGACTAGCCTATAATAAAAGATCCATAAAGGGCGCAACTTCCGGCTTAGGGAGAGAACGAGTGGAAGGGGTGCGACCCTCTGCTTACTGAAATGCCTTTATTTCCCGTTTTGTGACAAATGCACACATAATATAATTTGGTTGTTCCCTCTTCCATAGGAACCGGTAAAACGCGAAAGTGGAATGTGCCTTCACAGGAGCAGTTTTGAACTTGCATATCGCTATTTATGTTTCACCAGTATGGCACCGTTATATGCATCAACGTTAAACACCGGATTGCATGCGCTGGAGTATTACGTAAATCCGACTGAAACCACAGGCGCTCGCAAACCATCCATGCGAACGAAACCAAACAGGTTGTCAGCGAATCGTTTGGTGAACACGCGGCTGCAGTGAAAGGAGCAGCGGACCGTGTCAGGAGCGCGACATTCGCAATTCAGCGTCGATCTTACTCCGTGGTCGTTGCCTTACAGGCTTCCGCGTAGGTTACTAGGTTACACTGCACGTCCCCCGTGCACGTAGGCGCTGGCATCGAGGCGCCGACTGTCAGCGCACCATCAGCATCATGATGCACTACTTCTCTTCGGCTCTCCTAGACGGCAGCACCATCTGAAGGGAGGGATATAAGGCGCATTTGTCGTCCTGTTTCCGTGTCTGTTCATATCGCAGTCGGGAGTGCGTTTCGTACCTCCCGTTGCGGCGAAAGAGTTCGTGGTTCAAATCTTGGCGCAGCCACGTGAAAAGAAGTTTTTCTGGCGACGTCATTTCCGTGACGGATATGACATTGGTCAGATCTTGGTGGACCCCGGAATAAAATACTTTCATGTTTTTTTAAAACCCCTTGCGGCCGTGTGTACTTCAACAATCGTATTGGGCGCTGTGTGAATCGCGTTTCGCCGTCGCTCGCGCGATCGCTCTCACGTGGTTGCCTCGGCGAGTGATTGAGACGAGCGACTGCGGATCCCCGTCGCGTTGCTCGCAAAAATCGCTCCATGTGGTTACCGCTTAAGACCAGTTAACACGGCATCGCATTAAGCATCCTGGAGCAGACAGAGGGATTGTTAATTCTCTTCTATCTTGTCTCCTTCACAGGATATGGGGCTGTTTTACGAACAGTACAAGGCTGTGCAGCCATGGCTGCAGAAGAAGACCGCGATGAAAATAGGGGAACACCAAAACCTGCAGAGCATTAAGGACCGCGACAAGCTGGTACCGCTCGTTTGTTTTTTCCTTTGCTGCTGTGACTTCGCTGCAGCTTATTTGATTGCCGGTAACACATTCCTGTTAGTTTTCTACTGTTTGTGGCAGAGCCATGGGCAAGGCTCATGTTTTGTGAAGCACCTGCTGCAGCGGCTCGGGTGATTTTTTTACAGACCGTTACCGAATGTCACCTCCTAGCTGTGGTGCTTCATTTATCTTACCGGGAAAAACACGCACGTTGGAATCAGGTTTTTGGTGCCCACTCAATTCACCCCAAGCTGCTGAAAATCCACTGCCCCATACGGATTGTATTTGATATCGCCTTGGCAGGCACGCGTGTGCCAGGGTCGGAAGCAGGAGTTTGGAGAATGATTGCCATTCAGATTCAAGACTTGGAAAACTGGGTAATTATGAATGGGACAACTTGGAGTGCTATGTAGTACCCAGATCAACAGTGACTGATTGTAGCTAAGCTAGAACCTCTGAACACAACTTAATTTGTAAGAGAAATAAAAAGCATAGAAGCAACTGTTATTTGATAAAGTTATCGTTATGGTAGCTAGTTGCCTGAAAAAATAATTTTTTAGTGTTATCAGTGGTATGCAGCATCTTTGAAATTTATTCCTCTTTCCTCCGGTTGCATTCGGTTTTTGGGTGTTGTTTTAACGCGAAACAGCTGTGCTTCTTTTTGTTGGGGCCAGTCTCAAAAACAAAGTTAGGTGAACAAATCTTCTGATAAGCAAATTACCAGGGTAGTCTTTTACTTGCCTGCCTTGTCATTAGGCAGAAGAACCACTTTTTCCCATTTTGGGTTGGTCTGTGATGAAAGTTGTGGGGGATTTTTATGCTCGAGCGGGCAGGTGCATAGGCTCTGAAACGTTTGGCCAGGGCTGCGGACTGTTCCCTCGTCTGTTGCAATTAGTTTCGTTGCATCAAGCACATTGTTGAGTCATCCATCAGGCTTTGCCCCGTTTTTTGATGCCTTGCACCTGTAACAAATGGTTGCCCCTCCAGGGCAAATGAACAAACCGAGAGAGAGAGAAAGTTTGCTCACTGCAGTGGTTACGATAGAAACGAGTTAACCGTGTGATGCCCAGTGTTGCTCAGGAGCAACCACTCAACACCATGTGCCGACAGACAAAGGATCTTGACCTTCAAAAATTAAAGGAGAGGGCAGCAGGTACTTCCATGTGCTAAAAAAAATATTGTTTACGCGTGTCAACTCGCATCCAGGCCGGGTGGCTCAATGGGCTAGTGACAGGTAACAGAAATTGTGCAATTTCGTTATTACAAGTGATAGCAATACAAACTTTACGTTATTGTCTTCACTTGAACTATAAATCGTGGTGATCCAGGTAGCCTCTTGTTTAAGGGATATATGGGCAGCCAGTGCCCAGTGTGTCCTAGTGTCCGTTCTAGTGGACCAAATTTTTTTCTGACTTCATATTTGGGATGACGGAAGTCCTTTTGGATCATAAAAATACTTCTCGCACACTTAAGCAAAATAATAGCTTTGGGCATCAAAGGGTTCACTGCCTCAGTTCGTTTTACACAGAAAGGTCGACTGCCCCAGCCTCCCACTGAGGCATGTGTGCGTGTGTGCAGGACGGTTTGTACGAGTGCATCCTGTGTGCCTGCTGCTCCACGTCGTGCCCGAGCTACTGGTGGAACAGCAACCGGTACCTGGGGCCCGCCGCGCTGATGCAGGTCTACCGCTGGGTCATCGACTCGCGTGACGACAACAGCGTTGAGCGACTCAAGAAGCTCGAGGACCCCTTCACCATGTACCGCTGCCACACCATCATGAACTGCACCAAGACCTGCCCCAAGGCAAGTCGACACCCTCCGACCACCTCGTTTGCCCACTTGATGGGCTACCGCGGAATGTGACGTATTAAGTGTGCAGAGCACTTTAGGGACTCGCCTTTTGTCGTAGCTCGCTCGCTGGACCCAAGTAGAGCCACACGGCCTTCCGTCGTAGCCGCTGTTGTTGCGGCGTAACCCAGAGGCTTCGATAGCTAAGCAATTTATATAGTCATGAGCGTTCAAAACTCTCGGACCGCTGGCGCTTGTCATGCATCTCCCCGTTGTTTAGTGCAAAGAAAACTGCAGGTACATTAGAGGCAAAATATACGTAATTAACTGGCAGCGCCCCCGCGTTCATTTAGTTAGGAACGCTCGTTGGGTTGGTATTTACTAAGCGAAAAAAAGTGGCATGTGCGGGAGGAAAAGCAAGCAAAAAAAGAACAGTACTTCCGCTGGCGCAATTTCAGGCTGGGGGTGCGCGCGCACTGCAAAGGCGGGAAATTTGAATTGCATTGGGTGGTAGCAGTGAGCGGATAACGGCGGTGCAGCCCATTATGGCGAATCACTGCTTTGCACTTTCGACAGCGTTCACATTGAGTGGAACGGCTTTAATTTTTTTACTTGATATCTCCGCAGTTTTCATTGGCGGTGCAGCCACTTTTTTGTAGTTTTGCGCAGCTGACCCAAAAGTTCGCCCGTCATATTTTTCACTTGATATCTCTGTAGTTTGGGTGGGCGTTCTTTCTGAACTTTATGGTAATTCATGGCCTTCATCATAACAGGTTACATGGCACAGGTGTATGTATCTCCAGCACACAGATCTTCAGTTCAATAAATGGATTTCTGTGATTAGCGTAACAATTTAGAGCAGCCTGCCCACACACTTTGTACATTCATCGAAACCCTTGAGGACCTCTAACACAGCAAAAAAAATTCTTGGGGGCACTTATGGCTGCTTACGTGGCTTGAAGGCGCAAGCATTATGGCTTCCACTGGCATTGATCCCCCCCCTGCGCTTTGGCATTATTGATGTTCTTGCACAATTGACCTCGGCACACTCCTGGAACCACAAGTGGCTCATGGTAGTTTTTGTTTCTCTTTTTATTGGGGCCAACACTAGGCAAAATAACGGCTTACCCTAGTGCACTTACCCTAGTGCACTACCCTAGTCCACTTACCCTAGTCCACTTACCACTTACCTTGCCCTAGTCCACTTACCCTAGTGCACTACGGAGCGTTGGGTCGTGCGTGCTCGTGGAGCCACGAGATGCTCGTGCTTTTCTTGTGTTCCTTGCACTTTATGTCTCCTGTTGGCTCCTTTTCCATTGAAATCATGTTCCATATGCACACATGCGATTTAGGAGCAATCGCTGTTTGCAACACTGTGTTCAGGGAGCACTTCATGGAATGTTCATGGAGCACTTTCTCCCTAAAAATCCCTTGACTAATTAAATTGATCACCACTTACCAGTGATATTTATTACCAGTATCGTTACGTTCTTGAAGTCGTCAACAAATGCCAACAAAGTTTTCTCCCATGAAAAATACAGTGGGCGTAAAATGTGAAAGCTGTGTGGTTTTAAGACATGTCGTGTTGTCTGGGGTCGTCTTTCGGTGCATGTTTAAACATTTTTTGCTGGGCTAGAAGCTGAAAACATCGTCTAGCAGTTGCTTTGAGCAGTGCTCTGAAGAGTCGCTGCGTGAAGTCTCCAATAGTACATGTGCCATGCCATGTGCTGTAGGTGAGTTCGTAGGATGCAGCTTCAGCTTTCAAAATCGATTTCTCCATTGCCTAGCAGTCGAAAGATTTCAAGCATTTGAAGGTGATGAATTGAGGTGCGTTGTGTCAGTTACAGACCCAAATCAGCTTGTTGCTCCCTGAGGTAGTAAAACAAGCATTGTTTGAAAGCTGAGACAGCCTCCCACAGACTTTTACCTCTAGTGATGCATAGTGTGGTAACCTGTTCTTCAGCCAGTGACCAAGCATGTGGAGTGCTGTGTAAAAATACGTGTAAGCACCATGCTTGCATTTAATGCACTGAACTGAGGGCTCGGCAAACACGCCCATGCAGCGCCGTGCAACTTCTTGTCGACTGTATTGTTTCATTTCTTCCAGGGTCTGAATCCGGGCAAGGCTATCGGAGAGCTGAAAAAATTGGTTGGTGGATTATCGCAAAAGCCGAAGGCTGACATGACAGGTACTGCCTGAACAGCGGGTCACGTGGCCAGCCCTTTTCACAGGAATCTTCAGAGCGCACAGTCGGGACTGCAGTGTAGTTTTGTGCATAGGCCTGGCAAAACGCCACCGCATGAGCGCAAATAAACTGCAGGACTGCAAGTTCGTTCCTTGCTATTTGTGTGGTTGTGATGCCAAATCATTGATACACAGTTATAACCGCTGGGGTCTTGCACATGTGCAAGTTTTGGGCTCCAAAATGTCCTCGACGTTGTAAATAGTCGATGTGATGGTCTCCAAAAGCCAAAACAAGGAAGTTTATTGCTTATCTGTTTAATATAAGGGTACGAATATATTGCGTGGAAGCATTGCCTGGAGACAACGGTGTCACGTGAACGGATGGTGGGGTGGTCTTTACCAGCTCGGAGCAATGGACGCAGGGAAGCCGTTGACGTGTTTAACAACATACATTTAATGCACACACAAAAAAAACCTCAGGCAAAGCACTCAATATTTAAACTACACACAAACGATAAACACTCAAACCTCTACAATCCCCAAAATACAACTCACATACAAACCCCTAACTTAACAGCTGAATATACGATTCAAATCAAAACTCAAAAGTCTCTACAATAACGTCCTACTCTAAGGACACTCTAAATACACTCCTTAACCAAGTTCTAGTTAATTTCTCTCGTACCACAACTCCCTAGTTGTGTCCTTTACAACTGCGTCCCTACTGGACTGGCCTACCCCGCTGTCGTCGGCGCTGACATGTCGCACCCGTTGCGTGGCCGCGACTCGGTGGTAGTAGCCATCCTCGTCTCGTTTCAATGCCGGCGTTCGACGCACGCGGTCATCCCTTCGGCGGTGTGCTTCCTCGGTGGCTACCCCCTGGTAGCCGCTGCCTCTGGAGGTCCCAGGTTGGCTTGGCACGAACGTCGCCTTTCGGGGCCGTCGAGACGAACGTCGACGGAGCGTGGACGCTGGCCGCTGGTCCCGACCGATGCCACTGGGGCCACGAAGACGCAGGTTCGTGGTGCACCTAGGATGACGGTGCCGATGCGAAGTCGGCCCGCTCCCGCCCAGGCTCGGATGGCACGGTCGATGGCCTGGCCGTGTCCCCCCTGGCTTGTTCGTTGAAGCGCACGTGCTCCTACCGCCTCCTGGTTTCTTCGGTTTCTTGCCTTCCCTTTCTCTTTGTGCGCCCCGCTTTTATACCCTCTGGGCTCTCCCGTGGCGCACTCTCATTGGCTCTTCGCATGGCCATCTCGCCAGTTGTCCCATGCGCGGCCTTCCCTGATTGACCGGCCAGTGCGCTGCCACCTTTGCCCATGATTTCTCGGTGCGTCGGCGCTGGCGCTTGCGGATTGGCGCGCTCCTGGTGCGGACTTCAAATGGCCGTTCCTTTATTCTTTTTCCTCGTTTTACGGGGTTTTCATGCATCCCCTCTCGGAGGGTTCCCTTGATGCATGACAAATGGTTATTCCCATCAAGAAGACAACTTGTCCTCGTGTTTCTGAAAACCACACTGAGGGGGATTGTGTGCATGTGTTGCTGTGTGTTCGAACGAGTCAACCATAAATTTTGCTTCCGTTCAACTTGACTAAGATTTCGAAGCAGAGAAACAGGAGGCTTACCTGAATTGTCTCATTAAGCGGCCGTAACTTTTAAAGGGCCCCTGAGATGGCATTCAAAGTGATTTTGTTTCTGCTGGAAATCTACTCTATAGTTCTTGTGGAAGTAACTCTCAAAATAGTACGCATATCCGCTCACACTAACAAAAGTTACTACCCCGACGAGAGAGAGAGAGATGAAACTTTATTAGGCAGCTCAAGTCCGAGCCGCGGAGTTATCAGTCCACGGAGGAAGGGGGTGTTCCACGGTCCTCCGACGGTAGTGGGCTTGGCGGAGGTGCACAAAGAGTTTCAATGTGGGCAGCCAAGAGGGACCACAGGGCTGCCCGTAGGTTTTCAGGGGGAGCGGCCCAGCTAGACCACGAGTAGGGAATATCAGGGGGGAAGGGGTTGGTCGAAAGAAATGTGGAAGACGAGGTCGCCCGTACACAGCGCCAATATGTATGTTCATTGTCCGGATAGCCACCGCATACCTGACAGTGCGGATGGCCTGGTGACTTTTGTATGTAGTGGAGGAACAGATCACAGGGGAGGGACAATGTCTGCGCCTGTCTAATATATGTAGCGTGTCTCCGTGACATAAATTTAGATGGGGAGGGAAGTACCATTCTTGCTTTGCGGAGGTTGCCGAGATGTTCGCGGCGCCTTTTATGGTGCATTGCTCTATCCTCTTTTGGATTGTATTCCTCAGGCCACGGCTGAGGGCTGCCCGGGAATGAGCGTCGCGGGCCAGAGCGTGAGCTCGTTCATTACCCTCTATGCCTTGGTGGCCAGGGATCCATTCGAGGAAAACGTGTAGGTGGGGATGCGCGTGCATATATGTTGTCAGGCTAGTGTGGATAGGGGATGGAATGTCATTCGAGGCGAAGCTTCGAAGTGCTCCCTGACTGTCCGTGCGGACTGTAATGTGGGCGGTCCGATGCTGGTGAAGTGTAATGGCTTCTGCGATGGCTTGAGTCTCTGCAGCTGTGGGCGAGGGGACGTTGACGTGATGCCGTGAGACAGAACTATTTGTTGGCTGGGCAGCTTGCGATGATGTAGAAGTCCGACCTCGTCCGAGGCGAAGCACTCATTTCATGGTTGGCCGCCTGAATTCGCTTGTGTCTGCGATTTTTGACGGCAGCGGTTCTACCCACATTTGTTAACAGTGTCATTGTTACCATGGTTACTTCAGCAAGTAGGTCGCACATGGGATGATGATGCTTTAGTTCTTTCTTTTTTTCCCCCTTTTTTTTAAGCTAGCTTCCCAGTCCTTACGGCCTTAACTAACTTTCACTGTCACTACATGGCCCCCTGCGCCAGCGAAGTGTACGCTCGTGTCTCAAATGCACTGCGCTCGGTGCTTCATACAAGTAATCGAGTAATCTTAGCTGATGTTTATTACGTGTAACAAAGGACAATTTTTTTCAGATGGGCACGCAAAATTTCCGCCCCTACTCCTAGCCTCCCAGTTTCCAATGTTAAGCTGCATTTATGAACCCGCAAAGCTCTTCTACGCTTTTAAAATGATGTTGGGCAAGGTAATGTAGGTAACTGCAGAATTATTACAATAGTATAACTCGTTCTATGTCAAAATATTTAGCGGAAGCGTGAATTCTGGTTAATGCGTTACTTGGTGCTAATTGTTCCCACTAGATGGCGGCATCAACATCATGTTTTCTTTTTTACGGGCTGCGCATGCTTTTCACCTTGTTGCGACCAGTGCAGAGACAATCAGCCACGACAGTGTTTGGTCTTGAACTGATTTATTCAGCCAGCATGAGCGCACGTGAGCGTGCACCTCGTGGTCACGAGCAGTGCCCAGCGTCGTCCAGGCGCTACGTAAGGAGCTCCCGCCTTTGTCGTCTCGGCGCGGCGGGCCCTTGGCCAACCGTTTGCTCAACTAAAACAACGTCGAGGAGGTGCAAAGAATCCTTTCGCATACAGCAGCCAAGAAAACAGAAATGAGACTGATAAAACACTTATGCCAGAAATGGAGCGCTGAGCACTCGCACCGCACACATAATCGCACCTGCACTCGCTTTATCCTTCCGCCAAGAACAGGTGAGCGTCGAGCCAGGTGTGTAATTGCGTTACAGTTCGGTATAACACAAATATCTGCCACTGCATAAATGGAGATTGGACATTCAAGATGTCTTTATTTTTTTAGCTTTCTGGTGTTTCTCTCGTAAAAAATTGCTTAAATCAGTGTCAGACTAGTGCGTCACAGATTAGTTCAAGAAATAGCTGTTGCGCTCCGCTACCAAAAACCACTTCTCCCTGGTTGGATCGAACCTGGGTCCCTAGTGTTACAGAGTTAATGTCTATCCCATTGTGCCACAGAGGCTTAGTGGTCGTTGCACTGCGCCGTTGCCATGGACGTTGCCGTTGCTAGGCCGCAAATAAGCGCACAATATAAAACAAGAAACATCATGAATTAATGAATCACCCCAAATTAATAAAAGCTCAGTCCAGTGTCTTTGTATAGGCCTTTTCAGGGGCTGCAGTGCCCCCTCTCGACTACTTTCTGGATCAATTCCAGGCTGATACTGAAACTAGTCGAGAGAGCTAGGGCGCCACAGCCCCTCTTGCCAGGAGAGTAGGAGCAATGCCGCCTGTGTGAGACTGTGGTATGCGGGCAGCGTTGGTAGGATGGACCTATAAATGCAACCTGTGAACAGCCAGTCTTCCCCACAATGGACGCCAACAGTTAACTCAGATTCGAGCGAAAGTGGACGCTTGCTCACGAAAGACAGCGATGAAGGCAGGTTTAAACCATGACTACTGTCCTTCCTTACTAAACGTACAAAAAACTGGGTTGATTCCTCTGTCGTAGGAATCGGTAAAATACGAGTGAAATGTGCAGCGAAATCTGCAGCTCAGCATGATTTGTGGGTTGGCAGATGTGTGTGCTTAGCAAGCAACATCCTGCTGGCGGGTCGCTTTGGCAAGGGTGTACTGGCATCATTTCCGTGACGGATATGATGTCAGTGAAATCTTAGTGTATCCCGGCATAAAACACTTTCGTGTTAAAATGTACAACCCGAAAATGAACAACCCCAAGTATAACGTACTCTTTAGTGCTAAAGGTTGCTTCCTTACAAGAAGACTCTGTGTGCAGGGGTGCACCCTTTACAGGCCACTTGCTTCGTTGTACTGGCGTGATTTCGGTGACGGATATGACGTCAGTGAAATCTTGGTGTATCCCGGAATAAAACAGCCTTCGTGTTAAAATTGCAAAAAAAAAGAAAGCAACATAAATGTGGAACTGCTTTAATTTTTTTGGGTGTACCTCCATTGTTTCAGCCCCGTAACAGCCATCACTTTGTAGCATTAGCAAGTATCTCTTGATTGGCTCAATGTGCTCTGTAGGCTTGTGTGAAGCCAGATTCATTTCCAGTTCTTTGGCTCGGTGCTGCCTTGTTCATGCGCTGGATCTGTAAGTGCCTTTTATCTTGGAACAGGATGTACACCTGGCTTCTGAATGGCCCCATGCAGGTCATGAAAGCCCACCTCAATCCTGCTCCTAGAATCTGCTGTGTTGGCATACTGGCTAAGTGCAAAGAGGGCTCTTTGCGAACACTGTTGAGGTGCAATAGGTGTTGTGCTGCTGCACATGCCACCGCCCAAAGGTCAACTTCTCTGCAATGCAAGAGACAGAATTTATTGGCACCTAGCGTTTGAAACTCCCTCTTAATTTTGCTGCAAAAAGCATTGAATGCCCCATTACGTGAACATTCGGCGTCGGCATGACCGAGTGAAGCTCCCAAAAATGGCTGCTACCGCAAAGAGTATATTGGATGAATTTGGGTGTGGGATTCGAACTCGGGGCCTACGCTATGCAAGTCCAACACGTGTCCTCTACACCACGGCCGATCCTTGGCTACAGTTAACGATGAACCTAGCAAATGTCCTTGGAAGAGATCAAGAGAGAAAAGGACGAGAAGTAGACAGGCCACAGCGCAGCTGAGCTGTGTCCTGTCTATTTCTACTTTCTTGTCTACTTCTCATCTACTTCTCCCTGTCTAGTTCTACTTTCCCGTCTAGTTCTCATTTGCGTCTCTCATGCGCTGTTCCAAGGATGTTGTAACAACGCACCCAAGTTTATACTCTAGTGAATGTGTTGTGGCGTTACGTGTAGGCTAATGTATACGCCTCGAGCTTCGCAATGGCTTCCCTGCCTGCCCTCACTTCTCCGTGGCATCTATGGGATGAACGCTGCATGGCTGGTAGGGTCTCATGCAATGTTTTTGTTCTCTTTAGCTTCTTTTTTCCTTTCCGCACCATAAACAACTTGTTATGGTCATGCCTGTAAGCAAATAGTACGTTTAGGGCACTTCAAAAAAACAGCTGTGGCTTGGTAGAGTGCTCGAACGCCAACAAAAGCTATCCGGGGACGTGGTTGTGCGCGCTTCCTGCCCAAACAGGCGTTGGCTATGGCAGCAGCAGATCACCACTGTCACCTCCGAATATGTCGGGCACATGTGAATTCTATTGTAGCCTTTCTCAGACGCGATACCGGCATAGTGAGAGGTTTGGTGTCGTCTTGCAGGGCGCACAACGAATTCGGCTTAGTTTTGAAAATATCCGTCGTAGAAAAATCTGTCTGGGGATGTGCACACTCACTCCTAATAGCGAGGGGGACCAAGGTAAGCGGAAGAAACAGAACAGCTCGTGAAGGAATGAAACAACCCAGTGCAGCTTCGGAAATGCTGACGACGTTCGTCTGATCCTAATCCAAACGGGACTCACCAGATTCAGCTAGATGCGAGATGCACTGCTATTTCGCAAGGCGGGGGGAAGGGGGATGCTTAACAAGTGTTGTGTCCGAATGCGGAATGAAATGAACGTATTAGTACTCACACATGCAAGCTGCGTGTTTGCTTCTTTTGTTTTTCAACTTCAATGAGTTCCCAAAAAATGAAAGATGGCAAAGGAGTGTGGTATCTGATAAGGCCCTCTGGTTTCAGTTTGCACTAACTTCAGGCTCCCCGTGTCGTATGGTGATGTTCTGAAGAAGCGTTAAGTCTCAGATGCGATTAGCTTGTCACCGCGCTGCTCATGGAGGATAAATGAAGTGGGTGATGAATGTATGTGAGCCCTCACCTCAGGACAAACGACGCAGCATTAAATTTTGTCGTTTCCTGATATTCTGGTATAATTTTGTATTATCCGCCGTACTTCTTTCGCAGAATGGGAAATTTATGCCACATTGTTTGTCCTGGCTTATGACCAATATTATGGGCAAGCATAACTGGCGTGCTGTCAGGTGTGAGTGCTCCACTATTATGTAAGCGCACAGAATGACCATCTGAGGAAGTGCTGCGTACGGAGACACTGCTAGTAAATTTCAGGGCAGTGACACACCTGGCGCCCATACGGGCCGGATTCTGTAACACTAAAATTGAGTCAGGAACATTTACACTCGTAAATGCATCACATTTGCGAACAGAGTGACTGCTCCACATTAATGTGCGTTTCGAGCGCCTTAAAATTCAAACGGTAAATCTCGGTCGTGAACGTGGCTCGAAAGCAGCGGCGACAGTGGGGAGTGGGCCGGAGCCTCCCACTGGGGCGATTTGAGGTGGCGCCCCTGCTAATGGGACGCGGATGCGAGTCCATGGCTGAGCTGAACAGAGTTTATTCCCCCTCTTCCTCGTCTACACCCCCCCCCGATGGCGATATGGCGAGGATAGTAGGCAATTAGCCGTCTTTGTCCTCTTTCTCTCCCTTACTAAATCTGCAACATACTCCCACCCCCAACGGTGACACTAGTGGAGTAGTGCAGAACAGGATAGTGTAGGTTTGCTATTCTTGTCGCTTTTGTGGAGCCAAGAAGTGGTAGATGCCTTTTTGCTTTAGTCCTCCGTCGTGGATTTGAGGCCTCCTCCATGAGACTGTACAAAGTTAGTCCTCGAGCGAGCATGAATAATTCTTATGCGGAATGCAGCCTGAACCTTCTGGTCAGTGGTCCACTTTAATTTCCTGTTCGCTTTCTGTTGCTTTCTGCATGTTGGCGGAATGCTTTCCAATTGCGTATGTATCGATGCCGCGGAGCTGGTTTTGCTTATGGATGTATCGATGCCATGGAGCTGGTTTTGCTTACTTGAAAGTAGTGGTGGAATGGACGTTTCACTTTCATGTGTCCAGATTTGCACGTTTCGAGCTTTGCTGCCGAGCCATTTGTTACGTAACGGCGGTGCACGAGTGAATGTCTTGTTGCACGTGGGACCCCTGTCACCTGTTGACTGCATCCGAGTGTTGCCCATGCGCGATGGCTTCTTGGGCTTGGCCCCGAGCGCGTCACAGTCTGGGATGGTATTGTCATCTTGTCAGCGGAATGCCACGGTACCGGCTGCTTTGTCGAACTCTGTCTTGCTGCTACGTCCCACGGCCTGGTTCACGGACGACGTTGCAAATGTAGGGGCCCTGTGCTGCTCCATCCTCTCTTCCACCGACGACAAACCCACGGCTCAAAGGCAGCCATTGCTACAAGTGCTCTTCCGCCTGTCAAAGTCAAGAAGGCTCTGAATCTGCCCGCTCAGCTTCCGAAGTTTCAGCCAACACTCGACCATTAGACAGACTGTCACACAGCCTGAATTTTTTCAGTTTTTCACACTCGCTGCCCAAAAATTTGCATTCCCGTATTTTCATTCGTGAGCAAGCCAATGAGTTTTTTCCAGTGTGTACATGGGCAATTCATGAGAATTGCACACAAGGCATAATTGAGTTGTTAACACAAATGTGGCCCAACCCCACCTAGATTTGAGTAGTTTTTACTCTTTCCGTTCTTATGCAGGATTATTGTACTCATCCGTACTAGGGGTCGGCGATTGATATTAGTGATGAAAAACGTAAGGTGATCAACACAGAAATCTAGCTAATGACCGACGCGGTGAAAGCGTTCCGACCACATCAGCACCATGACAGTGATTTGTCTGACCAGGCCTAAAAGCATATTTTCTTTCACAGCCCAACACAGATGATCAAAGCCTCCAGATTAATCGGATTAAACTAACGCGCGCACAGTCCTAATCTGTTCCTCGATTTCCTCCAAGAGCGCTATAAACGCCATGTGAAGGCATTTATTCTCCAAGAGCGTGCAGTGACAGAATCGGACTCAGAGCGGGACGGCTTGGCTTTATTCGAGCTTTCTGCCGTTAGTGCACCACCATGACAGCGTGCAGCAGGAAGGGAACTTGCGCAGGCAGACGAAAGCAGCCACCGTCACAAGGGCCGGAACTACCACCGTGCTCACTGCAAAGACAAAAGCAGACGCTCATGAGAACGCTGAGAACGCTGCTTCTCAAGGTTGCTCTGCCTTAAGTCTACTTAGGTAATCATCGTGGTTTGCAGTACATGATAAATCCACTGCTGCACTTGCCGGCATGTTCTGCTGCCAATTTGCTACAGCAAAAAGGCAAGCATGAGAAACACTTTGCTTGGTTAGCTCGTAATAGCCGCTTGCCTCTCCAGGCAGGCACGTGTGTACAGTTAGTCCATGCCCTAACACAGGAGTAATGCCGGTCGTTCTTAGCCAAGTAATTTGGAGACGAGAGCGAAGACACTATACTAGGCTGTGGACCCTTACCGCCCCTTGTCACGTGGATTTCCCTCAAATAAGGGAAATCCACAGGGATGAACAGAACTTCCAAGACCTGAGAAGCTCTGGCCTCGAGATCATAATCACTGCTACCATTTGCTCTGTGTGCCTTGAAGTTCACTTCAGCTCAGCACCTGCCCCTCTGCATACTAGGTCTCTAGCTATCATCCACCTATCGCAGCCTGTTAAGTGGCACAATGAGGATGCCGCAAGACGGAGAACTCGGGCTGTAATAAGCATTACGCGGAGGAGCAGGTTTCTAATTTGTCAGAGGTACAGAGCACCACGTACGATCCAGTGGCATGCCTTGGAGGTATTCACACTCCATGGTGGGGAGTTACTACGTCAGAGGCTAGCATACTGGTGGCCCAGGTTTGAGTCTGGTAACATTAGGTGAAGTTTCTATGGTTTTGATACAGTAAAAACTTGTTACAAGAGACACTCAAGGGACCCAACAAGCATGTCTCTTGTATGCAATGTTGCTAACATTGCAAACATAGGAAAACCAACCAAAGAGTTTTCATTCAAATGTCTCTTATAACCTAGTGTCTCTTGTAACAGTGTCTCGTGTAACGAGGTTTCACTCTATGGACTCCAGCCCACTGCGGTCTATAGGGGAAGGAACTGGCCCACACAACCGCTCGAACTCTGGTCAACCGAGCTGTGTTACCTACGACACCACCACAACTACCACCATCCCCACACTGACTGCACAGGAAAGCCAAGAACAAGCACACATTATTAGACCTCACAAAGACCGGGTAGTCACATGCAGGGATATAAAAAATCGCTACAGGTTATCCAGATGCAAATATCCACCGGCCCACCACACCCTTTCAAGGAACGAGGCAGTTGCAGGGCAATGGTTGCAGACAAACACTTTTCCAAGCCCTGTTTCCCTCAACCGCTTCTATCCAGACCTTTACTCAAGCTTTTGCACTTTGTGCAACAGCAGAGCCAACCTACACCACATGACATGGTCCTGCCATGAGCTCCAAAAAAATTCGACCGGCTATAATAGGGAATCCAGGCAAGTCCGATGTAAATACTTCAAAGATACAAAATTAAGACTGTAGAACAATGGTAGACTGTTCTGCTCTGCTTCACACCAGAGGCGTAACTCGCAGCAGTCCGGATGGCCGAAGTCGCCGCGAGGATCCAAGGAATCCTGGCTGACATCTGAGACCGTCCAAGTCGTGTACCTTTCAGAAACTCACCATCTAGAAACACAAAAACTGCACAACAAATCCCATAAAGTAAAATTAGGAATTGCACAGTACCATTGCACTCAACAGGTTAAGGTCTGCACTCACTTAAATGTTACATGGAGAAAGGTTAACTGCTCGACATGTTCGGGAGCAGTGAGCTCCTGCTCGTCACGACTCTACCAGATACCGAAAACAGCCACTTACTTGAGACACTAGTGGTAGGCATCCGTACACATTACGCGCGCTGATACAGTAAAATATCGGTGATACTAATCTTGCGGGACCGCGAAAAATATTCGTATCATCCGAAATTCGTATGAACCAACACAGACCAAAAAAGTGAGCGCTGAAAAAAGTTTTCGTTTATTTCTTTTCTTGCTTTCGCGTCAGGAAATTCTTGATTTTTTTCTGCTTTTTTTAACCCCCATGTCGCAAAGCAGTCCTTTCTGGAGCACGGAAAGCTTCGCGCTCATCTCCTCACTCGCGATGCCCAAGTGGCCCAAGCTCGCTACACGCCGCAACAGTCAAGCGTGAACCGCATGGTGCGTTTTTGCACGCGATATCGCTCACCTCGGCTTTGCGCACGCTGTATTTTCGCGCCCGCGCCTACCTCGGTCAGAAAATGACGCACGACGCGCGCGGCAGAATGGAGGAGCCTGACGACTTGCGAAGCGATCGAGACAGCCGGCTTGGCTCCGCCGGAGATGGTTAGGCTTAGCACCCCCACAAATACTTCATGGGCGCTTTCACTAGCGGTGGGGATGATGTTTTATAGTACCGTTTTCGCATGCATTATCAGCTCCTTTACCGCACAAGCAACTTCGTGTCTCCCTTGAGCCTTATTTTAAAGAGTGGTTACAAGCGGGCGCTCCAGTTCCCGCGCCACTTCACGGCCGGAGCCGACGCCATGTTGCCGCCGCCGGCCGCGCCGCGCGCAGCGTGCGGGTGGTTTCGCCGGTTTCGCGGTGGTGTCAGCGCGCGTGGGGCGTGCGCGGCGCGTTTTCGCGAGCAGAAAACAACAGCCCGGCCATTTCTCGAGAAAGAGTGACAAACAGGGGAGAGAGAGCCATCACTTGCTCGATCGGCAGTCGGGTGCCTCGCCTGCTCGTTCGTACCCGCCGGGCCGCGCAGGTCCGTTCGTACAGCCGAAATTTTTCACATTGCAAACAATGCAATTTCGCCGAAACTTTTCGGAAATTCGTATCACCCAGAATCGTATAATCGAGATTCCACTGTAACCACGAATAAACACCGATACAGTCTGCGAAAGCACGTATCGTTCGCCGTGTATATGCTTCGCGACTTTGCTGTTGAGACACGTCCTGAATATTTTTTTTTTTAGTTTTGGATGGTTCGAATATTTCGAACAATACCCGAAGCGGTGGCTCAGTGGCTAAGGCGTTGCGCTGCTGAGCACGAGGTCGCGGGTTCGATTCCCGGCCGCGGCGGCCGCTTTTCTGATGGAGGCGAAAAGCAAAAACGCCCGTTTCGGGCATCAAATAAAGTAGTCTCTCTCTCTCTCTCTGGTTTTGCACAGTTCGGGTCTTTTTCTACCAATGACCATTTTTGATAGCAGTTGGCTTTGGAGTGCAGGGGTGTTGAGTGGTGCGTTATTTGCGCCACGCTGCGCCAATGTGCCTTCCTGCGCCACCCTGCTCTATAAGGTAGCGTTGTTGCAGTCCGCTCCGGCAGACTCCCTGAAGAGCTCGCGCTCTGATTCAATCGTCTAAATTTCCTGGTCTCCAAGTGGTGGCGCGGTTTCACGGGATTTGGGAATGATCTCTGGGTGTGGGCAATGCGTAAACGTTGCCCCTAAATGCACCTGCAATCTTCCTGCTCTCACTGTCAAAAGCAAAGAATAAAATATTTTCACCATTCACTCACACGCTCCCCATTTTGTCTTGCCATTCCAAAGGTTAGATGCCACCGTGTCGTGCCAAGGAGGAGGAAACGAGCTACCTGGATCAGAAATGGACTTGGGCTGGCCATGTAGTGGGAAGAACGGACAACCAGGGGACAGTTGGGGTAACAAAAGTGGATACCAAGAGATGAAGGGATGAAATGAGGAAATTCAGGGGTAAACTGTGGACTTGTAGCGCAGGACAGGAGCGGTTGGAGGTCAGTGGGAGTGGACCTGAGCATCTACTTCTTGCGTTTAGTTTCTTAGGCTGAAGGGGATGCTTTTGGCACGCTTAGTCCTCGTATTTTTAGCACCGCAGCCGTGCTCTCTGACTGTACTTTCTTAAAAACCATTGTCTGCAGACGTTCTGCAGTCTCACTTGGCAAGACTGTCATTCGCAAACCTCAACTGGCTGTGAATAGTTTTGGAGAGATGGTATCTCCCTGTCTTACTCTTTTCGTATCAGAAATTATCGCTTTGCTTGTGGGGGTTATCCTGCCCGTGCTTCCCGTATACGCCTTCTAGAAGTCTTCTTTCCCTCCTATTCCCTGGTCTTATAGTGCTAAAATGGCTGCGGTGAGTATGGAATCAAAGCTTCCTCGTAATCTACACATGCCATGTAAAGGGGTTTAGTGTACTCGGTGGATTTTCTATCACTTGGTTGATGACATGGATGTGATCCATGGTTGAGTATTCTTTCCTAAACCCAGCCTGTTCTCTAGGTTAATGGGAAACCAGGCTGAGAGTGGGCTGATGGGTCTAATTCTTCAGGTCCTTGGGATCTCCCTTCTTATGAATCAGAAAAACGTTTGCGTTTTTCCAGGCTATGGGCACTTTGAGTCTTCAAGCATTCCGAAATAGTAAGTACAGCAAGCTTTTTCAGTACAGTATCTCCTCCCTCTTCCTTCAAAAGGATCTACAGTTATGTTGTCGTCGCATGCAGCTTTTCTAGTTTTCATGCCTTTGAGAGCCTTTCCAACTTCCTCTTTAGTTACTAGTGAGACATCGCAAGTTGAGCTTGTATTCTCAGTAGTTTCCCCTGGCCTAACGCTGGCATACAGCCTGGTGTCAAATCGTTGTGCTACCTTAGTTATCTCGTGCAAGTTGTGCGTATTGTTTCCCTGCTCGTCTCCGAGTGCGCACATCCTGTTTTTGCCGATGGCTAGCTTTCTCTTGGTTGCTTTCAAGCTTCCCCCGGTCCGCAGCGTTTCCTCGGTAATTGCCCTGTTACACCCACTGATGTCTGTTGTTTTTTATTTCTGTTAATCAGTTTTGACAGCTCGGCGGCTAATTCATTCCGATTCACCACACTTGACACTTTCATGCTCTTACGTTTAGTTCCTTCGTTTTCTTAGTTTTCCAGCTTGTTCTCTACATGTTGCTTCTCCCACAGCTGCTGCTGATTCACTGAGTGCCGATGTTAGGTTGTCATTCAGCCTGTGTACACAATTTGTTTTTTAAGAGTTATTTTGAACTCCTATGATCTGGCTCTGACTGATTCCATGCGGGGTTTCTTAGTTTTCGCGAGTTTCGTTGATTCTCTGCTGAGATTCAGCCTTATTTTGCATCTAACCATCCTGTGATCGCTGCTCCGAGTCTTACTTAGCACCTCTACATCTTGCACGATACCCAGGTTGTCACTTAGAAGTCAATTTCGTTGTTGGTTGTACCATTTGGACTTTTCTACGTCCATTTCCTATTCTTTCGGTTGTAGAAGAACGTGTCTGTTAACCTCGGGTATTTTTATCCCACCAGGTATTTCTATCGCCTCGACTGTTGAGATTGTGTATTCCAAAGTTACCCACAGACCTGTCTCCCGTTTGCGCTAAAGTCTCCCACCACAATCGTGAGCTGCGTTGTTGCCTCCATTGCTGATTCGACGTCTTCGTAGAAGGTATCTGGCTTCATCATCATAGCTAGTTGTTGGTGCATAGGCCTGGAGTATTTTAACCTGTATTGCTTGTTTGGCTTGATCACAACAGCCGTGGATTAGAAATCCCACCCCCTGTTCATTCTTCTCTTGGGCTCCACTGTAGCATAGAATGTGCTCGCTAGTGAGCTCAATGAACCCTTCTGTCCACTTAATGTCCGAGAGCTCCTCTGGTAGTACAGCTAAGCTTCCCTCGCTAGACAGGGTGCATGCGTTGAACGTTGCCAGGGTCAAGTTCCGATGGCGGCCTGTCCAGACCCAGAGATTCTTAGCACCCTCTGCTGTATCACGCAGTTCTGACCGCCGCCGTGGACAGGTGCTCTCATGCTGCTGGGGACTGAGGTCCAAGAGTTGAGCTGGTTATTCATGGGAGGTGGCGGCCAACTACTACACCAGGGTGGCCAGATCCTTCTCTGGGGAGGAAGTGCCGTTTATATCTCTAAGAGCCTTCCTAGCATGGCTGAACCTTTCTAGTGTAGCCCCTAGGTATCTGGGATGATGGTTACTTCCAGATCAGGCAGCACTCCGTGCCTAATGGGTTGGGTACAGAGAACCATACGAAAAAGAGCGACACAAGTTTGCCTTTGCCATCGTCGCGGACGTTTGTCGGCTTTGCTCTGAAGGAGTAAGCTTACCGTCTTGTCAGTGAGATTCAATGACGTCTGGCCATCGGAAAGGTAAGCCACTGCCATGCTTATAGTGACTAGTTTGAAGCTCAGCTGTCCAAAGAGAAGTTGAGCTTCTCAGCTGATGCTCGGCTGGCTAGTCTGAAGCTCAGTTCGCACAGCTTCGTCATGAATGAAAGCTTCCCGAGGGTACGGTGACTTTACATTTGACTTTTGGCTGTAACGTTACCAAAAATGCGCCTAGCGAGCTGATTTAACTTGTCAAACTTATCAGAGACATAACAAGCGGCATGTGAAATAGCTACAGTTTTACTACAAGGCAGGCATTTTCTCATATGCCTATAACTTTTGCAGGCTCTTTTATAGAAATAAAAGTGGAACAATTAAAATGCACAAGAAATGTGCCTTTGTTCACTTCATCTCAACCTCTAGTGTTTTTTTTTATTTCTAGACCTTTTGTAAGCACTGAAATGTTACAAGACAATGGAAATCTATTGTTCGTATAGTCCTAAAATGATGGACGTTTCCTCTTCGATATATTTTTTTAAGGAACTATGACTGGGTGCTGTTGAGAATGCTCATGGCTTTTTATCAGGCTGATATTAATACCTTCAGTAAAATTCGGGACAAAATGGTGTCCAAGCATGAACAGCCTCGGCAGCTTTCACATTTAAAGTCCTTGTTCCCGCATAAGCAATTCGCCACTATGTCACTAGGTTTCTGTCCACGTGATAAAAAAGTTTCTAGCTATGCTGTTGGTAATGACCACATTACCATGTGAAGTCAATTTCTTCAGTCTACTGGCATAGCTTTGCTCTCGAAATACCCTATGTTCCAAGTGCTGCTATGCATCACTGCAGAAAGGACTGCTCTAAGCAGGTGTGGGGACCAAATCTTGTTTCTTGCACCATGATGCAATGCAGAGTGCTGTTTTGTTGATTTAGAGTTCACTCAAGTTAATTGTCAGTGCTTACTCAATGCGTGTTGCCATGTCAATACAAAACTTAATTTTTGCAATTTCAGTGAACAGCTTAGCTCAGTCAGCACAGCCGGAGTTTTCAAACTTGGGTGTGTTTCATGCGCCGAGGCGACACCTAAGCTAGGAGGTGTGTCGTAGTCTCTGGTCTCGACACACCTGGGGATGTTGAACAAGTACTGAAAACACTGGTGTTATCACTTTTCGCCTACATTTCAAAATTTCTTGCTGGGGCTGGGATCATACACCCATCCCAACCGCCGAGTTGCACTGCACATAGGTCGTACTCACAAGAAGCCGCGCCGCTTTTTTTGGCATCCGTCGCAGTGCCGGGAGCTGGCGTCGCCGACGACGACATCGCTGGCAGCTTGTCACCCGGCTTACTCAAGGTGGGAACTGAGCACTTCTTCGTTTCCTTGCACACAATAACTCTGAAAAGGAAGTTGTGTGAGGGCTGCTTCCACCCGTAAAAGGTACAAAATGCACGTATGGGCCCAGTAGGCGACTACCCCGTAATGTGCAAAACGTTTTGGCAAGTCTCGTTGTGCACGCAACATGTTTGGAAGTCCCGGTGGTGTGGAATGGACTAGACGAGTGAGAATACGTTACAGGTGGTTCCTAAATGGGTGCGCAAAGGTGCACAGATGCGAGTTGCATGTGGATTTGGATAGTCTTGTGGAGAACGTCACAAGAAGCAACGAAAGAGTCAGAAAATGGTATTATGGTAACTATACAAGGTGCTCCACATCACAGCGGGTTGTAGCCTGTTAGATCACCTGCTTTCCAGAGGGTTCAAACTATACGCCTAGCAGGGCTGGGCAGTACCGTGATACTAGGATATCGCAATAGTATCTCGAATACTTTTGAGTATCTGTATTTCAGTATCGAAATACATTTGAAAAATGTATTTTTATCTCGGTAGTGAAATAGTTTTACAGTGTATCAAATGTATCACGATACTCTGTCACGTATGAGTACCTTGTTACATTTATTTTTGTGACGCAGACGACGTCTGCGTTTTTTTTTTTTTTTCAGTTGGAGCCGTACCGCCTGCTTTCCTGTACCCTCTCTGTTTTACACCTCCGGTGGACGGCTGTAAGGATGGAAAATGAAGAGACAGTTATTGCATCGTGCTCGCACCCACACTTCATAATGCGGAAAGTTGCAAAAGCTTCAGATTTTGAAAGCTTGCTATCGTGGGCTGCAGGAACTTATGGACCACACCATAAGAGCTCGTGCAATGAGGTGTCATTGGCTATGATGAGCCATGGGATCTACGACTTTCAAGATGAAGACTTCCCGACATCAGGATGGTTAGAGCAGGCACATGTTGGAGCGCGCCTTTCGATATCTCTCGATGACCCGAAGAAGGATTTTACCTTGCTGCAGGACTTTCCAGCCATGACGGCAGTGTTTGTTCGTCATAACACACTTGTGCGCTCTTCTGCAGCAGTAGATAGACTTGTTTGCAAGCTTCATGCTGAGACCAAATCGATGTCTGGAAGACAGCATGTTTGAGGGGCCAGAGCACTTTAGAGGCTCGCCATGTCATAGCTCGCTGCAACGGTCGATGTCAAATGACTACCGGAATCAGGCAGTGCTGAGGGATAACGGACTCAAGTAGAGCCCGGCGTTCCGTCACAGGGCGTCCCGCAGAGACTTCAAAAACCAAGCGACATAACCGTTCAAAACACGCGAAACGCTGGCACTTGTCATACATCTCCCCATTGTTTAGCGCCAAAAAAAGTGCAGGTGCATTTGATGCAAAATATACGTAATTAACTGGCAGCCCTCGCATTCCTTTGGTTCGGAACGCTCGTTGGGTTGGTTTTTGCGATAGTATTGAAAGGAAGTGGCAGTGCAATGCTGGCCCGTGCGGGAAGAAAAGGAAGCACAAAAAGAACAGAACACTCCCGCTGGCACTGTTTCAGGGGCACGCGGGCACTGCAGAGGTGGGAAATCTGATTTGTATTGGGTGGTAGCAGTAAGCGGATAATGGCGCTACAGCCCATTCTGGCGAATCACTTTCTCAACTTCCGTCAGCTTTCACGTTGAGTGGAACGGCTTTAACTTTTTGCTCAAGTGTAACAAATGTTCTCCCGTGCGGCTATGAAGGTACGCAATTCTTTTCAAGATTCAATTATATGAGTGATGCAATTATGTGCACATATTGATTCTGAAATACATAATGCTTTGTAAAAATATATTCTGTGATACTTTCTTCTGCACCTGCAAAAGTACCCCTGAAATAATCCATTATGTCAAAAAAGGGGGCACATAGGTCTTTGATCAAAAACTGTTTTCACAGTTATGATGAAAATCAGGGCACATATGTAGTAGTTCATTCGGATTGTAGATATAAAGGTTGGTTTTGTGTAAAACAACTACTAAAAGAACTGATGTAAAAAAACTGCTGGAGGGATGCAGCTAACAGGTACCAGTGAACTGTGCACAAACCAAGGAGTGCAATGAGACTACTATCATATTCTATCTGGTCTGTAGCAGAAGTTAGAACTACTATTTGAAGTTTGGGCCTGGAAGACAAAACCGGTTTTTCTGGTTCCCACTGCTACAGACCAGATAGAATGATTATGTTAGTCTTATTGCACTCCTTGGTTTGTGCACAGTTCACTGGTACCTTGTTCAGCTGAATCCCTCCAGCAGTTTTACAAAGGCTGTCCAAAAATAAAAAAATCACTCGTTCTACACACAAATTTTATATCTACAATCAGAATCGAGAACTACATACAGTGAAACCTCTTTAATCCGCACATGATGGGGGTGCGAAGAAAGTACGTACTAACCGGTACTGCGGTTTAACCGAATGCATTAAGTTAAAGGTAAACCGAGTTGGGGATTCGGCTTAACTACAGCTTTGTGGGTATGGTTTAATAAGATTCCTCTGTATGTGTTCCAAAATCTTTTTTTTATTTAAGACCAGTGCACCCCCTTAAATGTATCTTAGTATTTGTGTTTTAGGCACCCAACGCATGTATCACGATATTTGTATTCCAGAATACATTTTGAAGCATCTCTGCCCAGCCCTAAATGTGTGGAGTGCACTGCTGCGGCGGGAGCGGTCACTGGCCCGATCACAAACACTAGGAATGCTGGCGAGACGACACTTGAACAAGCACACTTGTTACCACGGGGAGCAATCTGTCACACCTGACCAGCTTAGAAAGGCTGGGGAGTGGTATGAGAGGGTAACAGTAAAGTGGTTGCCTTGCCGTTTTCGGCTAATGCAGAAGCATAAAATAAAGGGCAACATTGTTCGGATGATGAAAGATATGGTTTATGTGCATAAACCATTTAGAGGTGCGGGCATATAGGCCCCCTCGCTGGAGTTTTGGCGACATGCAGCGCCCCTAGTGGCCGACGCCTCTGGGTAGTACAAAAGCAGACGACCCTCGCCGCCTTCCATGTGTTCAGAGTGAAAGTTGGTTGTACTTAGTTTAATCGCTTTGTGGCGCGTTCAAATGACTGCATACTGTACGAAATAGCCGTTAAGGTAGTTGTAGAGTCTAAACAAAATAATATCCGCTAAAACAAGTCGATTTATCGGCTTTCTTTTGAGCGACCGCCGTCGCGGCGTGGGACACGTATCGCCATGCAGGTCGGGTGGTCAAACTTCCTGACGATAATTACCGTTATTTCTTCTTGCGTGCGGTCGACAAAGGAAAGTTCACGAGTAGCATAAACACGGAACGCTGCTGGTAACTGCGAAAGGTCGCTTCAGCGGGAGCATGCAAGCGAACGCAAGAATTGCGCAGCCGACTCAGCTGACACTGCTGGCCTGGCACCGCCTAAAGTGGAAATTTTGTTTTGTAGTTGCGTAACGTTTTACGCCGCACGATTTACGAACGGCAGGGTATACATGTATACTAGCGAGTAGGTGAGGCAATAGCGTCAAATAAATAAATTAAGCGCTATTAAAGGACGCAAAACAAGCACCGAATCGCACGCCCACTGCCTGCGAAGATGTGTACTTCTATATTTGCATAACATAACAGTCGCATACACGGCGCGCGGCCCCGAATATTTACATACGATCATCACTGACAGTCGGTTATCTTCTAGTGCAGGGGTCGTCGCTAGCAATCTGAACGCCGACACGCCAGTTTTGTCCTCAAATGAGTTAGGCAGCGAGACAAGAACAGAATTGGTCGCTTCCAGTTGAATTGTCCCCCATCTTCACACTTCACCAGATTATTGCCAAATTTTATTGGCAATTCGCTTATTTCTTTTTTTTTTCGTTCAAAGCGTCCCCCCCCCCCCTCCCCCTCCTACCCGATTTGCCGTCCACCCTCCGCCGCGTCGGCTGCATGCAACTCGGCCCTACAATTCAAAACGTTGCTGACCCTGATTCTAGCCTACTAAGTGCGAACTGGGAATATATAATGCAAGAGCGTAATTACAGTGAGAGCAAACAAGGAAAGCGAGCGGCCTCTCAGTTCAACCGACCACCTTGTTTTACCGCCACTAATTTCAAAATCGCGAAACAGATTTCACGCTTCTGACGCTCGCTGCATTTTGTCGCTGAGACACGCAACAAAACGGCAAGCTAACGCTGCACCATGTATTCGTAACGGCGACGCAAACGAGCACTGTTTAATGAAAGCGCACGCATGGCGCGCATGGTACGCAAAAGAGCGGCGCACCGCAGCAGGCGAGCCAGCGGTCCGCCGGACTCGCTGGCTTTTTAAAGCGCGATCATCACCGATTGCGTCCCTCTTATTTTTTGATCGGCTGTTGTTGAAAAGTCCTTGTCACCTAGAGTATTAGTTTAAACTAGAAGTTTCACTTCAAATGGTCAGTGAACCTGCGAGTGGGAGAGCGCCGTCACCGTCCCGGCACTTTCGTCGGCGCTGTAACGTATTTAGCGCTGGCAAAGCTTTTCCCCCTAATGCCAAGTTGATCGCCGGAAGAGACCGGACTCGTCGGGGATGGGCTCGTGACCATGTTGCAAAACAATGGGGAACATCGAGCTCATTTTGCTTCTGTCAACACGCGATCCTATGGGACCCGCCCAGCTTTGTACTACCCGGAAGTACTGCCCGGAAGCCGCTTGCGCAGCGTCCCCTGGGCAGCAAGCGAATAATGTTTTGTTCGAAATGTGAATCGAAGCGAACATATTCAAATCCAAGCGAGTATATAGCAATTTGTAATAAAAAAAAACTTCGTTTCTTAAGTGGCCGGCCCAAGCAACACCAGGACGTTCGTCGGCCGTCCACCGTACGTCCATTCCGGCTCTAGCGGACGTCCGTTTCAGGGCCGATGGACGTACCATGTACGTTCGTGGGACGTCCGGTTTTAACACTTCCGTACGTCCAGTCGGACGTCCGAAATTGGCTGTATTTTGGATGTTCAGTAAAAGTTTCCAGAATCACATAATGAGACGATAATGTTTATACTACGAATAAGTACACCGCGCAAGGCTAACGCACTACCAGGCAGACGGCATAAATGAACAGTGAACTTGCTTCACATGTTTCCTTAGCGGTTCTCAATTCCTATATATCGTTCCCCAAAGAGATCATCGTTGGAGTTAGTGAAGTGCTTTAAAAATTTCAAAAAATTAGGCGTAATATTAGAAATAAGCAGACGAAACTTGCAACAAGCCAGGGTGTTGATGTACAAAATCTTTTTAATTGAAAAGAACAGTAGCTTTTTCGTTTTTTGCTTTTATATTCAATTTACGCCATAATGCGATGCTACATAGTAACATTTTACGTTCGTTGGCGGATGTCATTCGGACTTGTACACCGGTTTCTGGATGTCCACTTACAGTGGCCGTCCAAACTGGGCCTTGGATGTTTGGCTGTATTTCGGACGCTCCACGGACGTCCGTGGTTGCTTGAAGGGGGGGGGGCACTGGTTTAAAACAACTTTTAAGTAAACTTTGTGAAAAGTCTTGCTGATTTTTTCCCTACTGATTTCGGATATGCCCATATTTTCGTAGTTGGTCAATTAGTTTCAAGATAATTAGAGATAATGAGGCATTTTTGCTTAACAGTAGACCACAGTGCTGGTCATACAACTGTTATCTTTAATGTTTAGCAATACTATGTACCCTGGTGAACACAATAATCGAAGCAGTTTTATGCATCGCTTGGAACTAATTTTACAGCTCATTAAGCTTTGCTGGCACCAGTGGCAAGGAACCATTTTGAGTGTTCATTTCAAACACCGAAGTTCAATGAGCTGTAAAATTATTTCCAAGCGGTGCATAAAAAAACGTTCTCTTATTTCACTCACCAGGGTTCATAGTATTGGAAAATATAAAGATTATAGATTTATGACTAACACTGTTTTGTCTACTATTCCTCCAAAAATGACTATCTCTAAATATCTTGGGAATTGACTGACTCAAAAAATAACTGCAGAGTGGGGAAAAAGCAATGAGACTGGCAAGTTTCACACGAAGACAAAATACAAGTTCATTTTATTCGAAAGATTTCGTGTTATAAGACGTTCCATCGGGCGAGGGGGAAACGTACTCTCGCGCTCAGCGGTCGCGGAGCGTGGGCCGCCTTTCCCCCTCTCTGGAGTGTGCGCGCCGATCACGGCGGGCTTTAACGCGGCTCCTCGTTTGCCTTGACTACGCCTTGTAGGCATCGCGCGTGCGGGTTTACCACTAATTTACGCATTGTTTTAATGAAATGTTGCTAATAAATGAGCCTAATTGGCAGATTGTGAGTTGCGCACTTTAAAGCACACAAGATTTTTGGCAATTTTGTTCTGCTGAGCTCTTTCTGTACACACCTACTTTGGAGTGGTGGCAGGAAATTCTACCTTTTTTTTTCAGACTAAAATGGGTCATTGAAACTTTCCTGTGCCGCAGATAGTATTAGTTCCATCTCCACCATTGCTGCGGTCACATTGCGGCATACCCAGCTCCAAGTATTACGTGGGCTGGCCTTGGCGATTTTCACCTCCACAGGTTGTCCCTTTCCCCAGCTAATCTGAGGGGAAGGGGATGGGGCTACTGAAGGAGATTCCACCTCCCTTCTGCCAACATCCCCGACTCGGGCAAAATAAAGCTGTTCACTCGCTCACTCCAGCCAAGAATTTAGTCTATTACCCAAATGTGATGTCTCTTCGTCGGCAACATCAAACATAGATGAAAGCAACGCAAAAGCGAACGCTTGTCTGGTTGCCCAACGGCAGACGCTTAATAAGTCCTTATGACGCTCTCCAGGAGCTGTGTTGTTCATTTTATTTATGTTGTGCTTTAGTTGCACGGCTAAATTGTGCTACAGAGCAGCTTGCTAGAGAGAGTTAAGTTTTTATATGCAGAGCATTTCTTAGCCTCGCCTCTTCCTGCGTCGGACGGCGTCCACAGCTCCGCGTCCGCAGCAGGTGCGCCTCTCCTCCTTCCCTCCTCTCTCTCAACAGCAGCTGGCGCACGCATGCGCCGTAGTCAGCCCGTTCGCTGCGTCGCGGTCTCGGCGTAACAGGTGCGTGATAGCAGCGCGGTGGGGCGTGGAAGGGCGCGCGCTGCTTGCGCATAAGCGCTCTCCCCCCCCCCCCCCCCCCCGGTACTGCTCTCCCTCTACTGCGCGCGCTGCAAATATAAAGCGGCTAGCGGTCGCTCGTGCTTCAGTCACTGCGTTGCTCCTTCCTTCCTTGTTTGACGCTCGCTCCCACGTTTACTCGTGTCTGCTACTCCAGCATCACGGAAGAAGCGATGGAAGCAACACTGCCTTCAACCAGTACTGAGGTCCCAATGCTCTGCATTTACTCGTGTTCCCCTCGCGGGAAGGCGCGGGAATATTTTTTTTATAGTTGGCGGTAGTGGTGGCTGAGGGTGAGGTGTTGATATTGCCGCGAACCATACATTGGGTTTGTTTATTTGTGTTTTGCTTTTACCGGCCGGCTGCGCCGGTCTGTGTTATCTCTGCGCCAAGGGAAGCGCGTGTTCCATTCTTTCTATGCCGCATGTGTTATCTGTTGTGATAGGGAGAGCATTCCGATCTAACGTGAACAGCCCAGAATAATAATCTTGGATCTACTATGTTCTCGGTGTGAATCGACGTTTCGAGAACCACGCGCGCTGAAAGATAAAAAGCCTGCATTCGATTCGACGACACTCGCCTGTGCAAGTCACTTTGTTGACCGCTGCTTCGCCGCCTGTTGAGTTGTTAGGGGAGCACAAGTTCGCTCCAATAAACGTGTTTCTCATTCAAGACAACTGCATCGCCCTTGTCTCCGTGACATCTGGTAGTGGTGCTGGGTACGCACCCTTCATGCCCACTTCAACCTCTGGAAGCCGCCAAGCCAGTCCAACAATAGCCAGCCCCCGCCAGCAAGATTTACCACCTGAGTTCGGCCTACTACCGGAGAAAGTGAAGAAGAAAGACGTCGCCACCAGCACCATGGTCAACCAAGCGAATCCTCCCGTCGTTCTGCAGTAGCCACGGGAACCGCCATCATTCCGGGGATCCCCCGCAGAAGACCCAGAAGAATGGTTGGAGAAACGAGCGCGTCCGGAAATTCAAGAGGTGGGACGACGCAGAAACGTTCCGGCACGTTTTCTTTTACTTGGAAGATTCAGCTCGCACTTGGTTCGAGAACCACAAGAGCTCCTTGACAAACTGGGCTCAGTTCAAAAGAGAGTTCACTAAGATGCATGGTCAGAAAAGAACGCGCAGCGCTTTTACTTGAAACTCGAACGCAGCACCTCAACGAAGGGGTAGTGATCTTTGTTGAGGAGATGAAGAGGTTGTTTCGACGTGCGGATCCGGAGATGACAGAAGAAAAGAAACTAAGGTTTCTCATGCGAGGGGTAAAGCAGGAGCTTTTTGCTTGCCTTGTCCGCAATCCTCCCAAGACGGTGGCCGAATTCGCGTCTGAGGCGGCCGCGATGGAAAAGACGCTGGAAGTTCGAACGAGGCAGTACGATCGCCCGGTCAACGTGCTGGTTTCCGAGACGATCGGTGCCGGGGCTACAAGCTCCGACACACTGCGTGAGACCATCCTGTTAGTTGTGTAATAAACGGCCACCGGATGGTGCCACGTGTACTGCAGCGCGCATGCCTGCTCAAGAGACCCCGTGACTCACCGCAGAGTGCGCGCACCGTCCTGCGCTTTTGTGGCTTTTGTTTTTTCGTTTGTACGGGCGTATTGTGGTATTGTCTTACTCCCGCGCGCCGCGCGCTCGCGCGTATTACGTTTCAATAAAGAAGATGGCAGCTTGACGGCCGCTCGTCGTTTCTTTCTGCTCCTCGCGAAGCTGCCGCATTCTGTGCCCTTCGCATTGTGGTCATGCTGCACACACCACAAAAACTAACAGGTTATGGGCCCAGGACGGTGCATCGACCATCATTGGCGAAGAACTGCAACGGACTGCTTTGTGATGAGCTGCGAAAGTTTCGACCATGAAGGAGCGTGAACAGTCAAGCCACACCCATTTCTCTGCTTCACGTGCTACAGTCCACGGAAGAAGTTCCAGCGACAAGCGTGTGCGGTGGTGAAAGTGTCGTGACGAAGGGACTGACGAACGGTGTGTGCCTAATCACGAAGAGTGTGGAACAGGGCGTGTGGTCTTCGTTAGAAGGACGAAACGTCATACGACACCTGCTTCACTGCTGACGCCACTCGAGCTGGTGCTTACACAAGGCGGCGGTCACAGTAAGTGGCGGAACGACGCGGCTGCGGAGAAACGAAACTGTCGGGAAGAAGGGACTGACATTTCGTTGTGCTCTGCAGTTGTGGCGTGAAAAGGAAGAGTTTTAGAAGTAAAGGTTGTGCGTTTGCCGAACTAGGGGAAGACCATTTCTGTTTGGCATTCAGTTCAACATCAAGATGGCAGCATCAGACGAGTTCAGGCTACCAAAGTTGGCGGCGGAAAACTACCATACCTGGTCAATAAGGGCAGGAGCCGCTCTCCTGCAGAAGGGATGCTGGGACGCCATCGAACCCGGTTATTCTGAGGAAATGACGGATAAAGAGAAGAAGGTAGACAACAAAGCATTGACCTTTCTATTCCTCGTCGTTGAGGACACTTACCTGGATGACATCGGCGAAAGTAAAACTGCGAGAGAAGCGTGGACGACGCTTGAGGAGATGCACTCGAAGTTTGGACTTCTGCATATACTCCAGCTAATGCGTGATTTCTTCAACGTAAGGATGAAGAAAGAAGAATCAATGCAGAGCTACCTGGGAAGACTCATGGAGCTGCACAGAAAACTGTCAGTGCAGGACATGCATTCACCGCAGAGAAGTCGCCTTGGTGATGCTTTATGGGGCTTCCAGCGTCGTACGAACCGCTCATTCTCAATTTGGAGCAGGACGAAGAGCAACTGAGCACGAAGGGTAGTGAAGACGAGGCTGCTCATTGAAGAAAAAAGAAAGCTGCGTCGCAATGAAGAGAGCGTCGACAACGACGACAGTCAGACTAGGGCGCTGGGCAGCAAAAGTTGTTCCACGTCCGACAGCAAGCAGCAAAACGACAAGATGAGCTATCAGCCTGCTCATAAGAAAGACGACAAGATGCGCCAACGGACGTCAGGTGTCCAAAAGAAGAAGGTGCGATGCTTTGCTTGTGGCAAGATCGGTCATATAGCGCGGGACTGCGACCAGTTCCGGATGAAGAGAAGGACCAGCAAAAGAAGAGAAGTCTTCCACACGCAAAAATAGCAACGCATATGGCCTTATGTGCGAAGGACGAGGCAGCGTCACACCCCGGTGTATGGCACCTTGACAGCGGTGCTACTGATCACATGACATCCCAAAGGTCAAAGGTCACCGACTTTATGCCATGCGAATCAGCAGTGGAGACCGCAAATAGAGAGTCCATCAAAGTCGAAGGGAAAGGAAGAGTCAAGATTCAGCTGTCTGAGCAGTGCGGTGGGACAAACATCACGCTCGAAGATGTCCTGTATGTGCCTGCTTTGAACGGGAACCTCCTATCGGTTGGAAGGATTGAGGAGCGAGGGTTGCAAGTTACGTTCGCTGCCGGCAAGGCCTTCGTTTCCAAAGGCAACGGAGAAGTAGCCCTAATTACTGCAACGAAGCAAGGGAGACTGTACACCGTGAAAGAAGCAGAGGTGTCGTCGAGGCTCGCCAAAGCAAAGGACACATCTCTTTGGCATCGGCGGCTGGGCCATTTGCATCAGGATGCTGTTCGTGGCCTCTGCGGAACCGGCAAAGATCACATGGAGGATCATTGCGACGTTTGTCACCTAGGAAAGCTGAGAAGAAGCTTCCCGAGGGGAGAAGCAACTCGGGCCAAAGCGCCATTGGAGCTGATTCATTCAGATGTCGTCGGTAAAATCGTGCCGACATCCAAGGGCGGCTCAAGTTATTTCGTAACCTTCACTGACGACTACTCACGGTACACCGTTGTGTACCCTATGAAGGCGAAAAGCGAAGTGCTTCAGAGGTTCGAAGAGTACAGATGCATGGCGGAAAACTTTCACGACAGAAAAGTGAAGGTTTTACGTAGTGACAACGGGGGAGAGTACACCAGCACTGACTTCAGGGAGTACTTGACTGAGCATGGCATCAAGCACCAACTAACCATCCCTGGCACACCTGAGCAGAATGGAGTTGCTGAAAGGATGAATCAGACACTGCTAGACATGACAAGGTGCCTCCTCATTGAGTCAGGTGTCCCCAAGGAGCTTTGGGCTGACGCCGTTGTCACTGCAAGCCGTATAAGAAACAATAGGTCCATCCAAAGCGATTGAAGGAAAGTCGCCGGAAGCTTTGTGGACAGGGGGAGAAGTGAAGCTGGACGGCCTCAGGGTGTTTGGATGCAGAGCATGGAGCGTGCGAGGTAGGCTGCGGAAGAAGGGCAAATTGGATCCGAAAGCAGAGGAGTGCGTACTGGTCGGCTACCCAGAAGGGGTGAAAGGCTACAAGCTGTGGAATTTCGAAGAAGACCACTTCTTCGTTAGCAGGGACGTCTCTTTTGACGAGGATTGCTTCCCTGCAAGCATGTACAAGCTGCGACCACCGGCCCTAAGGTTTGCGACAGCACTGATGTACCAGTAATGTTCAAGTTGAAGCAAGCTCAGATGACCCACAGAACGCTGATGTGCTGACCATAGCGATAGCGATTGACCGAGACGACCGTGCAGCCGTTTCATCAGACGAAAACGAGCAAGCTATGCAACAGCCGTCCAACGCCACAGATGACAGTACCGTATAAACCGGAATATAGGTCGAGTTTTTTTCCGAAAAAATCCGCACAAAAGTCACCCCTCGTCTTATATAGCGGTCATTGGCAGAATGTTAATTCGTTGTCTGGCAACAATGTGCAAGCGCAGTCCGTCGCCATCGCCCATTCGTGTCGGACTGCTCTCTCGCACTATCAGGCCTTTATTTGATTCGCTTTTCTCTAGTTTTTCGTATTTTACTCGTTTATTGTGCGTGCGTACGTACATTTCTGTACGTATCTGTTCCGAGATGAGTGGCGGCAGTCGACGCCATTTTACCGCGGTGTTTAAGCTGACGGCGATTGAGTGATTGAGTCACCGAGCAGAGTGGGAATATGGCGGCGCAACGCCAGTTAGGCGTTTCGGAGAGAAAAGTGTGCGGGTACTGGCGGAGCCAGAAAGCTAAGCTGTGCGCATGCAACCCCCGAAACCGATCGTTCCGTGGACGCCAAGCGGTGCACCCCGAGTTGGAGAACAAAGTGGCGACTTCGTCCGGGAACTTCGTCCGGGAACTTCGCTCACGATCGCTCCGGAGGCCATGCACGGACCGGCTCCGCGAACTGTACAGTGAGTGGATAGCCGGCGACAACAAAAAGACCTACACGGGCCGGTTGCGACCGTGTCAAGCTGGGTGTCCTTCTCTGGGCAGTCGCTGTTCGACAACATGGTTACACGAGCGTTCAGGAAGTGCTCCATCAGCAACGCGCCTGATGGCATGTAAGATGGCAGTGCGAAGCAGTCATCCTTAGACGACTCTGAGAGCTCGGACGAGTGACCTCGGCAGGCATAGTGAGTGGCAGTGGCGGACGGGCGTCGAAAATAAATATAGACATTGTGAGTGCGCTTCTGTGCCGAATTATTTTTTTTGTCAACTTTTCCCACCTCAAGGTAGGGGGTCGACCTATATACCGGGTCGACCTATAATCCGGTTTATACGGTACTCTGGCACCGAGACGCTCTGAGAGACTTGCAAACAAAGAATTACGTTCAAGAGAATGCCCTGGGTGCTGTGTAGCCAGGCACAGCTTGAAAGACCCAGAGACGCTTCAGGAAGCTTTGGCTGCTCCAGACAAGGAAGAGTGGAAAGCAGCCATGAAGAGCGAACTGGACAGCCTGAAGGCATCAGAAACATGGGAGCTTGTGCCACGACCAAAGGGAAGACAAGTCGTGAAATGCAAGTGGGTATTCCGTAAGAAGTATCACGCCAATGGTGACTTGGAGCGGTACAAGGCACGCTTGGTAGCATGTGGATACTCGCAAGTGGAGGGAATTGATTTCAAAGAAACCTTCTCTCCTGTAGTGAAGCTCAAGTCCATCAGAACGCTGCTGGCGATAGCCGTCGAAAGAGAGTGGAAAATCCACCAGGTTGACATCACTGCAGCATATCTGAACGGAACATTGAAAGATGCCGTCTACATGAACAGCCACAATCTTCAAGAGCCGTGAAGATGGCAAGGTCTGCCTTTTGAAGAGGTTTATATGGGCTAAGACAGTCGGGGAGAGAGTGGAATCTCACTTTGGACAGTCTCCTGAAGTCGGAAGGGATGACAAGATCCAAAGCCGATCCCTGTGTTTATGTCAGCCAAGGAAAGGAACTCATCGTGGGAGTCTACGTTGATGACCTCCTCATCATCGCAAAAGACGAGACAGAAATCGCTGATTTCAAAAGCCGGTTGGGTCGAGAATTTGACGCCAAGGATCTGGGAGAGGCTAGTCACATTCTTTCCATGCGACTGACGAAAGAAGAAGGTGGGAAGTTGTCTCTTGATCAGGCGGCTTATGCAGAGGATATTTTGGAGACGTTTGGCATGACAGATGCAAGACCAGCGTCATCTCCATTAGATCCGGGAAGCAAATACGAAAAAGGAGACAGCAGGAACCCGCCGAGAGAAGACCTAAAGTTTAGGTATAGGCAAGCAGTCGGTGCACTGCTTTACCTTGCTGGAGGGACAAGGCCGGACATCGCTTTTGCCACTGCATACATGAGCCAGTTCAGCGAGCACCCAACAGAAGAACACTGGAGTGGCATAAAGCACATTCTTCGCTACATAAAGGGGACGAAGAGTTATGCGCTTGTTTTCAGGAAAGCTGGAACTTGCGTACAAACCTTTTGTGACGCAGACTGGGCCAGCGACCGAACCGATCGGAAGTCATTCAGCGGATACGTGTTTTACGTTGGCTGGTGCTGCTGTTTTCCTGGAGCAGCAGAAAACAGCGATGCACTGCATTGTCAACTGTTGAAGCTGAATACGTGGCCATGTGCCAAGCCACAAAAGAAGCGCTCTGGCTTCAACAATTCTTGGGGGAACTTTCCGCAAGCGAATTGCGCAAGAACCGCAAATTTTGAAGGTGGACAATCAGGGCGCTATTTCTCCTCTCGCTAAAAGCCAAGTTGACTTCGGAGCGAAGCAAGCACATTGACCTCAAGTATTTCTTCCTGAGGGAAAAGATCGAAGAAGGAAGGCTGCAGCTACAATACGTTGAGTCGTTAACGAACAGCGCGGATCTTTTCACGAAGCCGTTAAATGGAAAGAAGACGCATGCGTATTGTGAGTGCTTGGGAGTGAAAAGTGTGTGCTGTGCACTTCGTTCTCCCTAATTCGGTGGCAGTTCATTAAGGGGGAGTGTTAGTTGTGTAATAAACGGCCACCGGATGGTGCCACGTGTACTGCAGCGCGCATGCCTGCTCAAGAGACCCCGTGACTCACCGCAGAGTGCGCGCACCGTCCTGCGCTGTTGTGGCTTTTGTTTTTTCGTTTGTACGGGCGTATTGTCTTACTCCCGCGCGCTCGCGCGTATAACGTTTCAATAAAGAAGATGGCAGCTTGACGGCCGCTCGTCGTTTCTTTCTGCTCCTCGCGAAGCTGCCGCATTCTGTGCCCTTCGCATTGTGGTCATGCTGCACACACCACAAAAACTAACACATCCGAGCAGTGGTCAGGGAAGAGCTTCGGAAGCTTTTTCCGACGACGCCGCAACCTCAAGTGGCTTCCCTGACTGACGTCATCCGCGAAGAGGTTCAACACGCTTTGGGCACTTCTATGCCATCCGAGGCACCCCGCGAGCCACAGGCGATGACCTACTCCGCGGCTGTTCGTCGACCCCGCCCTGCTCCAACCCGTCTACAAGAAGCTCCACCGTACCGCCGTCCACTGTCACCACCGTCGACCGTACCGCCGTACACAGCCCAAACCCAGACGCCGAGAAAGACTGACGTTTGGCGAACGCCAGATCATCGTCCGCTGTGCTACCATTGCGGAGAGGCCGATCACATCTATCGTCGCTGCCCGTACAGGAGACTCGGACTGCGTGGTTTCTCCGTCGACGCCCCACGCCCCCGACCCGGCCAGCGCCCTACTGAGATCGACGAATACCTGTCCAACACCAACCGAGGACCAGCCCGCTCACACCGATCGCCGTCGCCCTACCCATACCAGTCGCCTAACCGCCGTAGCAATGCTGATTTCGCCCGTGGAAGGTCCCCCAGCCCACGCGGGGGAAACTAAAAGCAGCAACTTCTGGAGGTGAAGTTGCTCTACGGCGAAAAACTGGAAACCCTCCAACGACGCAAGGACGCGCCGAAGACAGTGATTCACGACATGCCCTCATCCCGACGACCCGACCTAGCCCCGACGAGACTCCTGAACACGACGACAGCTACACGGCGCGACGCGCACCCGACCTGACCGAGACGTCAGTTACGAAGACGACGACAACGACGATGCACAGTGCCCGACCGTCAACACGTACAAGCAGAGATACGACGCCCCGACGAACCCGGAACTCGAGGAAGACTGCATCTGACGTCAAGGTGTCCATCGACGGCTTTGACGTAGTCGCCCTCGTAGACACGGGAGCTGACTATTAGGTAATGAGCGGACCATTTGCGTCTAAACTGAAGAAAGTTATGACCAGATGGGACGGTCCGCACATACGCACAGCAGGAGGCCACCTCGTGACGCCAAGTGGAACGTGCACATCGCGCGTCACCATAGACGGCACAACGTACCCTGCGGCGTTCGTCATTCTGCCTAACTGCTCCCGCGACGTAATTCTTGGAATGGACTTTTTGATGGACAACGGTGCAATAATCGATCTGCAGACCAAGTCAATAACTTTTTCCCCAACCACTCCATGACGCCGGAACCGAACCCCGAACGACGTGCTGCTGTAAGGATTGCCGATGATCATGTCACCCTGCCACCCCGCGCAAGCTTGATGGTCGCAGTCTACTGTGAAGATGCTGCTCCTGACGTCTACGCTATCGTAGACACCGATAAAAGGGTGCTTCTCGACCGTGGTGTGTCGGTCGCAAGAGGCATTGCGCGCTTCAAGGAACACCAATCCCACATTTTGGTTACTAATTTCACCGAGGAGTACCAGCATTCCTCGAAGAAACGCAAGAAGCAAGTGACGTGATCGCGGTCGCCGACTTTGAACGCACACCCGTAGAAACCTTCAAGCTCCCGCAGCCCTTCGACGTGAATCCGGCGCTACCGCAAGAACAACGGAACAAATTATTGGCTTTGCTGCGTCGCTATAGCGAATGTTTTTCGTCGAGCGCAAAACTACGTCAGACCCCTCTAGCGAAGCACCGAATAATAACCGAAGATGGAGCCCGACCTACCCGACAGTCACCGTACCGCGTCTCTTCACACGAACGGGAAGCCATCCGGACTCAAGTCGACGACATGCTCAGCGACGACATTATACAGCCATCGAAAAGCCCCTGGGCTGCGCCCGTCGTACTCGTAAAGAAAAAAGACGGCACATTAAGGTTTGTGTTGACTACCGGCGACTGAACAAAATCACGAAAAAGGACGTGTACCCCCTCCCCCGAATCGACGACGCCCTCGACCACCTTTGCCACGCGAAGTACTTCTCATCGATGGACCTGAAGACCGGCTACTGGCAAATTGAAGTGGACGAGAGAGACAGAGAGAAGACTGCATTTATAACCCCAGAGGGCCTATAGATGGTATTCGTTGAAAAGTTTAGCGGTCAATTTCTTCGCTTGGCAACACTGGAAACGGCCACAGACATGGCTGATGCGCCACGGACATGGACAAGTACCGCCATCCCGCGGAGCCCGACGTAACGAGTGACGGCACACTCACACGGTTGCATGAAGGAGAAGAGGGGTACCTGATATCTGGGGGCCGTGCGCACAACGTCGCCTAGCAACAGACGCTTGGCCACAGATATGGCGGCGCACTCGCATGGTTGCCTGCATGCATTCCACGCCAGTGAATACCGGCCATACGAGTTCAAGGTGATGCCGTTTGGGCTGTGCACAGCTCCAGCGACGTTTCAAAGAGTCATGGACACTGTGCTAGCTGGCCTTAAGTGGCGCACCTGCCTCGTATACCTCGACGACGTAGTGGTATTCGCCCGGACTTTCGACGAACACCTTGCAAGGTTGGAGTCTGTACTCGAGGCCATTCGTACGTCGGGGTTGACGCTGAAGCCTGATTCATACGGGGAACTCAAGTTCTTGGGCCACGTCGTCAACGCCACCCGCCGCGGTGGCTCAGTGGCTAAGGCGTTGCGCTGCTGAGCACGAGGTCGCGGGTTCGATTCCCGGCCGCGGCGGCCGCTTTTCTGATGGAGGCGAAAAGCAAAAACGCCCGTGTGTACGAGATTTCGGCGCACGATAAAGATCCCCAGGTGGTCAAAATTAATCCGGAGCCCTCCACTACGGCGCGCCTCATCGCCTGCGTTGCGTCGGCGGGTTAAACGCTACAATCATCGTCAACGCCGCGGGAGTCCTACCTGACCCGGCAAAAACTTCAGCCATTGCGAACTTCCCAAAGCCGAAAGACAAGAAGGGCGTGCGAAGATTTCTCGGGCTGTGCGCATACTACCGGCGCTTCGTCGCAAACTTCGCACGCATTGCAGAGCCACTCACGCGCTTGACGAAAGATAGCACCCCTTTCAGCTGGGAAAACGACCAAGAAAAAGCATTCTGCGAGCTGCAAAAACGCCTGCAAAGCCCGCCCGTGCTCGCTCATTTCGACGAAAATGCCGAAACGGAAATGCACACAGACGCCAGTGATATAGGCTTGGGTGCCGTCCTTGTCCAAAAGCAAAGCGGCTGCGAAAGGGTAATCGCCTATGCCAGCCGTGGTCTGTCGAAGGAGGAGAAAAACTATTCTGCCTCTGAGAAAGAGTGCCTGGCTATTATATGGGCGATTTCAAAATTTCGCCCATACGTGTATGGAAGGCCATTCAAGGTTGTAACAGCTAGACCACCATGCGCTGTGTTGGCTCGCCAATTTGAAGGACCCCTCTGGCCGTCTTGGGCGGTGGAGCTTGCGCCTGCAGGAGTTCGACATTACAGTCGTTTATAAATCCGGCAGGAAACACTCCGACGCCGACTGCCTGTCCCGCGCCCCCGTCGACCCACCACCACAAGACTCTGATGAAGACAGCGCGTTCTTCGGGATCGTGACGGAGAGCGACCTAGCCGCCCAGCAGCGTGCCGACCCCGCCTTACGCGTCATAATCGAGTACCTCGAGGGATGCAACGTTGCCGTTCCTAGGACCTTCAAACGCAGCTCACCAGCATTCAGCCTGAGAAACTCCGTCCTCGTGAAGAATTTCAGCCCCGGAACAAGAGCGAATTACCTTCTCGTCATCCCCGCGGACCTTCGTGACGAAATTTTGGAAGCGTGCCACGACGACCCGTCTTCCGGACATCTCGGCACAGCCCGCACTATTGGAAAAATCAAGGCGAGGTACTACTGGCCCGGCCTTACCTCTGACGTCACCCACTACGTCCGGAGCTGCCGTGACTGCCAGCGACGAAAAACGCCGCCGACAAGACCCGCCGGACTTCTGCAACCGATCGCCGTCCTATCGAGACCATTTCAACAGATTGGAATGGACCTTTTAGGCCCGTTCCCTACGTCACGATCACAGAACAAGTGGATTGTCGTAGCGACAGACTACATGACGCGCTACGCAGAGACCGCCGCTCTTCCGAGGGGGACTGCACAAGAAGTGGCAAAGTTCTTTATAAGCCAAGTTGTGCTGCGACATGGAGCCCCGGAAGTCCTAATCACAGACCGCGGAACGGCATTTACTGCGGAGCTGATGCAAGGAGTATTACGCTACAGCAACACGGATCACCGAAGAACGACGGCGTACCACCCCCAAACGAACGGACTAACAGAACGTCTGAACAAGACAATCGCAGATATGCTGTCAATGTACGTTGACGTTGAACATAAGACTTGGGACGAAGTGCTCCCGTATGTCACGTTTGCGTACAACACGGCTATCCAGGAGACGACGCAGCTGACGCCGTTCGAGCTTGTCTACGGTAGAAGGCCGACTACGATGCTCGACGCCATGCTTCCGCACGTAGAAGACGACGACCTCAACGCCGAAGTCCACGGATATCTTCAACGTGCGGAGGAGGCCCGCCAGCTCGCTCGAGTTCGTATAACGGACCAGCAGCTGGTGGATTCGGGCCGCTACAACCTCCGACGCCGAGACGCCGAGTACCAACCAGGGGATCGTGTGTGGGTTTGGACTACCATCCGACGACGCGGACTCAGTGAGAAGCTCCTGCGACGGTATTTCGGACCCTACCAGATTCTACGACGTGTTGGCCAACTTACCTACGAAGTGATCCCCGATGGTGACTCCGGCACATCACGACAACGCACGCGGTCTGAAGTCGTCCACGTGGTTCGCTTAAAACCTTTCTACGGACGATAACGAATTTTATTTTTATTTTCGGACTGTCGCTTATGTTAGCACCGGGTCGATGCACTCTTAGATGGGGGGTAATGCCGTGAACCATACATTGGGTTTGTTTATTTGTGTTTTGCTATTACCGCCCGGCTGCGCCGGTCTGTGTTATCTCTGCGCCAAGGGAAGCGCGTGTTCCATTCTTTCTTTCTGTGCCGCATGTGTTATCTGTTGTGATAGGGAGAGCATTCCGATCTAACGTGAACAGCCCAGAATAATCTTCTTGGATCTACTATGTTCTCGATGTGAATCGACGTTTCGAGAACCACGCGCGCCGAAAGATAAAAAGCCTGCAGTGCGGACGCCGGAGCATTCGATTCGACGACACTCGCCTGTGCAAGTCACTTTGTTGACCGCTGCTTCGCCGCCTCTGTATTCTTTTGAGTTGTTAGGGGAGCACAAGTTCGCTCCAATAAACGTGTTTCTCAACTATATAATATGCAAAATACTAAGTCCACCCAAAACTACCTGTATTAAACCCTGCAGGGATATGAAGCCAGAAGTACGTTACACTGACACGCGCTTCTGTTTGTTGTCCATGGGCACCGAGCGTATCAAGGTTAGATCGTTTTAACAAACATCAGTTTTTGCAGTATCAAAATACCGCTTAACGCGATCCCGGATACATACACGCAAACAAAAAAAAAATGTGAAGTATTGCAAACATATGTTCGACACGGTATCGTTTACCCACCCTGGGACCACGCTATGGTGGCTATTGGCGGTGAGATGTTTGAGTGGCGCCCCCTGGCTCTGACGTCAGCTTAGGGACTCGCGCTGCTGTCGTCTGCTACCCTCCGCTGGTGAGGGGCAGCAGTGCCTGTGCTCGAGATAGGCCGCTTTCATACTTTAGTGAATTAAAAAGCGTATTTTTAGTAATTGAGTCATTTTTGCAAGCTTCTGTACTCATCTGCATGATTTGAAGCTGTATCCCCCACAAGTTTGCGACACACTGAGAAGAGAAAGAACAACTTTCTTCAGAGTATCGGTTAGAATCTCGTGTTCAACCCGTCCTTTCTAGCCTCTTCGCGAGGTTCAGCGCACAGATATGTATTCAAAATGCGTTGGCTTCCCTACAGTATTTTTGAGATGCTCTTATGACGACTCAACAGTCTGTGCTACGTACACGCGCATCGCACAGCAGGAAATAAAGCGGCTGTCTTCTATTTTTTGTTGTTGTTGTTGACTTGTATCAGATGAATGTTTTTTCTGTGCCCAACGCATTTTTTAAATAATAATTAGTTAATAACCGTCACAAACGTCTTATTAGTAGGTTTGGTGATGTTAGGGAGGCTCACAAAGATCGTGAGGATGCCTTCTTCAGGCTGTATGCATGGCATACATTCCCTTCACGAATCGGCTTCCGTTATGGGTACTTGCAAGAAATTGTATATTCGCAGCGTGCGTTGTATATTCACATGCAAATACAATGAGAAGGTTCTTGCTACGCCACCTCGATCGCGCCCCTGGCAACGTTGTCCAGTACTCGAAGGTGGCTTTTATGCTCCGAATTTCTATCGTAACCATTGTTATAACGAACTGACTCTCAACCCGAAAAAATTATGGCACGATCACGGTGTTTAAGGCTTGATATACTCGCTAACGAACCGAATAAATAGTATATGTGCATATATTACAAGAATAGAAACCGATGAACATTTCCAAGGAGCTCTCCAACTCTTTTCAACTCTTCCAGGCGTAAAGAACAAGCCCGGGATGGCGATCTATGAATTGGAAAAAAAAAATGCTCTTACTCATTTGTCCTGGACTGAGGACCCGAACCTCTGATCAGCTCGATTTTACTGCTAAATAGAGTTTTCGCCTCCTCCCAGTCCTCCTCCTGCTCCTCCTCCTCTTGAATGCAGTTTTCCCGGTTTTCCTATAACGCAAATATGGATACTGGGAAGACATGACTGTGGGGAATGTACTAAAATATCCCTCCAGGTCTGAACAAACCGTGTTACTGTATTTTTACCGTACACGTGACTCATTTTGCTCAATAAACCTCCATACTGGTTCGTTGTATAAAACCAGCACGGTCTGAACAAACCGTGTTACTGTATTTTTACCGTACATGTGACTCATTTTGCTCAATAAACCTCCATACTGGTTCGTTGTATAAAACCAGCACGCGCCTATACGCACAGTGGGTTATTCGGAACTCAACCTACATTTTTTTTTCGCGCCATAGTGCATACTTCCATGCCATTACAACGTAAATTAATGTGATAAAATACTTTCAAGCGTTCGGCAACGTTGCAAAGACTATTTTGCTTACATATGATTACCGGGAATCGTAATGCCTTCTGCCAAAGCGGACAGCCCCGAAGGCCTGGTATTTGTTTTGGTCTTGCAATTTCGCTGTTGTCGGTTATTAGCAGCTGACTGTTCCCTTTGTTCGAAAGATTTCGTAATACAAAAGCTGACCCCTAGCTCCGACTCTTAGGCGCTGTGCACAGGACTGGCTTCGCAAGGAATGGGGGACGTCGGCAATGTTTCTTCCGTAGCGGTACCCAAAACTGCACTTTAACTCACGCCTTGAGCTTGTGTGTGCGATTTTATGTCTATTATGATAAAAAGTTACGCACTTGCCAAATCTGGTGCGGACAATCGTCAGACGTCAACCGAGCGCAAAGAAACAGCACGGAGAGCGAGCCCGACTGAAGCAGGCGACAAATGCGAAAATTCCTAAGCCGACGTCACGAAGGCGCGCTTCGCAGCGCCGCCTGTGGTCGCGCTCACCGCCAATTAGCCACCATAACCACGCTACCTCGATGCGAATTGCGGCCCAAAAGCCGCCAATTTAAGCCAGATCGCTTAAACTGGTCCTGTGCTACAACTTTCCCAGTTAAAGTATGTTACGGAAAAGAACGTACAACGCGCTACAACGAAAAATTCACCGAGCCGCCGCTGGCGCCCATGCGCCGCGGAGCGAACGCCCAAGCCAGTGAATCGACCAGCTTAAAGGGCGTTGCGCACGCAAGATGGCGGTGCCCTGCGTTGGACGACGGACGCAGCGGACGACGGACGTGTGTTCCCAGCGCAGCGACGACGGCCCAGACGGCGAATGCGATAAGTCTGTTTTGTTTTTCTTTAAGGGAGGTAATGCTGTAGTGTTTAGTGTTAGCAGTGTGTTTAAGCACCATTTTGACAGTGCACCAACAAAGGAAGATGCTGTAGGCAAGCATCGCACGGTGTTTGTCCTTTCTTTTCTAGCGTAGCACGTGCGGAAGAAAGCGGCAGCGTGCATGAGGTGCAAGCGGGAGTATCCACTCGAGGATACTTCGAGACAGCTGAGGATGCGGAAGGGCATGACTTCATGTGTAGAATGTGTGTAATGGAGTCGCGCCTCGACCGGCTAGAGCAGGAGAAGGAGCTACTGAAAGTACAGGTGGACGGGTTAGTGAAGGAGCTGAAAGCCGAAAGGCAACAACGGGACGTGCTGGAAGGGAAGCTAGCCCAGGTAGGAAGCGTGTGTGTGCCGAGGGATGCCATTCCGGAAAGCAATGTCGTACGCCACGGGGCAAGCGCACCGAGGGTGCCTGGCTCCGAGGCGGGAAGACAAGGGGAGGTAAGGGCCGCCGAGCATGAGGCAGCGGGCGGACATGACAGCGCTGGTCACGGAGAGGGGCCTAACGCTGTCGTGGAAGAAGGGAAGAGGCGCCGCCGGGCAAGAGCTACTCGGAGGCAATTAGCACGAAAGCTTCGGCGGCAAAAACACCTGCGCAGCAAGAAGAACCAAGGAAGCGGCGATGTCACCATTGTGGGCGACTCGAACATGCGCAGGGCAGAGCAGGTGATTACAAAGAGGGTAGGGGAGGACAACCGAGTTAAGGCTAGCACGCTCCCTGGAAAGACGGTTAGCGTGGCGATGGAGAAGGCGAAAGAGCAGGTGTGGGACACAATGACAGAGAAGCACCTAGTGGTGATAATGGGGGGGTCTTAAACGACGTGCTTCAGGGAAGAGGACGAGGCATAGCGAAGCAGGTGGCGAAGGGGGTCAATGAACTCCGGGCGATTTCGGGCGACGTCCAGACCGCGGTCTGCACGGTGCCGGAAGTTGAGGGTAGAGGAGGCCACGATAGCAAGGGCAGTGGTAGAAGCCAACAGGGAAATTTGGACGTTCGCTAAAGCAATGAATTTTGAAGTGGTTGACCTCGACCGGGAAGTGCACCGTGCGGGCCGGGGCAGGGCGTTTGTTCGGGACGGAGTACATTTCACTGAGGGCGTAGTGGAGCCGGTGGGGAGGCGACTACCTGCGCGGGCGGTAGCGTTTTTAGGGGGGCCTAAGAGCATCCCGGAAGCTGGGCTAAATAACAGGCACAGTGAAAATGCGGCAGGGACAAGCGATTACGATCGAAGTCGAATGTACAGCGCAAAGGAAAAGTACCAAAGTTAGCACACAGGGCGCACAAAAGCTTAAAAAGGGGCATGAGGTAGCAATGCAGGCGAGCGAGGAGGCAAGCGACGTCCCCCCGGGTGACCGACTCTTATCCCAAGCATCGGAAAAGAATTAACCGAAAGAAAAAGCGTGGGGCGACTAAGATTAACTACATAAACATGCACGGTGGCAGATCACAGGAAAAATGGTTAGAGGTTCGCAGTCAACTAGAAAAAAAAAAACTGAAGTATATGCCTTTACAGAAACTTAGAGATTTAGAAGAGCCCCCAGCAATGCATGAATATATATGGCAAGGCTGTAACAGAACGGCAGGTACTAGAAGGGGGGGTCGCCATGCTTATTCAACAGGGTGCCAATTGGCACAGAGTAAACGAAAACTGCGAAGAACAAATGTGGGTTAAGGGCACGATAGCGGGAAGAGAAACGCTGTTGGGAGTCGCCTATCTGTGGTCAGGTGATGACAGGGAGGTGTCACCCGTTTCCTTAAATTAGGGTGCACTGTCAGAAGATATGGGGAGTCGACTACAGAGAGCCAACAAACCCCACCGAATCCACAGGGCACAGGTGACAAAGGGGGTGGCCGTCTGATGTGCGGCTTTCGCCGACCAGAGCGGCAAGAATGAGCAAGAGCCTTGAACAAAAAAACAGCACAAAGACTTATATTCAGACAGGCAAGTTACAAACACAAGCACGAGGTAACGGATCGATAATTACAGGCAACTTAGATGGAATTCAAATACAAGAAACAGTCCAATCCGACTAAAATGATACAAACAGGAGCGTTCACAAATGAATATTACGAATCGGAGCAGTTAACTAAAAAAGAAACGAGCAGTTCGATGCATATGAGAGACAGTCTCAGCATATTCACCGACCGGGCCGGACGATGCACCGCTGTCGGAGGCGATTCGGCTACCTGGGAAGCGTGGCTTCGCTGTAGGCCAGGCTGTCCGAGACGATCACGGTGATTCGAGGCCCGGGAGTACGTTGGAGTCCTCCAGGGCGCGGGTCGCCGATGGTGTGATGTACAAACTGACAGGTGCCGTTGTCACATCACGACTGCCAAACGTAGCTGGTTTGCTTAGGCGGGGCTTCTCTTTTTATAACCGTGCCGGCGCGGAGAGAGAGAGCACAACACACAACGCGCCCGCCGCCGTCAGCGAATAACTTCACTCTTCTCCCTTCTAGAATCATCGACGCTCTTTAGAACTGGCAAGGCCACGCGCACCTCCTCGAAAGTACTGGAAGCTTCGACGAAACCGGAGCGGCGGAGGTTTTATTTTTTTTGTTTTTTCGCCGGCGAGCCGGCGAGTGATCGTGTTACCGTCTCTTCGTTCGAGAAAGCTCCATATTGTCTCGGGGCGAATGGAACCGATCTGAATGAATCGAACGTCTGCAAGAAGAATTAGACGCTGTACAATAAAATGAAAACTTTATAAGGTACTTTTAGACGTCGTACGCTCGAGTTTGTGACAGGAGGTTAGAGAAAAGAATGAAATACTGGTAGGATGCATTTAGCGGGACCTCGATCAGTTAAGACAATCGGGAGATGTGATTCTAGTGGGAGACATGAATGCCCACATTGAGGGCCTGGACGGATACACAGACCGCAACGGCAAACTCCTACTAGATATGTGTGAATAACATAATCTCATTGTAGTAAACAGAGAGAATAAATGTGAGGGACAAATTACTTGGGAACGAGGGGAAAAGCAGTCCAGTATAGACTACAGCCTCCTTTCAGAAGGAGCGTATGAAAGGTTGACTCTAATGGAAATAGATGAAATAGGTGCCCGCAGCTTAGGAAGTGACCATAAACGGATAACATTGACTTTTGGAAAAATGGGAGGTCAAAAGCAGAAAACGGTAGTACATGACTTGAAATTAAACGATCATGCCAAAAGCGTGGAGGCGAAAATCGAGAGACAACCTACGAAAGATTGGGAATACAGCGAATTGATTGGTTTCATTCAAGGAAAGATAAGGAACGCGAAAGAACGCAACTACTGGAAAAGGAAAAAGGAAACCTAGAAGCTGGTGAAACAAGGAAATCAAGGAAGCTATAACACAAAGACAGCAAGCCTCGAGAGAGCACAGGGAGGCCAAGCGAGTGGGAATGCAAACAGAGGAAATAACTTTGAAGTGGAATCGGTACCGCCTTAAGAAGCTGGAAGTACAAAAACTTGTACAGCAAAAACTTGAACGAGAAAGTGAGCGATGGGTCTCGAATATCGAAAGAATAAAGGCGCGCCGAGAAAGTTTTGGAATCACGTCAAGGAACTAAGGAAAAAGACCGAAGAAGTACAACGTCATGTCATAAACGGCGAAGGCCAGGTACTAAAAGGGGAAGAAGCGGTTTTTCACATGCGCTCAATGATACAAGAGAAGTTCAGAAGAACAGAGAGAGGGCTACAGCATTCAGGGAGTGGGGCAAGCGAAGTGCGTACAGATAGAGAGCTAAAGTTGGAGAATCTAAACTGGAAAAAAGCCGAAGAAATGTTCCAGCTAATAGGGCAACAGGGACGGATGAAATTCCCATTCGGCTGGTCAACCTACTGGGTCCAAAAAGCAAGGCACAAATGATTCGAGCAATCGAAAAAGTGATAAAAACTAAGCAAGTACCGGACAATTGGCGTAAGAGCAGGATGAAGATGATATATGAAGGTAAAGGAGACAGGGCTGATGCAAATTCGTACAGGCCTATTACAGTTACCTCAGTGGTATACAGGCTGGCAATGCAAGCTATAAAAGCGGAACTACAGGCGTGGATAGAGGGGAACAGCATACTGGGAGAACTACAAAATGGTTCCAGACGAGACAGACGCTTAGAGGACAATTTATTTGTCTTAACCCAATGCATAGAGGTGTCAATGGCTCAGGAGCGACCACTATGGATAGCATTTCTCGATATAAAGGTAGCCTACGACAACGTAGATAGAAAACTTCTATGGAGTATACTTGAGCGGGAGGGATTAGGCCAGGACTTTATACAGCTGTTGCAGGGAATTTACAATGAGAGCGAGGTGAAAATTACCTGGGAGGACCAAACGTGCACGGAACCGGTAGTCACAAATAGAGGTTTAAAGCAGGGTTGTCCTCTGTCGCCATTGCTGTTCATGCTGTACATGACTAGACTAGAAAGAAAGCTTGAAGGCAGTAAAATAGGTTTCAATCTATGTTATAGCCGCAAAGGACAGGAAGTGGAACCACATATCCCGGGACTGATATATGCAGATGACATAGTACTACTAGCAGACAGCAAACAGTGTCTGCAATATCTGCTGGGGAAGAAGCCACTGAACTAGGCTTAGGGTTTAGCACAGCAAAGTCGGGAGTTCTAGTTTTCAATGACAACGCCCGTAACGAATCGGTATTAGTTCAAAAAGCAGCAATACCGTGGGTAACGGAATACAAATATCTGGGCATATGGTTAAACGAAGGTCAGGCGTATCTAAAAACTCATGAAGAGCATTTAAAGGGGTACTGACACAAAATTCTGAAGGCGAGATAACTTCGGAGATGGATTGGTGTGAACACATATACATCATCTGCAAAATATCAGCGGCGAATACAGCCTAGAACATATTTAAAATCAATTTTAATGTGTGCGAAACCCAAACAAGCAGCCACCAGAGGACCACGCGCAATCGACATCCCGTGGATATTGTGTAAATAAACAACATCCAAACACGTCACGAGTTTCTGTTTGCCACTTCCGCACTGCCGGCGTTTTTCGCCCGCTCGCCCGGCCCCCGCTCCAATCGGAGGGCCGGAGGGCGGAGCTTCTGCTCTCGAGAACGAACGACCCGATCGTTGGCGGTGGAGGCGCCGTGATTTCGCCGGCTCATCGCGCAGCTGGCCGCGACCAAAGTTCTACTGCGATTCCAGGCACCCTGTTTCTATTACTTTTAAATGCGAATGCATTTCTTAGTCAGGGGTTGTGCTCCGTCGGCGTGCGCCTGCATTTCTCCAGCGCGAGCGCACGTGAGCGCGCGCCTCGTAGTTCTGCCTTCGTCGTCGTCGTCGTAAATGCGAATGCATTTCTTAGTCGGGGGTTGTCGTGCTCCGTCGGCGTTGGCCCGCAGGTGTTATCTCTCCCGCGCTCCTCCTCGCCCCTAGCAACAGCTGTGGCCGCGCTAGCAACCGCAGCAGGTGGTAGCTCGGGCGGGAGTAGCGGAGGGAAAGGGGAGAGGAGGAGCGCGCTCGGGCGTGTGAGGTCGCTCGCATCGCGGAGCTCGGCGGGAGAAGAGAGAGCTCGCGCGCGGGGCGGGCGTGTTGCGCGGGTCTCTCTCCTCCTCTCCGGTACCCCTCTCTCCGCTCGCTGCGCTCGAAAATGTATATAAATGCAGTGGGAGCGCACGCCTCTCTCCGTTACTGCTTGCCGCAGCGCACTCATCGGTGCACCCAATGCATTCGCATTTCCGCACGATCCCCTTCGGGAAGGTGGGGGGAGTTTTTTTATTTACATTGGATGCGAAAACGCGCCGGAGACACGAAAAGCCCACTGAGCGAGCCGCACGGTCGGTGTGCAGGCAGCGGCCACGGCCGCGAAGTGGCCCAGGCTAGCGCAGGTAGCTTGAGTGATAGCTTGTAACCGCTGCCCCAACCATGTCAGCTTGTATGAGAAAGGAGTTAGTGATGCGATGGCGGGTTGCATTAAAAATTGTCATCTGTACCGCTTACGAAAGCGGCAATTGAATATCCGCCGCAGTGCTAAGCCGAACACATCTGCAGGCAGACCGGCCGGCTGCTCCCAGCGCACGTCTTGCCACCCACTGTCTCGAGCGTCGCGCGTCGTTCTTTAGCCGCGGTAGCATTTGCACTCGCAGCGCCTGCGTCACGTGCACGGTCGCTTTTTAATTAAGCGGCTCACGAGATCAGTGTGCGGGGGCATTCGCAGAAAATGCCGGCGATGCGGAATCGACAGTGCTATGGCAGCTCTGCTCTGTGATATCCCTCCGACGGTCACGTGGTCAGCTTTGTTCACACAAAATCCATCGTTTCGCGGCACCCGCTGAAACCGAAACTGGGACTGGCCGCATTGAAGATGCGTCTAATTAAATAACCGTCGCACGCTGAAGAAAATGAGGTTTCACTAGCTACTTATCGCAACAAAAAAAAAAAAACAAGATGCAAAATTTTTGTGTCAGTGCCCCTTTAAGTATGAAAGGCAGAAGAAACGCCTTTATCATGTATCATGAAGCATAGAGCACTGTGGGGATACAACAGATATGAAGTAGTGAGAGGAATGAAGGGAGTAATGGAACCAGCACTCACCTTTTCAAACGCAGTAGTGTGTGTCAAATCAGAGATTCAATCAGGGCTAGTAGTAAATCAGAGTGCCGCAGGTCGATTGGCATTAGGAGCACACAGTAAAACAACTAATGAGGCAGTGCAGGGAGACATGGGATGGGCATCCTTCGAAGTGAGAGAAGCACAGAGCAAAATATGTTTTGAAGAACGACTTAGAAATATGGATGATCAGAGATGGGCGGCCAAAGTGTTACGGCATCTTTACATGAAAAGCGTGGACACACAATGGAGGAAAAGAACCAGAAGGCTCAGGACGGTATATGAAACCTGGAAGTGCAGGAGAAACGACCAAGGCAATAAAAAATGAAGTGAAAGAAACAAACAACGACCTGGAAAAAGGATGGATGCGAAGAAGTCCTTAGATATCTACAGGATCGGAAAGCAGGAGATCCCAAGGGAGAAATTATTCGATAATACCAAAGGGAGTGCATTGCTTTCTAAAGCCCGAGCGGGTTGCTTGCGGACAAAAACGCTTATCCGTGAGCCGGTACAGGAAGAACTATGCGCAGGCTGCGGAAATGAGCCAGAAACCATGCGACATATTGTAACGGAGTGCAAAAGTATCCGTCCAGTCCTCAGTGATGGAGCCATCCAGCTTCCGGAGGCCCTTGGCTTTAAGGTTAGCGGAGAAGTGAACTGGACAGCAGTAGAGGTTAGTAAAAGAAGGTTAGAATGTTGGTGGGAAAAGAGCAGAGAACAATCTGGGAAGACATGCGAACAAAGAAGTCAGACTAGCACAAAAATTTCGTAAAAGTATTTGCTTTTTATTTTGACATTATTTTTTATTATTTTTTTTGCGAGGTGATTGTACAGTAGAGTTGCGACTAAGGCCGCTGTGCAACGCCACCCCGTTACAAAGGGGAAGCCACTAAACATGGTGCGCCCCCAGCGCTTGTTGCCCCCAGCGCTTGTCCGGAAGCCAACGATGCTTTATTCATTGCGAATTAATCATTTTAAAATATTGAATTAAGCGCTTGAGGTCACCGAGAGCTTCCTGGTAGGAACGGGACTAAACCTCTCACCCTCCAAATCTGAGCTGCTTCTCTACCGGTCCTCCCGAAAAGGCGGACGCGGCATGCCCTCGCCGGAGCACACGGACATCAACTTACATACAAAGAATGGCCAACCCATCCCTAAAGTGGAATGTATTCGTATCCTTGGGCTCCTTATACAAGCACTGGGCAGCAATATGAAAACCATCGAGAAGCTCACCACTAAAACAGAACATGATTAGACTCATCATCCGTGTATCCAACCGACGTGGAGGCCTAACGGAAAGCAACCTGCTTAACGGAAAGCAACCTGCTTAGATTATACCACGCTTTCCTCATGAGCCACATAAACTATGTGGCAGCGGCACTTGACTGGTCCAAAGCGGAGGAAACAAAGATCAATACACTTATGCGCAAGAGCATTAAGAGAGTCCTGGGTATCCCAATCACGGCAAGCACCGAAAGGTTGGAACTTCTCGGGGTGCACAATACCCTGGATGAAGTTATCGAAGCACAGAGCACTGCCCAGACACAACGTCTTCTCACAACGAGGGCGGGTCGCCAGATGCTGCGCACCCTGGGCTATAGAGCGGAAGACCTGGAGAAACATACCGTCCAGCTCCCCCCGCATATACGGGAAACCATACATGTTGAGCCTATCCCACGGAACGTGCATCCGCAGCGTAATGAGGGAAGATGCGCAGCCAGAGCGCGAGCCCTCCTACAACACGCGGCGAAGAACACCACAAAAACGGCGTTTGTAGACGTTGCCCAGCATGCAACCCCCGGACTTTCAACGACGGTAGCGGTGGACTTCGCAGGGACCGTTCTATCCGCGGCGACCATCAAAGCACCGACTGCAGCCATAGCCGAGCAAGTGGCGATAGCTCAAGCAATGCAAGACTTGTCACGGCTTAACGTATATACGGATTCTCGCTCCGCGGCCAGGGCATTCCTGTTGGGGAGGATTGCGACGGACGCAGCCAAAATTCTCACCGCACGCAGCGAAGAAGCCTTCTACAGCATTACATGGTTCCGCGCGCACATGGGGCACAGTACACCCAGAAACCCCCAACGTCAACGAGTTTGCTAACGACCGTGCGCGAGGTTTCACGTGCCGCGCCGGTCCCAACGCTATGCCGAGTGACAGGCTGGGCGAGTACAGAGACCCTTTACTCACTTTTCATGAAATCGTTTCCCACTATCAGCTATCAGCTCCCATTACCTCACCCCAAGCTCACACGACCACAATCCATAGCTTTCCGAATGCTACAGACGAATACGTTTAACTGCTCAGAGGCTTACTGCAATCTTAAACACATGCTGTGGCAATGTCCTGCGTTACGTACGGCCACGGACTACAGCACCGAGCACGAATGGACGAGCGCGCTCTCGAGCAACCATCCGCACAAGCAACTCATGGCTGTCCAGAGGGCCTGCGAGAGGGCGGAAGACCAAGGTCTCTCACCTCCTGCGCGGGTGGGGCCAGCGACTACCTGATGAAGACCCCTAGAGGCCATCCAGGATAGTCCCTCAGGAGCTTTAATAAAGTTCTTTGTCTATCTCTCCCACACTTGTTTGAACGACGCTTGAAACGACAATAAGAACAGGCCTTTCAGCTAAACTTGGTGTGGAGCGGAGACTTGCTTACTGTTAGTCAACCTAGATGGCGCCACCACACCACGGCACCATTACCGTATTATGCTTAATTAAGGGCTGGTGAAGAGCTTTTCAAAAAAAATTGTTGGGGGAATTACATTATGGTTTTTTTGACGCTGAATTCGAAAAACATGTTTATTTTATGTGGAAATACACCCAAACCATCTTTTCTCGTCAAAACAAACGACCCCTGCCCGCCGGCGCGGTGAGAGCCCTTCTTAGGTGGTTCGGGTGAAAAGGAAAAGGAAGTGCACTGGGGATATTATTGAGCCCAACTGGGGGCTCACCTGCATACAACCCAGTGCGGTGGGGAGGGGGAGGAGGGGGATATAAAGATTAGAGGAGAAGGGGCTGATAAAGAGATAGGAGGGCGGTGAGAGCCCTGGCTGCCTTTCGCGATTGGATGGCGGCAGATGACGTCATATTCGGAGGTGCCGGCGCTGCGGGGACCGCTCGGCGTGAAGATCTCATTCTGTTCCCGTTCAGATACGGGCTAGAAGGTCCTCTGGTGAACGGAGGGCTCACACATCTTTCCTTAGAATAGGAGAGCCTGAGGGTAGTATAAACGCAACAGGTTCGCTCGCGGCGAGCTTTAGAAAGGGGTTCACCCCCGATGACTCATGGCCGACTTGTTTCTCGGGTGCAGGGAAGTTGAGCAGATATTGGTTCGCCGCTTTCACTACCAGCGCTAGTCACAATTCCTAGCACAATTTTTCAACCCACCATCATCCCCATCATCGAATGTGGAACTTTGTTTTTACATTTGGGCAGGCGACAACAAGCTCTGTGAAGCGCCCTGCGATGCATGCGCACAGGCAGCGCGGCCGCCGTCGGTCGCCGCGTCGCGCAGAGGTGGTGGTGGTACCGGGTCGCTGGTCGGCCGGTCAGCGGAACGTGGCATTGCTGCACATACGCATGTTTTAGAATAAGGGAGCCGAACGTTGATCGCCCCCCAAAAGATAGAGGAACCTAAGCGCAGCCCGCTGGTCCCCGACGAGCTTTACAACGCCTTCCCCAACAGCTCCAGCCGGCTCAGGCTTCACGGATCGTCGCTGTGTTGGGAACTTTAGGCTTAGCACCAAGGGAGCTAGTTGGACGCCGCTATCTCTGCAATTGCGAATGACTATCCTTAACACAGTTTTTCACCACGCTATCATCCCCTTTCTCGCATGTGGAACCTCATTCCTACGTTAATAGTCATTCTAGCGATCGGTGCTGTGCACATTCTTGCGCGCAGGTAACGCCATTCATCGGCCTCTCGCCGCATCTCGTGCTCGGGCAGGTTCGTTTGCTGCCTTCGCCGAGCCTCCGCGACCGGTCGGCGCTCCGCATCGCGATACAAATTCAATCACCTCTTTCGAAATCACCTTGGATGACAATCCCTAGCACAATTTTTCACCACACTATCATACTCTCTTGCACGTTTACCATGCTTTTAGCGACGGCCTTGATTCTGGACGGCAGCGAAGGGTGGTCGCTGCCGCGGAATGTGTGGTGCGAGCCGTTTCGTGCGCCGTACGGGCATGCACGACCAGCGAGTGTGCGGAGCGCTTCCGCGCGCAGAAAACGCTTCATGCTTTCAGCTTGCTTGATTTCTTCTTAAAATCTAGCTATTCAGCTAAGCTGGCGACACAGCCAACAACGTTGATCGGGAAAACGAATGCCCAGAGCGCTGTGGTCCCAAAAATTTTCTAATTCCCTTATATTAATAAATCAGGAACTTGGAGTACCTCCGTATTTGTTTGAGCCCGTCGCTTCGCGTACGAAGCACAGAGCACCAGACGGCACGGCCTGCCCCGCGACTACTCGTGAAGGCAATGTAGTAGCCACGGGCGCTCGGGTAGGAAATCTCTGGTATCTAGGAGTCGCTTTAGGGAATCGCGCAGTAGCATTACGGTTAAAAATCGACGCGGAAGCAACTCTAGACAATGATGATCAACAAAGTGCAGATTACACGCCTGCTTAAATCGGAACTTCGCCCAGAAAACTGGGACACAGCGAAGCGGCAGCGCACGTCGCTGGCCGTTTTCCGATTATGACGCTACTTCCTGTCGCTGCCGCTCAGTTTCTCGCTATTCCGGCGATGCGGCAGGGAGCGGTGGGCGGGGCGTAGGGTCAACTTTAACGACGAATACCGCTGACCCTAAGCTAAAAATGACGAAAAAAACTTTACAGGCATAAACTGACCAATGTAATAATTGTAAAAAGTAGAGTTTTGCCCGGTTTTAAAAGCAGCTAGTCCTCTACAGCCAGATATCCTGTCTGTCGGGACTGGAGGTTAACCAAAAGGCAGTCGGCAGATTGGCACTGGGAGCTCACAGTAAGACTACAAATGAGGCAGTACAAGGCGATATGGGTTGGGCTTCATTTGAGGCGAGGGAAGCGCAAAGTAAGATACGTCTTGAGGAGCGGCTTAGACATTTAGATGAGAAGAACTGGGCGGCCAGAGTGCACAGGTACCTGTACCTTAAAAGTGAAGACACCCAATGGCGGAAGAGGACGCGAAAGATGGCGACTAAATAAAACTTGACCGCGGCAAATAAACAATGAGGGGCAGTTAAAAAGCAAGTGAAGGAAACAGAGACGCTCATGTGGAAAGAGAGGATGGAAAAGAAGGGACCGCTGGGAATCTACAAAGCAAGCAAAAAAGAGATCCGGAAAGAACTTTTATGACAACAATAAAGGTAGTGCATTGCTCTTTGAGGCGCGGGCTGGCTGCTTGAGAACTCGAACTTACATGAGCAAATATTCGTGACAGGATGAGACATGTGTGGGATGTGGCAGGGATAAAGAAACACTCGACCACATAGCAATAGAATGCCAAAAGATTCAGCCGGATAGAATTGGGGGGAAAGTCCTACTTCCTGAGGCACTGGGCTTCGCAGTTGATGGAAGCATTAACTGGTCAGCAGTAGGTATTACTAAGCAGCGGCTAGAATATTGGTGGGAAAAAAGCCCCAGCCAGGGGTAGCGGCAGGACAGAATTAAAAAGAAATCCGAGTTGAGGGACTAAATTTAAATTCAAACTACTAAGATAGGCTAGATGGCGCACGCCGTCACCCCGATTCAAAGGGGAGGCCTTTAATCATCACCACACCGTCGCTTGCGTCAATCGGACAGTGTTGTCTGAGACAACCTTAAAGCCCTGCAGTGCTATGCAACTAAACGAAGCATAGTGCGCGCAGTACCAAGAGCAGTACGCATCGGTACTTCTATGCTTACGTGTACTCCCACTGTTTGTACCACCATTCTTCGCGCAGTACCAAAAGCAGTACGCATCGGTACTTCTATGCTTACGTGTACTCCCACTGTTTGTACCACCATTCTTGCTGATGCAAAGAATGTGCCCTAAATTTAAGCTAAATAGCTCGTTCGGTGAGTTTTTAAGTTCTGCCTAATTTGCGTTTACTTTTTCCGGCCTCCGCCAATCGCAGAGCTGCCTGGTATGACATAGGTTCTGTTGCGGGAAATGAGCTAGTGGGTCGCATGGCTATTCCCTTTTTTCCTAATTATACAGCTTATTTGAGCGAAGATTACGTTAAAAGTGGTGTCAGCATTAATTCTAACGAGGCAATCTTTTGAATGAGCCAAACTTGCAATTTGTCTTCATGGCACCTTTAAAAGTACAAAGAAATTGTTTTGAGATACGAGTTCCTTCATAATTCGCACGAGTACATAATAAACTAGCTTCGCGAGTACAGTGGTGCCAGCGCCGCACCGTCGAAAAAACTTTATTTCCATGCCTAGGAGCTTGACAAATGCATCGTTAAAAATATAGGTACAGAAAAATAATAATTTCTTTACATCACTCAGTCACAAAAGTGGGGACTCTGGGGACAATATCAGTACGCAGCTAGGTTTTCTCGTATAGAGGGTGTTGGCCACGACAACCTGGGCACAGTCATGTCACGGCCGCTGGATGAGAGCGCACGTCAGTGCGCCTTTCATCCAGCGGCCGTGGTCATGTTATCAGGATGCAAAAGAGTAGATTTGGCCTTAGCCGTTTCGGCGCATTGTGGGAAAGCCTGCTGCCGGTAGTGGAAGAAGCCCCTCACAGCATGGCTCAGTGGCTAATGCCTTTGCTGCTGAGCCCAAGGACGCGGGTTCGGTTGCCGGCCACGGCGGCCGCTTTCCTGATGGAGGCAAAAAGCAAAAAAAAAAAAAGATCCCCAGGTGATCAAAATTAATCCGGAGCCCTCCACTACGGCGCAGCTCATCGCCTGCGGCGCGTTAAGTCTCAATCGCCTCGAAGTTCAAACAAAAACAGCGCTTAAGACGGGACACAAAGGAGGAGGCTACGCACACAGTGCTATGTGTGTGTAGCCTCCTTTGTGTCCCGTCTTGAGCGCTGTTTTTGTTTGAAGTATGAACCAACAAGCCAAACACTTCCATTGCTTCGCCTAGCAGTGTTGGCCCGTAACTATAACACGTTACCGGTAATTTAGTAAGTTGGAGGAACTTGTAACTGTTACACCGTTTCCTTTTTACTCACATGAACTGTAACAGGAAGTACATTACAATTAGTGCTTCCTTTTTTATAGGCCGACTTACAGTTTGCGCTTTTCACTTTTTTGGACTTCGTTTTCCAGCCCTCTCCACCTTTCCCTTTTCCACAACACGGTCCCCCTCGCAGTTTAGAAAAGGAGGTCGCTAATCTTCCCTGCAGAGGAGGTTGACCTGTAGGTGATTTCTTGAAACGTTTCCCTCCTCTTGTGTTGAGAAGAAACAAGAAAAAAACTGGCAATTTTTAGGCCTCTGCCGAGGGTAAAGCTGGCCTACCCTTGTACAATTGTAGAGTAACGGAAAAGTAACAACTAACTTTTTCACGTGTACTGCCAAGCTAGTTTTTGAAACTATCTCAAACAGGGTTACTTTTTTGGCTTAGGTAACTAACACACTCTACTGCAGTGGTTCTCAGATTGGGGCCGAGGGGTTGGGGCCGAGCTCTGCGGAAAAGCCAGACGCACAAAAGACAGATTTTATGCGTTTGGGCGACTATTAGCTGCAAGAGCAAACTGTTTGACGAAAGGACACGCATCGGCACAAAAGTCAGCCAATTCTTGGAAATTGTGACAAGGGTCAACATAGTCATCGTGGGGTCCCCCATCACTTTGGCAAGCCCGGAAGGGATCCCCGACCCACACACGGTTGAGAACCGCTGCTCTACTGGTAATATGCCCATCACTGCTTTTTAGTGTTTGTTTGCCCTCTTTTTAAGGCAGTTAAGTCAAAATTTGCTGCTCAAATTGGGATATTTTCAACCTACCGCACTCGGCCAGACTGTGCACTTACTTAAATTCGGGCACTTTATCTCCTTCATTGCCCGTGTATTTCCATTGGAACTCTGCCATCTCCATTTCAGCGCTTCCCTTGAGCTCGAAGTACTGCAAAAATCAAATGGTGCGGCACGCACTAAATTTGAGGAACACCAAAGGCCGAAGTAACTATAACAGATCACAGCTTTCTTAGCTCTTTCTGCGGTTATCCAACAACAAATGGCGATGTAGAATACAAGTAGAGCTGCCATTTCTCACTTTTTTTTTACATTTTCTTTCCATACACGTAACAAATGGGTGAAGCAGCAATTGCCCACTTTGATGCTGCAAGCTGATGCCAGATGTAGACAGAATGAAGAGCAGTAAGCCAACATGAAAAATGTTTGAAGCGTATGGCCCCACCTTACTGTTCTTTCAGATGCTAAACAACCGACGTAAGCTTCACCAGTTTCATCAGTCCCTTCTGATGTGAAATCTTTTGATGTCACAGTGATGATGGCACAAATCGTTTGTAAAAATATATGGGACGGTGGTACCGACTTTCGTGCTGTTGGCTTTTTCTCCATTATATGCCATGGGTGGCGCATTCCTATTCACAGCCAGCCTCGTAATCTGCTGCCGCACGCTAAATTTTAAAGGTCCTTTATGTAAATCCTTTTTGGCACATGCAACAATGTCTGTGTACAGTGTACAAAAGCACGACTGTATGACAGGCATAATTGTTATGCAGTTGGTGCTGGCTCTGCAGTGTAAGCTGCAGAACAGCACAGGTTGTAGGAGATAAACTATTATTGCACTGTTATTAGCACTATTAAATAAACTATTGGATCGGTAAAACACGAAAGTGAGATGGGCAGCGAAATCTGCACCTGAGCATGATTTGCGGGCCGGCAGCTGTCTTGTGGGTGTGTTTGGCAAGCGACGTCCTGCTGGCGGGTCACTTCGGCAAAGGTGTACTGGCGTCATTTCCGTGACGGATATTACGTCAGTAAAAATCTTGGTGTAAAATGTAAAAATGTAAAACCCGAAAACGCACAACCCTAAGTATAACGTACTCTTTAGTACTAAAGGTTGCCTCCCCGCAAGAAGACCCTGTGTGCAGGGGTGCACCCTTTACAGGCCGCTTGCTTCGTTGAACTGACGTCATTTCCGTGACGGATATGACGTCGGTCAAATCTTGGTGTATCCAGGAATAAAACAGTGCCCTGGCTCAGGCCAAGAATAACCATATCTTGCGTACATTAGCGAACGTTGTCTGAATAACTGGCATCATCTGTTGCGCTCGATGTGTGGTGTAAGGAGCAGCGTTTAGCCATTCCAGCAGATTCTAGTCTGAACGGAAATTAACGTACGCAATGCTAAGCTGTTGGGTTGGATTCCAGTGTTCCTGTGCTGCGAGCGGTGTTATGTCGAGATTCCCCTGCCTGGCGTGTTTAATCGTCACTCTGCCGACATGTCTGACTGGGCTTGACACTTTTCAAAAGGCAGTACTTGGCTACATTGCCACTTTGCTGCCAACAGCGATGACTGAATCCGCCGCAGTTGCGTTCAAGGGAGCTACGCGCTTAAAAGCATGCGTTGTGCACTATACAGTGCAGTTATTGATGTCCTGCTCATGGGCAGCCGAATAGTTACTGCCCATCCGGTTTTCCAGTGCTTAACTTAAATTTGCAATACAATACACAGAAGTTGACATATATAAATGTCCCTGCAGAATATATCAATCATATTCGATTATACCTCTAGAAAATTTATTGTTATTTCGAAAAAATCTTACTTCTCAGATTGTTCTTTCATGCGGGGTTAATTTGCATTCATGTAGTGGCTCTCTTATCTCAGAGCTGCTCCGACGAAGGTTTGCACTGCAAGGCACATTTTTCAATGTATAGCTTCCATAAGTTAAAGCGGCCCAGAAAAGCTTCGTGAAGGTGGAAATCAAATGCATTCAGGTGGTAGAACGCATAGCGGGGGATTTTTGAGCCAAGTGTGAGCCCCATACGTTGAACGGATAATTTGTAAACAATTTTTGAAGATAGCCCTTCCCAGCCAATCTGACGCGATGGCGATCGTGGCTGACGCAAAGGCGAGCCGCCCCCTGATTCGCTCAATCGCCGGCGAGGTCGGCCGCCGGCAACGTCACTGCCATTGGCTTCCGGCTGCCTTTCCTCCTTCCTGCGCGACCCCGAGGCAAAGGCGGGTCGTTGCCGCAGCGATTGACGCGTGCCTAGGCGCAGGAATGTAGCTTGCGCAGAACGAAAGTCGAGCGTCGCGATGTCACATGGCTATTCCCAGTGTTTCCAGCTGCTTTGAAAGTAGCAGAGAGGGAGGAGGAATCGATCGGCAAGGGGGGAGAGGTGCATTTAATTTGTTCTGGCGCAGCTAATACTGGATGTAGATCAATAATTCCAACGGCATTGCATCACTATATTGGTGTTACGCGACAATACAGGCCTTTTGTATATTTTACAAAAGGCTTTTCTGGGTCCCTTTAACACCAGTGGATTTACTAACTGCAGATGACTACAAGCGGCAACGTGACCAGCGCCATAGTATGCAGCCTAGCATCGCCCTTTTTTTAAAAACAGACATGCCCACTAGGACGCACCAGCAGAGCGACCATTAAACATATCAAATGAAGCAGTGGGGGCCGTGTACAAGTGTACACACATCCCCAGAACATCACTCATTGTTTCCACCTCAATTAATGAAGAGCAGTGGGAGGGAGCGCTGGGCAGCTCGGACCCCGAGGTCCAGATACTTCTGGTCACCTGCGCTGACAACGTCGCCGCCGGCCTCAAACCGACGGCCACACCGCTCCCATAAACCCGCTTAAGCCTTAATAGAGTGATTTCTCTCTCTCTCGTGTGCTTTATTTACTTCATTGTGGACCTGTACATACTTGAAGGACATAATTCACCACCACTGTGGAAACAACTACCTAGCTCTCCAGGCGAGAGGTGGAAAGAGTAGCCAAGTAGAGTGATGTGCCGCAAGGCTGTGGAATCACATCTGCTCCTTGCAGAACTGAGAAGGGGGAATCGGAAGGGTGCAGCTGGGGACCGTGTGCTAATTAACATTGATATCGCCTTCTTGTGCCAACTCCGTGCAGCGAAATCTGGCTGAAGAAAAATGTAGACTTAGGATATTTGGAAAAAAGGTAGCAGTGCCCCAGTGACTTTCTTACTGGAATCAACAATCTTAACGGGACCCTGCAACACTCTGAGCAGTGCAGTAGACCTGCGCGACGTTTAGATTACACTGCCACGAATATCTGGGCCAAATATAACACGTGTGCGTGAAGCGGTGAGCGCGCAAATCGCTGTGAAAGACGCGGAAAAACCAATCGCGCTCTTCACTTTTCCTCATTATGCACCCCTGGCATGGCCTAAACGACGTCATTGAGGCCATGGCTGTCCTATTGGCTGTCGCTGGTCAACTTCGCGGCTTATTTCTCGCATTTCCTGTGGCGATCCACTGTCGTCTGCGCTGTGTACCAACCTCTTCTATGCCTGAACCTGTGCGCACAGTTTTGGCGTTTCTTTCGTGTTTTGAGTGCGCTAGGAGTTTCAGTGATGCGCTTAATACTTCCATTTCAACCAGACCACCCAACAACAAACGTTTAATGCTTCAAAAACGCCCTACGAGCCCGAGTGCGTGTTTGCGAGCAGGCAGCCATGCTTTCTTTTTTGTGGCACCAGACCGGAAATAGACCCCTCCAAGTTGCGGAGAAAAAGAGAAAACTTCCCGGCCTATGATGTATCGAAGGACACCGAAGAAAACGCCCTCTCCTGGAGAGAGCGCGCCGCTTTCGTCGCGTTGTTTCGCGGTCGAATTGAGAGGGAACAATTATGCGCGATTTTTTATCGCACGCAGTGTCGGTGATAGTGAACAGTCAGTCCGTCAGTGAAAACTTTATTACACACCAGTCAAAAAGGGGGCGTTAAGTGCTCCCTCTCCCCATCAGTCGGCCGGTATCCCTTGGGACTTGGCGGCTTCTAGGGCGAGACCGATGATTCGGAGGTTCGGCTTCGGGTTTCGGGTTCGGCTTTGGGTTTCGGAGGTTCGGCTGAGGAGTAGTGCCTCCCAGGATGCTACGTTTCGGTGCGGTTTCTTGTACGAAGGACACGTCCACATTATGTGGACGAGGTCCGCTCGACCCTTACATTTCTTACATCTTGGATCGACGACTTTGGGATGCCACTTACTATATAGGACTGGGTTCTGGAAAACTCCCGCCTGCAAACGTGTCCAGTAAATCTCCTTTTTTCTACTTAGCTGCGGATCCGCAGGAGATAGTATCTTCCTCTCCAGTCTATAATATTGCGTAAATTCACTGTAGTCACTCGGCCCTTCGTTCGCCGTCATTTGGGAAGGAGGTTCAGCATGCAAGGCTGAGGCCAACGACTGGACATCAGCAGCGGCGGCGTTGGCGGCGGTCGCCCGGACTGTAGGACCTCGGGCGGTCGCATGTGCTTTCTCATTCCCAATGAGTCCCCGATGAGCTGGTGATCACACTAAAGTTACCTCTTCGGTTGTAAAGTTTATGTTTGCGAGGATACTCCAAGCGGCGCTGGAGATCCTCCCTCGGTCGAAATTTCTGATGGCCGATTTAGAGTCGCTCACTATCGTTCTAATTTCCGGCCGGGTCATTGCTAAGGCAATGGCTACCTCCTCGGCCTCCGTCGTGTCCCTACTCAGTAACGTGCAACACGAGACTGGGACCCCGCTTTCAGTAACCGCTACTGCTGCGTAAGCGGTTTTACTCTGATATGCCGCTGCGTCGGTGTAAAGGACGTCCGTCTGTCCACCGTATCTGGTTTGCAGGGTTTTGGCTCTGCTCTTTCGTCTAACTTCGTGATACGTGGAATGCATGTTTCTGGGCATGGGTGTTACCTTAATTTTCTCCCTGATCGACTTTGGTATTTCGCGTGTATCTTTGGCTAGTTCACTGGTCTGGTATCCCAGACGTTCGAGTATTTTGCGACCCGTCCTGCTGCCCAACAGTCTCTGCTGTTGCGATGCATTTGCCGCCTCTATGAGTTCATTTAAAGTGTTCGATACGCACAAACTAAGAATATTGGCCGTTGACGTGTTCGGGGGAAGACCTAGCGCACATTTGATTCTCTTTCTTATTATTATGTTCAACTTATTCTCGGATTTTGTCAGCCTCATGTAGGGGGCTACGAAAAGGATCCTACTGATACCGAAGGCCTGAAACACCCTGAGGAGGTTTGGCTCCTTCTTCCCCCATGCTTGTTTGAGATGCGTTCCATCATTTTTGCAAACATGTGCCACCGCATTTTCTAGTCGACGTATGGTCTCCGTGTTTCTGCCGGTGTCCTGGACATAAAGCCCCAGTACTCTTATCTTGTCCCTCGCGGGGATTTGCTGTCCTCCTACTTTAAGTCTTATGTTGTGGCTGTTCCTGCTCACTTTCCGCTTGTACTGGGGACGAGGAACAGTGCCTCGGATTTTTCGGCCGAGCACTTGAGTCCCAAAGTTTCTAGGTAGTTTTCAATTTCATCTATGGCTTGCTGTAGTATATCTTCAATGCGCCCGTCACTACCACGGTTGATCCACAGAGTGAGATCGTCCGCGTAGATGGTGTATCTCAGATCTATCTTATCGAGCCTCTCGGATAGTCCTATCATGGCTACGTTAAACAATGTCGGAAATAGGACCGACCCTTGAGGCGTGCCCCAGTTACCTATATGTTCCGGAGGGAGGCACTATATATATGTTAGCCGTACGATTTGAAAGGAAATCCCTGACATAGTTGTATGTTTTGGTCCCCACGTTTAGGGCACTCAGGTGGCGCAGGACGGCCGAATGTCTGACGTTGTCGAAAGCTTTGGCTACATCGAGGCGGCCAACAATGACTCTCGTACTGTCAATTATATCCTCCTTGATTTGTAGCATTACATCACAGACCGAAAGGTTCGCCCTGAAAGCTATCATGGAGTCTGGGTACATCCCCTCGTCTTCTAGATACCTACCAAGTCTGGTTTGAATTACATGTTCCATTAACTTGCCAACACACGATGTGATGGAGATCGCTCTTAGATTCTCTAAACCTAGTTTCTTGTCGGGTTTCGGGATGAGTGAGCCGTTTTCCATTCCGGTGGAAGCTCGCCCCTGTCCCAACATCTCTGCATATAGCCGTTTAGTTCACGGATGGATTCGTCAATCTTATTGCTGACTCTGTCCGATCCAGCGGCCGTTTTGGTCTTGAGGCGATTTATCTCGGCTCTAACCTCCGCGATCGTGATCGGGGCGTCGAGAATCTCGTTCACTGCACCCGAGTAGTCGGGAAGACTTTCTCGGGAGGACGGCCCCAAGTATCTGCTCCGGATTTCGTCTAACAACTCTTTAGTGGTCCCGTCGAATTTATAAGTTAGGGTTTGTAGTTTCTGTCGCGCTTCGGACTTAGTCATGCTTGGGTCAAGGAGATACCTAAGTATCTTCCACGTTTTCGCGTTCCCCATTCCCACGTTCATCTGATCGCATATGTTCCCCCAGTTTATTCGAGTCAATTCCAAGCAGTATTCCTCGATTGCCTTATTTAGGGAGCAATCTTTTTGCGCAGATTTCTGTCCCACCTCTTACTTTTAAGTTGCCCTTCCAGTTCCTTTTTCTCCACAGGCTGACGAGATGACTGTCAATCGTTTCTGTGTTTTCGTCTGTTTCTAGCTCATCCGTTGCCGCTTGTGCGGCATCCAATATCTTTCTACTCCACGCGGCGATGTCGCTTATTGGTTCGCCCACCGATGCATGTGCGTTGCGGAAATTTTCCCAGTTAGTGATTTTATGTTTGCGTTTCTTCGGAACCGGAGGACCATTGCTCACAACTATCTCTGATTTTGTGGTCGCTGCCCAGGTCTTCCCCCGTGTTACGCCACTCGGCCTCGACTTCCCCGTGCGTGAGGGTAAGATCTGGTGTCGTGTCCACTGACACACTGTTGCCCTGCCGAGTGGGGTTCGTGGGATCGGTGATGAGCAGCAGGTCGTGTCGCTGAATCTCTTCGTTCAGTATCCTGCCCTTGACCAAGGTTTGCCTATAACGGTAACCCCACGCCGCATGCGGAGCATTAAAGTCTCCCACAACTAGCAAGGGAGCACCATTAGCAAGCCTTTTGACTCTAAGGAACAGGTCTCCAAAGTCACATTTCCTTTGTTTGGGCGAACTGTATACGTTCAGTACGAATAAGCTCTTGTCGGTACGGTTTCGCGGAATGACTTCAATTAACGAGTGATCTATCTGGGTGTTCCCAGTATCGTGCTGCATGGTCGTTACGTTTCTTCGAACAAAAGTGGTTACCCAAGTGTCGTTTCCGGCACCCGGGTATGCTTTGTATCCTGCCAATTTAGAATTTTTCCCACATTCTTGTATCGCATGTATTTCCGGACGATCTCCGCCGTTGTCCAGGAAAGTTTGTAAGACCGCACGTTCGCTGCCGTATCCCCTACTATTCCACTGCCAGACTAAGAGATGAGGGTGTGGCCTACGATCCATCGAGTCCACCTGCATCGACTCTCGGTCTACTGGCCCCGATTCCTTGGCGGACTTAATTTCTTCTATCGGTTGCTGCATGGCCTTTAGTTTCTTCGTTGGAAATTTATGTTGCTCTCTTAATTCCCTAATCAGTTCCTTCTGAGATCTATTCTGCTCCTGTAGCTCGTTTGTGATTACTGCGTTTGCATCCTGGGTGACCCCACTTCCCCAGCCTACCTTTGGTGTGCTGTGCTTCGGCGTCTCACGGGCACCAACACTGGCACTGTACAGGTTCGTTGTATTGTTCGGTGTTTCTTTCCTCAACGATGGTAGTCGAGGAAACGAGACCGATCTGTTTCTCGACTTGCTGCGCTTCCGGGATTTGCTTCCTCCACGGTCCCAGCTTTGGTCTTGACTTTTGCGCTGCGTGTTCTTGCTGGTTGAAGGCCCATTGCCTTGCCGTTGTTTTCCGTTCTCTTCTTTGCTTTCTTGTCTCCTCGTCGAGCTTACGCTCCCATTGCCTCTTAATTAAGTACGGGATGCGATAGAGAGCTTTGCACCTTCTGTCCCCTGTTTCGTGATCCTTTCCGCACAGTTGACATTTTGGCTTGCAGTCGTGTTCGCCGGTTGGGGATGGCGGGCTTCCACATTTTCTACATTTCTCAGAAAATTCGTTGTTACATACAGACGTCGGAGCGATAGCCCACTTGTCCGCACTTGAAGCAGACTTCATGTTTCTTGCGATAGAGGAAGCTTTGTATGGGCGATTCCAGAATTCGCACCCACTTCGGGACCCAGGAGACGCCGAAGGTGATAATCACCGACTCCGATGTACCCATCCTACGAACTCCGAGAACGGGCGGGTTTGTTGAATGAGAGAGGCCGACCTCCAATTCCTCTTCGGTGATGCGTCGGTCAATGCCGTGCAACACGCCTCTACCGCAGTCTTCTGGGGCGGCCATGTAGGTTGTAACTTCGTACACTTTACTTCCGAACTGTAACTTCTTCAGTGCGAGTACTTTAAGGGCGTCTTCTTTCTTCGGCGCGCTGTACGTGATGGTACCTTGTATCTTGTTCAGTACGACTTGATCCTCTTCTTTTCCTCTTTCCCAGTGTACGTTGGCGGCGAGTCTAATCTCCAACATAGACGAGGGAAAGCTTTGTCAGCTCTAATCCTTCCTTGGGTCTCAGAATTACCTTGTGGTCCGTGTGGGGTAGTCGTGGTAGTCGCGAGGCGATAGGCCTTCCTGCCAGCTGCTTGCCAGCCTGCAGAGCTTTATTTTCTCCGGCGGGTGACCCCTTGACCTTTTTCTCGAGTTCAAAGGCTGCTGCCGTGCAGATGTCATTGGTGGTTTGTTTCTCCCTTCGACCTTGGTCTTGTAATTCCGTAACTTTCTTGATCACTTTCGTGATCCAGCTGGATTCCTTAAGTTCCGACGGATCAATATCCGTGCCTTCGACCGTCACTTCAATCACCATTTTCGTCGGCCACGCGTGGGCCGCCGTCGGGAAACGAGAAACAACCGACGGCAGCGGTAGCCCGGGCCGCCCAGCAGCTAAGCCTAAGCTAGGCGAGGCCTAGCGAGGCGCTCGGCGTGGTCGATCGGTAAAGCGTCCAGAAAAGTCTTAAATGTCCACTCACAGGTTCAAAATTGGTGCCCATGGGGTCCGTAGATGTTCCAACAGAAGCACACACCACTTTCAAACCAAAAAATTGCTTTGTTCCGCCAGAGAAAAGAACATTTTGCGGAGCCGACGTGATGCGCGTCCGCTCCCGCTGGCCCCCTAGCGGAGTCCCCTGATAGTGAACAGGTTTTCGTAATTCTTGCGGGAGGAGATTGTTGAGCCAATAGACTTTACTCAAAAATACATTCCGAGTAGTCGATGGTTAGTGCTGCAGGGCCCCTATAATGATGGGATTAAAATTTTACTCATTTTTCTAGAGAAACAACAACCTGTGATTGCATGAACCATGATTGGAGAACTGAAATTCTGAAACATTTTTTTTGAGTGGTAGAGCAACAAACAAATGGCCGCATGCCACGTGAATTGGTTGTGACAAAAGGCCGGGCCATCGTGCAAATTCCCGACAGTTAAGAACAGATTCTGCATACCTGCATGTTGCCGCCACCGCAATCTTTTTTCATACCCTGTGTAGTCATGACCGTTCCGGGAGCCAGTTTGCCTGCTATATAGGCGCCTGCGTAGACGTCCATGAATTTGTTGCTGCTATCTCCCGTGATTTTCACTGACACAGAAAACGAAAAGAACAACAAAGAACCGTCACACAGTGACATCTTGTCCGGCTATCAGACATGCAGAGCACGAATAAGAGCTTCCTGAATAGCCGTATTATTTTTCATTCTTAACGGTCTTTAGCGAATGCAGGCGACGATTCATGCCACAGCACCATCTGCTACATGGACACACAAGCATGATGCATGTACAGGTAAACCTTGACGTAACGATGTTGACAGGTAGAAACGAAGCCAAATGCTAGACATCAGTTAAGGTGAACTCCCCCATCAAGGATTAATTTCAGAGCTGAAAAACTGCGTGAGTTGTGCCTGCTGCTTTCTCACAAACTTAGGCACTGCACGGCGCTTCAAAGAAGGAAGGTCAATCACCCGCGCAATTCAAGTATCACTTTACCGCACTCAAGATGCGAGGGTGCTAGCTGGGGTGGTACTATACCAGGCGGAAACATCCTTACCAGCAAGACTGCATTAAAAATTGCCCGCTTTTCTTGAAGACGCAACTTCTCGTCGTTTTCTGGCAGCAGCACACCGACGAACTGATACCACAGATAGAACTGGAGATGCACGACTACACGCCGACAGGACCGTCTATCACCTCAGTATTAAGTCTGGAATTGAAACCGCACTCACGCGTCCATGGAAACGCACGGTAGTTTGCGGTGCGGGCAAAAAAAAAAAAAAATGTGAAGGGTAGTTACTCTTGCTAGCTGGTGTGGTGTCACGCTACACAAGCAAAACCAGAAGTGACTGCTACGTTATAGCTACGTTACCCACTTTGTTCATCATCATCATCATCATCATGGCGAATTTCGTGTTTAGGAGATTCCAGAATGTTTTCATTGCTGCTGGCTCTTTACGGTAGTGCGAGTATTCGCTAAATTAGTTCATTTCTCCGGTAGATTTTTGAGTGAAAGTGTAAAAAGCAATGAGTGATCAGCTTGCTGACTTTTTTACACCAAGGTTAACCGCCGCGACGTTTCGTTACACCGAGGTCGCGAACACATGTACTTCAATGGGGGTGGCAATGGGGAACCGAAAAACTTGGTTAAATCCAGGAATTCGCCACACAAAATTTCGTTACATCCAGGTTTAACTGTATGAGTTGTCTACAGCGCATGTGCCTACAACATGCATGCACCCCGAGCCAGAATTTGCGGATGTGCTTTGGCAATGCTACTCCTCCCTTCAGCCTTCGCTGTGGCCGACACTACTGAAGCCTGCACTGCAGTGTTGTCAAAGCAGGCAGCGCATTTCACCAGCCTACTCATGATAGAAAACCACGTGGCAATCTCCAGTTCTGCACTGAAACCGAGAAAGAGCTCGGCCACAAACGCTATTCAGCTCTTGTGTTCCATATTCAGATGCCACGCTCACCGACTTAGCAGTCCGTATACCTCTGCTTGAGATTGCCCTCTGAACAAGGCGCAGCGGTCACGATGCTTTTTTTTTAAAATTTTCACCACTCATCTTGGCAATTTTGCTTTGTCTACACACACACACAAAAAAAATGAAATTCCACCCGAAGTCGGCGTGTCGCTGTCGCCGCACTCAATTTTAAACACGTGCATACCTCTCAGTCGATTCCACCCAGACCCTCTATCATAATCGCTCAGCTTCATTGGTAGCTAAGGTTGAGTATGGAAACATTAAAAGCCTCAGAGCCCTGTCGGCAGAGCACTTTACTGCCTCACACGCCACTAAAAAGTGCGCAGCAGGCCTGGGTGGCACGGCAACACGGACGCATCGCCCTACACGGCATCAGCACATAACACTCACCACAGGCCTTCGTGATTTCAAGTGGTCATTTGAGGCAAGCAGGAAAAAGCAGCACATGTATACGGATGACACCGACCCACCGCTAACCCAGCAAACCACGAAAGTCTAATGTCATTTAAGGACATCCACGTGATGTGCATACAATGTTTCACCCAAGATCATCTGCTTGTGGGCATCCATGCGATGTCGCTGCCGGCGTGTTCTAACATCATTAGGCGATGTCGCTAGGATGGCCCCAAACTTACATTTTTCCTTATTTTGAGAATTCGCATTCGTAGCGGTGTACATATAGGGGCCCCGGCCAGACCAAAAGTGTGTCTTAGTTCAACTCTTCCCCCATCCCAGTCTTCTGTGAAGTTTCGAAACATTTTCTGGCCTGTTTCTAATTAATACGTCAAATGAGGAGTGCGTGGTTATTTGATTTTGAATTCAAATCAAATGTATTTCGCGTTGGTGTTTGATTCAGGAATTCAATTCAATATTTTAAGCTGCTTTATTCCGGTGTATGAACAGATTCATGAATGCAAATCGAGTGCTTGTTACCAGGCGTGATTATTCAATTTTTTTAAATCTTGATGGATAATTGGCGCACAGCAAATATTCAGAGGGGCCCGTTTGGGTTGTCTCCTTGGTCTGCTAGTTGCATATCAATAAAGTGACCGGCTCGGCCCCCGCTGGAACCGTGCCTTTAAGCATCGGCAAGGTGTGCTGACTTTAAGCTTCATTTGCAGTATGCAGTTAAAGGTGGGTAGTGACCACTGGGCGCAGCCTAGCTGACTTTAGCAGCTCGTTCTACCAGTTAGGGAATGGACTGGAGGTCAGAGCCGCCCAACGCCCCCTCCCATTGATGAGGGGTAAGGGGTTTGGGGGGCATGCCCACATATTGTGCACGATGTCACCTCCACATAGGGGTGATGGGTATTGATCAGGATATATACGATGAAGGTATTTGCGACACGGAAGGGCGTCAGTTCGAAGGAGCCGACACCAGCGTTCTTAAAAGTATAGGAAGTGAGGGGCGGGCTACAGGGGGTACTTCTGGTAAAGGCGGCGTAGTGTGCGGTGCACGTAATAGGGTGTGCAAGCGGTAAGGATTGATCTCCGTGGTTAGGGGTAACAGAAGGGCCTGCTCAGGAACTAAGATCTCGAGCTGCTGTGTCGGCCGCCTCAATACCTACTAAGCCGGTGCGGGCAGGTGTCCACATGAGCTCCAAGGGGTTTGTGGAAACAGTCCATATATCTGTAATAACAAGCTCATTGCGTGCAACCTGAGCACCAGGACGCGGGTGCGATTCCCGGCTGCGGCGGCCGCTTTTCTGATGGAGGCGAAAAGCAAAAACGCCCGTGTGTACGAGATTTCGGCGCTCGTTAAAGATCCCCAGGTGGTCAAAATTAATCCGTAGCCCTCCACTACGGCACGCGTCATCGCGTGCGTTGCGTCGGCGCGTAAAACCCTACAATAAATAAATAGCGCGAATGACGCACGCGGTGATGAGCGTCCCGGCCACATTAGCGACAGAACTTCTCTCACCCGGAATGTCTTATTTCCCTCCACCTCACCCGTATTTTTATCATCATTATCATCGTCGTCGTCGTCGAAACATTTTTCATATCCTTTCCAAACGAGGGCAACCGATTAAAGCCTGCCGATCAATCGGGTAAAAACCTTTTAATAGACACCCAGCCCTAATATTTTACAATGTTTAAGCCGCGAATTATTTATATTTCAAAAAGCGCACCGAGAGCGAAAGTTCCACCTTACATTTATTTTACATTTGCGCGTCCCTTGCTGCCTCCACGTGTTTGGGAAAAGTGCTTAGACAAGCTCCACCAATCCCGTTTCACCACGCGTTCGCAATTTGTGATGTCACATAGTGCGAAAAAGTGTGTGGGGAGTGACCGGTTTTCGCACTTGTAGCGAAAAACACGGGGGGGACGACAGACACCCACAGTCGCTATTTATTATAACTTCAGCAAACACACACAGGGGTTCAGTCAGCTATGAAACGATGATGAGAAGCCCTGCCAATGGAAACGCAACCTACAGAAGTGTTTAAAGCTTACTGCAACCATGCATGCGGGCTTATCAGCAAGCCAAGAATGCCGGGAGTGCGCAGTGGGCTCTCCCAATCGCGTAGGTCCCAATAGAGAAGCATCGCAGATGTTGAGTCCTGCAGGCGTCCTACAGGCCAGAGCACACAGCGGAGGAAGCTGCGTGCTCTGGCTATTCATTAAGCTTGTGCAGTCGACCTCTACGATTCATCTTCCGCAAACATTGAAAGGAGAGAAAGCTTGTAGAAGTTGTAAAAAAAATAACTACTGTCATGAAGCAGACAAAGATCAAAGAACAAACCTTTTCCAATGTGCTGTAGTGTTCTATTGAGCTTATTTTAGTCGTATGGTGCCCACACTGAAGTAGGGGTTTATAAGTTAGTGATAACATGGTTCCCTGCTTATAAGAGAAATCTCAAACTGCTCCCCGGTACGTGCCTCTTAAAAAAGGGTTCAACTGTAATTACAACCCACTCCGGCAGAAACGAAATTTTGGGTTGTAGGTTTTAAAAAAGGCTTTTCGGAAATGATCCGAAAGCTTCGTCCATACTCACCGGTATACATTGTTTTGTCAGCAGAATCCTGCTTAGCATCGATCGTGAGAGTATATGTCGTGGGAACGAGATCAGTACCGCCGATGGTTCCATCGTTGCAATTGAAGTTTACGTCGCACAGCGCTCCTTGGAGAGCTAGCAGGAGCACCATCCCCAAATGCAATGCCTCCTGCACAAAAACATTCTCGTTAGGTCCGTGCATCCGTTTTCGAAACTCAGTGCAAAACCAACAGATCAGGTGGACTAAGATCGTGGTGGACAGCGGAAAACACTGGTACAGCGTTGTTAGAATGTGCACGCGCGGCGTGGGTGAGCGGGTGCGCATGACAGTGCGCGCATGCGTGTGTTCACACGCCACATCTTCGGGCAGAAAAAATGCTCATGTGGTGCTTTTGGGTGCCGTGATTGTGGTAATCGTGCACAACAATTGAGAGCCGGCTCATTAGCCTCGTATACAAATCGGGTGGCAGCGCGCCTTGGCTGCAATTTCCAGAGGAGTAGGTTTCTGAGGCATATAACAGGGTTCTTAAAGGGACCCATGCAGAAAAGCCTTTTGTAAAAGTTACAAAAGGCCTTTATTGTCGCGTAGTACCAATATAGCGATGCAATGCCGTTGGAATTATTGATCTACATTCACTATTAGCTGCGCCAGAAGCAATTAAGTGCTCCTCTCCCCCCTTGCCGATCGATTCCTTCTCCCTCTCTGCTTCTTTCAAAGCAGCTGGAAACACTGGGAATAGCCATGTGACATCGCGACGCTCGACTTCCGTTCTCCGCTAGCTACATTCCTGCGCCTAGGCACGCGTCAATCGCTGCAGACCCGCCTTTGCCTCGGGATCGCGCAGGAAGGAGGAAGAGCAACCGGAAGCCAATGGCACTGACGCAGCCGGCGACCGACGATCGGTCGAATCAGGGGGGCGCCTCGCCGTTGCGTCAGCCGCGGTCGACGTTGCGTCAGCCGCGGTCGGCTCGCTGCGGCGGCGCGCTCATCGGCTGAGAAAGGCGATCTTCGAAAGTTGTTTACAAATTATCCGTACAACGTATGGGGGTCACACTTGGCTCAAAAATTCCCCGTTATGTGTTCTACCACCTGAATACATTTGATTGCCACCTCCACAAAGCTTTTCTGGGCCCCTTTAATGACACGCACTACATACTCCTGGCTAATTTGATCAAACATGCAGTGTGAGCAAAAAAAACATTTTGTGGTATTCGTTGTGGTATTCGTTGAAGTTAGAGAAGCTCAGAGTAAAATATGCTTTGAGATGTGGTTGAGGGCAATGGATCAACGAATGTGGGCAGCTAAGGTTTTTAGGTACCTATACTTGAAAAGCGTGGACACGCAGTGGTTAAGAAAGACTAGAAGGCTAACGATGAAATACGGAAAGAACAGTGGGGAATCCAAAACAGCCAAGGTAACCAAAAAAGAGGCAAGGCAGATTGAAACGAATAAATGGAGGGAAAAAATGGAAGCTAAAACGTCGTTAGAGATGTACAGGGCTGAGAAGATGAACATCAGAAAGGAAAATTTCTACGATAATTCCCAGGGCAGTGCTTTGCTTTTTGAGGCTAGAGCAGGTTGCCTGCGAACTAAGAGTTTTGTGAGGAAGTATTCACAAAATGATGGGGTATGTGTGGTCTGCGGAAAAGAAACAAACTATGCGGCATATAGTGTTAGAATGTGAGGGTATCCATCCCAATTTACATGAGGGGAATATTGGGCTTTCAGAAGCCCTAGGATTTAAGGGTATCAGAGAGGAAGTTAACTTCAAGGCTGTAGAGGGGACGAAAAGAAGATTAGAATGCTGGTGGACGAAAAGCAGAGAGGGGAATATTGCCTAGGACAGTTACCACCTGTAACAGGGAAAAGAAAGTATTTCGGGCCTAATAAGCTTAGTGCCTGCCCTAAGCAGCGCTAGTATTAAACCAAGAGTGTAAAACATGGTTATATTAGTCCTTTTTGGTAAGGTGACATGTCATCACCCCGCTTCAAAGGGGAAACCAATAGGAATCATCATCATCATCATCGTATAGCAAGCCGAGTTCCCGTTCATGGGCACTCACGTTTATATGGAATGCAGCAATTTCCTAGGATCTGTGTTAGAGGTATAGCAGAGTGGACTAACGTGCCCGGTACATGATCTGCGCACTTGCGCATGGGCACAGCTCGTTCCGTAGCCTCTGCGCACGCGCAGTTGCCCCGGTGGCTACGGCAACAAAGCCCACTCTGTATACGAGAACAAAATTTGGTTTTGCCGAACTTCTGCGCGAAGTAGACTATGCTATGCTTGCGCGGAGCTATGGAAGAGTGCCGTCGATGTTGATATCCTCAAGGGTTTTGTAGTGCCTGGTGAGGTAGTGAGGGTTTTGTAGTGCCTGGTGAGGTAGTGAGGGTTTTGTAGTGTCTGGTGTGGTAGTGAGGGTTTTGTAGTGTCTGGTGTGGTAGTGAGGGTTTTGTAGTGTCTGGTGTGGTAGTGAGAGTTTTGTAGTGCCTGGTGAGGTAGTGAGGGTTTTGTAGTGCCTGGTGAGGTAGTGAGGGTTTTGTAGTGCCTGGTGAGGTAGCGATTGTTTTGTAGTGTTTGGTGAGGTAGTGAGGGTTCTGTGGTAGTGAGGGTTTTGTAGTGTCTGGTGTGGTAGTGAGGGTTTTGTAGTGCCTGGTGAGATAGGGTTTTGTAGTGCCTAATGAGGTAGTGAGGGTTTTGTAGTGCCTGGTGAGGTAGTGAGGGTTTTGTAGTGCCTGGTGAGGTAGTGAGGGTTTTGTAGTGCCTACGCTGCTACACGGTGGGCGCTCTCGGCAGCCAAGGTCGTTGCACTGGAAAAAGCCTCTCACACGATTCGGTATACATGGGCGAGGAACGCCAGCAGTCGAGGAAGGGGGCTGTAATGAACGACAGGAAGGAAGTCCGAGGGAGAGGGCCTCCACCTGCAGGTCCTTTAGGGGTGTTGCCCAGCAAGCTGTGCTTTGAGCGAGGCGTCCAGAGCCCTTGCGGCATTCCCATAAAAGGCTAGTGGCGACCCTGCTGTGGCCGTGGTATGCTGGAGTGTGCTCTGGGAGAAGAGCCGGAGGCAGGTGCTGAGGAAAAGGGAGGAGCTTTGCCAAAGAAACGTCCGAGCCAATGCCCACTCGCGTCCAGCGGATGTAGGGGGCCGTGGCGGAATGGCCCGGCGATCGGGCACGGTTCTCGGATAACGTCACGCCATGATTTGCCCACTTTTCCCATTTCAAAGAAAGCGGAAGATGGTGGCAACAACCCGGTTGTTTCATTCAGCCAGTGGAGACAGTCATGACAGCAGCCATGAACGTCAGCAGCGGGAATAGAATCGCACGTCCGAACTATGCTCGCCTAGTCGATGTGTGGCCAGTTGAGTTTAGCGTACTATACAACTGTGGCGTCCACTGTGCCCGCAGCCACCGTCCAGTTTGACACTTGCGGCAACCTGTTAATCTCAGGGACGACCTGGGGGGAGCCCAGCTGCCTCTCGTGATGGAGGTGTTCTTTCAGGCAAGAACTTTGCTCTTGGTACGACGAAAGCGTGCCCCACTGGCCCGGAAGTGCCCGTCTATGACAGTCTGGGCGGATCTGGGGCCAGTCAGATAATCCGCGTAGGCAAAAAACAGCAGTGCGTCGCTCCCGGCTCTTCCGGCAGTGGGAAGCGAGCTATTTGAGTATGCTTGGCCTGCCGCTGAAGCTGAGGCTCAACGACGAGGAAGCAGAGGGCGGGACCCTGCTGGACTCCACACTGAATCCTGAAGTCAAGCGATACGCGCCCATTGACCACAAGGTCCACAACGGCCGACCGCAGCTGGCTGCATACACAACGCACGCAGCATGCTCACGAACCTGTTCCCACCGGTGACGCTGTGATGACGTCACATATCCGTCCGCCTTCGCGGGCCCCCTTTGCAAAATGGTCAAATCGTTGGCGGAAAAGCAGCAAGCCACTCTGGCAACACTGTGCACCCGCTGCGCCGCCATTAGAAAGGAAGCGAAAAGGCTGCGAGCACAGAGTTTCTATGGAGTAGCTACCGTCCACCGTCCACGTAATTGCATACGCGTCCCGCAAGTGGTGTTTCCCACTGCAGGATGGGAAAATAACTTTGCCGCCCTTCCTTCGATAGAAGAGCGGTCGACCACTGAAAGGTCCTACGAGTACGAGCGATCATACGTCAGCGTGGAGTCCTACGTTACGCCATCCGTCAGTGTTGACAAACAGCAGAAAGCAAAGGTAGGATTTGTTGCTAATAAAGAATAGCCTTAGCGCTGCCTCCTTGTTTCGTTGTCGAGTTTTAATTGTGTTTAATCGATGCGCCCTTGCCCCGTGGTAGCGGCGGCTGGCCGCTATGAACGGGCTATGAAGGGTCCGCCTCTGCTGAGCGCTCACTTTGCGTATGTGCAAACTTTCAAAACTATTTCGCGAAAATGACCAAAGCATGCATAATGAAACTGATTTTGATGTCTCTGCTAGAGGTCATGTTTGCCATTCACCGCCTCTGTACTTGCGGCGCTTATTTTTTCCGTCGGTGAATGCGGTGCTAATGCGGGAGCGATAGGTCGCACGCGTGCGTCAGCAGCGAGCAGAGGCGCAGTCGACCTTGAGAGGAACTCAGAGGAAGGAACAAACACAGAAGAAATAGGAGAAAAGAAGGGCACGTCTCGACTCGCCCCAGACGAGCCGTTGTGCAGCGGGGTAGATAAGCGGAAGCGATTTGACCAGCGTTAATCTTGGAAAGGTAGCGCAAATCACCACTTTAGGAGAGAAATGACTCGCGAAGCCGTGGGCGAAAACGTGCAACCGCAACGGCGTTGCTACGACCTGCTTCCTTTCTAATGGCGTCGTCGCGTTCACCACCAGTGTTACAACCGCTGAATTCTCAGTGTTGTCCGCCTTTTTGCAAAGGGTCTATACCGCGCAATCGGGAATCCATTCCCACTGAACGTGTGGACGTGGCGGCGCGTCCACACGTCCGGAGCGACTAGCAGACGACAGCGCGGAGGAAGCCAGGCACGCATCCAGGCACCCTCTAGATCGCCAAAAGCGCCCACAAAGGCAATGGCACGCTTCTCCGGCGCCCGCAGTTGTCACTTCCACATACGTCGACCACGCCGCGTCGGAAAAGCCGCCCTCGAACCTGGTACAACCTAAAACCGCGCGGCCACAGTGCCAAAAACAGGGTCCATTCCCCGCGTCGGGCCGCTGCGGTCGAGCGCAAACATGCGGAGGCATTTTTTCTCCAGGATCGCCGCCAGGGGGCGAGGAGTGCCGACGCATGTACACGTCGCTCCGCCTTTGGACTCCAAATTCGGCGATATTTTGACCCAACGTGACAAGAACTCATCATCACAAGATCCGGGAAGGTCACCCGACCATGTGGAACTAAAAATCACAGGTGGGCGACCATTTTTAGAGATTTCGTGAAGCTTTTTCGAACATCGACGGGAGCCGCCACGCTAACCCTAACCTCGCTTTCGGCCACGCCGGAGCGGGGCCGGGCGCGGCCCGACATCGGCGGGTCCCCTTATCGGAGCGGCGCTAGGACAACGCCCACTCAGAAAGATGGCCACGGCCATGCGTGTGGAAGTAGACGGCGTGGATATTGATCCACAAACATGCACAAGATCGAATGGATGGAGGACGGCAGGAGAAAGAATCAAGAAGACGGACGGCGACGCGGTAGGCCTACCGCCGGCGCCCGGCAACAACAGCGAGCGCGCCAAGGCCACGCCTTGCCGCCCGCCCATTAACAAAGGCAAGCTGTTGAAGAGAGCACGGATGCCGGAGCTCCCGCGCGGCGATATGAAGATAATCGTGCGGCCGCGTGGAGGACTCCGGGTCGGCGACGTGGCTCGAGTAGAGCTGTGCAGGGCTCTGACGGCGGCGGCGCAGATCGCAGCAGAAGATTCAAGAGAAGACGTGGTGTGTCCGAACAGCCACCAGAACATCCTTGTAATCAGCACACCAAAACTGGAGAATGCGGACCGCTACACATCGGTGGAACGAATTGACGTCCGAGGAACTACGCACGAAGTCTGCGCCTACGAGGCGGCCCCCCACGGCACGGTGAAGGGGGTCATTCGGGACATTGCACTAGAAGATACCGCCCAGGATATCCAAGAACAGGTCGTTCAAGACTACAACCCGACGGCACTCCAGGCCAACCGCATCGGTAGGTCTCGGTCTGTGGTTATCGCTTTTTGCGGGGGCGAAAGGTGCCAAGATACATACGATATGGCAACCTTCTGATGGAGTGCACATTATACCGCAAACAAATCGAGGCCTGTCATGCGTGCGGCAGACTGGGGCACCGTATGGATGTGTGCCCCGACCCCAAAAAAAAGATCTGTAGGGGATGTGGAGTAGCCAGGCCGGCGGAAGACCACACCTGCGAACCCAAGTGCGGACTGTGCGGCGGAAACCATCTCGCAGCCGACCGAGTGTGTAAAGCTAAATACAAGACTCCTTACATCGTCCGCCAGAGAAGATGGCAACGACGACATCAGGACCAGCAACAACGAGGACGCAGCCGGGACTGTAGAGGTCCTGCAGGCGGACCCCAACGCAGCGGCAGATCAAGATCCAAGACCCCCGCTAGGAGCGCTGACGGTCGCCAGCGCAGCCGCTCCCGGTCAAAGTATCGGCTGCGGGGCGGCGCAGGTGGCCGTCAAGGACGCTCCCGGTCGAAGTCAACGAAGGGCAGCAGCCGCCGATGGGAGACGGCGGAACGAGCGGAGCCAATCACGCTGAGCGTCTCGAGACGGCGGAACGGGCCCGGGAACGAGGAGGGTGCCGAGCAGGACGGAGCGGTCGAGATCCCGAGGAGGACCCGGAGACCAACGCGGATCAGCCGACACGAAGGTGGGCCGGGCTAGCGGGTCTCCCAAAACTCGCACGTCCGATAATGAGTTTCCCCCCCTCACTTCCCTTACCACCCCCACCCAGACAACTCCCAAGGAAAATGCAGAAATCGTAGAACTAAAGCAAATTATTACTCGCCAAAATGCCCAAATACAAAAATCCTATGAACAAGATAGAGCAGCTGGTCGCCAAGTCAGGGCAGGCTACTACAAATGGTCAGGAAGGGACAGCAGCTGTAGCTGAAGGACCACGCAAAATACCGCGCAGGAGGTCACCCCCCTCCGACTAACGACAAGACGCCAGAGCAGCCAGACCAGAAGCAGGAGGCAATGGAGGCCGAAGAAGCCCCAGCCAACAAGCAAATTGCACAACCGCCAATAGCCGCGGAACAAATGCAACTTACCCAAGGGGAGTCTGCGATCCTGACGGCGTTAAGACGGATAGAAGACCGCCTTAACACACTAGAAGCGAAACACGAAAGACAGGTATCGCGAGTTGCCGCGATTGAAGTTAGGATGAAATCCGCATCGCTGAAACGCGACCGGACGGAAAGGATTAAAGAGGCCATAGCAAAACGACGTGGCCGGCTCGATATGATCAACAAGGATGAAGCAGAAAATAAACAGGAACAGTAAGCGAGGGGGAACCAGGGAGCCCACAGCGATATATCAATGGAATTGCAGAGGCATCCGAAACAAAGATACGGAGCTTATGTTATATATGAACACACTAGAAAATCAACCTGCCATCATAGCACTACAGGAAACAAACGGAAGACCGAAAATCCCGGGGTATGTTACATACACCGACCCCACAGGAATGGGCACTGCAATCCTCGTAGAGAATCGCGTGGCGGCAACCCAACACGTCACGGCTCAGGCAGGATGTGAGCACACACTCATCGAAGTACATGCAAGAGAAATTGGAAGCAAAAGTAACGTATTCATAATGAGCGTTTACTGCAGACCGTCTCAGAAGCAATATGATTTCGACCGCGTTGTGCAAGAGGCGAAAAGGTTGGCGGGGACCAGGCCGCTCCTGATCCTCGGCGACTTCAACGCCCCGCACACGCTATGGGGGTATAAATTTCAATCAAAGAGAGGCAAAGCTCTCGTCAAAACAATGGAGGACCAAGATGTGGCCCTATTGAACGAACCAGGGATTCCAACGCGAAGAGGGAACAGCGTAGCAAGAGACACTACACCCGACCTGTCCTGGCTGAGTGGGTCGCTCGACGTCACATGGAAGTGCGAGGACGAAGACCTGGGATCAGACCACAGCATCATCACCATCACGATACGGGGACCCAACTTCCAAGCCAAGTTAGGAAAAGTACGAATCACTGATTGGGACAAGATGCGAAAAATACACCCAGCAAGAGGATGTCGAGGAGGAACCCGACGACGGAATAGCAGAAGGACAGTCATACAAGGAGTGAGCCGACAAACAGAAGCAGGCACTTGAGAAGTTCACGCAAACAATCACGACGACAACGCAGACGCCTTTTGTCGACACCAGACTCATTCGCATGTGGGCAGCCCGACACTCGTTAACCAAAAGGTGGAAGCGGCAGAAGCGCAACAGAAAGCTAGCCCGCCGCATAGCCCTACTAAACACGCAAATATCCGAATATGCAGCAAAGCTTAGCAAAGAAAATTGGCTGAAACTATGCGACAGTCTTCAAGGCCAACTCGCAGTGGGGAAGACATGGAGGCTGTTAAGATACCTCATCGACCCTACAGGAAGTAAAACAGCAACCAACCGTACGTTGACGAAGGTGGTAAACACGTACGATGGTGATGGCAGCAGACTACTCAAGGCTTTAGCAGACAAATATCTCCAAACGGAAAAAGTACAGTACCCAACCCCGGAGGGATATGAAGGACCCGAAAATGAAGACCTGGACAGGCCATTCACCATTTCGGAGCTCTGGCTAGCTATCGACGAGAGCAATAAGAAGAGCGCCCCAGGAAAGGACGCTATAACATTTTAAACTCCTGACCAACATGAGCGGTAAGACGGCGCAGACTCTCCTAGAGCATATTAACAACGCATGGGAGAGCTCGCAGCTACCGCCGGAATGGAAGGAAGCGGAAGTCCGCTTTATCCCCAAGCCTGGCAAGGCCCCTTCCATAGAAAACATGCGCCCAATCTCGCTCACCTCTTGCGTTGGAAATGTGATGGAGAGGATGGTCCTGCGCAGACTACAAGCCCACTTGGAGGAAACGGGACAAATGCCTGGAACCATGTTCGGCTTTCGGAAGCACTTTTCCACGCAAGATGTCATGCTCCAACTACAGGAATTGGTCATCAAGAAGGCTACCCGAAACAGCCCAAGGGCAATCCTAGCCCTCGACCTGAAAGGGGCATTCGACAACGTCACCCACGCCAGCATACTTACAAACCTGAACAAGACGAGGTGCGGACAACGGGCCTTCGGTTATGTCAAGAACTTTCTCGCCGCAAGAACGGCTAGCATCGCGGTTGGCAGCGAAAGGTCGGACCCTATTAAGCTTGGGGAGCGGGGCACCCCGCAGGGGGCAGTTCTATCACCCCTGCTTTAAAATTTGGCGCTCCTACCGTTGCCCCGCATGTTTGAGCAGATAGAAGGCATAGGACATGCCTTCTATGCAGACGACATCACGATATGGACTGAGCGAGCCGGATCGGATGGGTGGATTGAAGAAAACCCTCCAGCTGGCAGCGTCACAGTCCACGACTATGCCAAGTCATGCGGGCTGAGCTGTGCACCACAGAAGTCTGAGCTCCTGGTGGTCCTGCCAGGAAAACCCAAAAAGACCCCGCCACCAACCATTTCAGTCACAATAGATGGTGCGGTGATCAAACCAACAAAGCAATGCCGGATCCTCGGTCTCCTCCTGCAAAACAACGGCAAGGCGCATGCTGCAGTAGGCAAAATTAAGAACAGCGCAGACAAAATTCTATCCCTGCTCCGCGTCGGGTGGCTAACAGGAACAGAGGCCTGAAGGAGGACGACGCCATCCGACTGGTACAAGCCTTCATAATCTCGAGAATTAACATATTCGGTTCCCCTACCTCAGTCTCACCCAAAACAGCCAGAAGAATACTATAGACACGATTATCCGCAAGGCAACGAAACAGGCCCTAGGCATACCTATTTATTCGCAACCAACCGGTTTGCAAGCCATGGGCTTACATAACACGGTCGATGAGTTGACAGAGGCCCATCTCTCTAGTCAGCGCGTCCGACTAAGCAAACGGCCCACGGAACGCGTAATAATACTCACCAAATAGGATGGCGCATAGAGCCAATGCCCACAACAACGCCCCTGACTGAGAAATGGAAAGAGGTCATACACACAAAGCCCCTTCCCCGTAACATGATCCCTGGGAAGGACGATGGCAGGAGGGGAAGCAAGATCACTAATCCGTTTCCAAGCAACTAGACGGACGCCCAGGAGTCCTCTACACCGACGCCTCACTACAGAAAGGCAGCGACCGCGCTGGCAGCAGTCGTGACTGACAGGGAGAGGCTGTTACCAGCGCCGCAATTAAGGACCAAAGACCCAACGACGGCGGAGGAAGTGGCCATAGCCCTAGCACTCGTTCAAACCGGGGGCAGAGGTAGTGGTCACAGACTCCCAAAAGAGCGTACGGCAACTACCTGAAGGGGGACAATCTCCTCAGTGGCGGCTGCAATCATCTCCAAGAAACGAGCACCGGGGAGAGCCATAGAGCTCACGTGGGTGCCCGCCCACTCAAAGGTAGCCGGCAACACCATCGCCGACTACCACGCCCCGAGCAATGACCCTCCGGGCAGGGCACGACGCAGGACACCCCAACCCCAATGCTTCACGTACAGAGATATAACGATATCATAATCGAGAGAGCGGTGCACCCTCCCTGAGCCACACCGCACCCTGACGAGGGACCAGCAAACAATACTCAGGAGACTACAGGCAGGGTCGCTCACGCACCCCGTCCTGTTACATAGAATGTATCCCGAGAAGAAGATGGACACGTGTCCATTCTGCAACAACAGCACTGGCCACTCTTGCACACATAATCGCACAGTGCACTAAACCCCAGGAACCCCTACCCCCCACCCCCCCTCACCAACCCCCCACTCCACGAGCGATGGGAGACCTTGCTGGCCAGCCCCGCCCCTGCAGACTCAACTTGTGCTAGCGGCCAGGGGCCAGGAGCTGCTGGCCACATACGGGTCCGTGAACAGGGGAACCGCCCCCGTCCGGCACTTAAAGGTGCCGCCAGTCTTTTCGGGCTCCAATAAGTCTACTACTACTACTACTCCAGGCGCATCCGCCGGCCTTCCCAGTTGAGGGGCGGAGCCTAAACTGGTTACGTGAGCGGGTTCCGCGGGCCAGAAAGAAGATTTCTTCGCCGTGTGAATCCGTTTGCGGTATTAGAGTGTACTAGAAGTTTGGCCCGAGCGGCGGCCTCTCCTATTGCTCCGCCGGGTCGACTTTCGCGCAGAAAATAAAACCGGTTATAGCGCGGCGCTGCTGTCGTCACAAACTGAACAGCCGGCGCTCCCCGGCACCAGCTCCCAGCCTGCGCGCGGCAATATTTGCGTTGCTCGCTGCGGTGTTTTGCGCTGCGAAGCTGATTTATTTTTGGGTTATGAAGTTTAACGCGCCGGCTCACACAGGCGATGAGGCAAGTGGTAATGGGGGCTTAGGGTTAATTTTAACCGCCTGGAGATCTTTAATGTGCGCCGAAATCTCGAACACACGGGCGTTTTTCGCTTTTATCCTTATCACAAAAGCGGCCCCCCGCCGCGGCCGGGAATGGAACCTGCGCCTTTGGTCAGCTGATTTGGAAAGTAGCCGCAGAAACGTTTGACTCCGCTTGAGCAAACTTTAAACCAGTAGGACCCGACATAAAATATTGCCCCCCCCCCCCCCCCAACGATACTTTCTCATTTTTTATGCGTTTTCTGAAAACGTTAATTGTTGATATACAGTAACCTCTCGTTAACTCAAAGTCGTAAAATTAGCTGAAAATTTTTAGATAAGCGCAGAGTTTCGAGTTAAGTCAAAATGCAGCAGAAAATTTGCAAACCAGGTCCCTGAAATAACAGCTAGTGTGTAACAAAAGCACTATTGCACAGGGAGATTTGGTATAAAGGTAAAATATTCGCAGGGAAAAAGAAACTTTATTATTGCAGAACAAAGAACTGTGTGCGCTCGCCTGTTTCGCGTTCGCACTCTGCACCCAGAAAAGCGTACCCCGAGCTTCTCAATGCATCGCATGGATTGGTGGTCCGCCCACGCTACGTTTTAACCTTGTTACAAAGCAGACGCAGCATGTATGTTGGTTCTGCCGTGTGTACGCAACGCACTTCTGGAGGCTCCTCCTCGTCCGCCTGATCAGCTGCGTCGTTCACAGCAATGATGTACGCGCCAGGGACCAGCATTCCGGTACGGGAACGCGCAGTCCGCGTAAACTTGCACTTGACGACCGCGTTCGGCGGAGTAATCATTCGAACGGGACCTTATCAGCTGCCAGCAGCGGACTTTGCCTTGTGTCCTCTCTGCCAGGATTTCGAGACATCCGTGGTCCTCCGAAAAAACGTTTCGAGATAAAGCGGGCAAATGCGATCGCCTATGGGAGGTAAACACACGGTGAGAAAAAGTTTCGAGAAGATATTTTGAGATAGGAGAGTTCGAGTTAACGAGGGATTAATTTGACGGGCAGGCACCAGGACTGTTTTTCCCTTCCCCTTCTTGATTCTACGCATGAAGCAAAAGCGGCGGGCGCAAATTCTATATAGGCTGCAAAAAGTTTAATGTTTTTTACGTTCCTATTTGGAACGAAAATACCAAGAGCCTTCTGGGATACCCCTACCGTTGATGCTTGTACTGTCGTTAGTGGGCTTTCTTATTTTATTAACCTGCTATGTCGCATATTGCAGGCACTTGGTGAGGAACTGTGTACTGAAAATTAAGTGCCAAGCCGGCATGACCAATCCTGCATGCCAGGGGAAGATGCCGTGTGTTTACTACCTCTTGTATTAAGGGGGGGGGGGGGGGGGCTTCTGAATCCTTCCGTGCATTTTTGAAAGTTTATTAGCGATCTCTATGACGTTTTACCAGTTTGCTTCAGCGACAAGAAGCTCCACCATGACAGCGTTATGGATGTGCCGCAGCCCTTATTCACAGCAAACACCTTAACGGCGTTGGTTGCGACCAGCACCTGAGACCTTGACAGCAAATGTGGTTCGGTTATGTATACATTGTGACACGGATTTATTTCTATATAAAAGGTTTAATCAAGTTCCGTGATTACATGCGAAGGTGGGAGCAACACCCTAAACTTAGCCGTCGCTAATGATTCGAGGCGAGTTATGAAAATGCGTTGGCCAAAAATGTCAATTTAAACCTCCATGTTAGCGTTATTCCTAAACCTTTACCGGTGTAGAGACTTTGTGCAGGATTTCCCGGGTTACATTTCGTTTTCTGGGCTATTGAAAATGAAAAACAAAATGTGTATTTTTGTTCCAGTTCCGTTTATTTGAACCTCCATGTAGCGTTACTTGAACCTTACCTCTATAGTAGACAGTTTATTTCATTTTTTGTCGCGGTCAATATTTTTTCTAAACTATGTTTTGCGTTTGTTTTATGTGCGTGTATTGTACCATCAGCATACTTGTGAAATAAATTTGTGTTGATTTGATTCAACTCCTTTCTTTACCGAATCAGGGTGAAGGTGGTGCGATTAATAGAACGTTGCGGGAATAGTTCTATGAAAGACGGTCATTGGGACAATTAGCTAACCGCTGGGTTAACCCCTTTTTTAGTTTAAAAAGATGGTCTCGCTTGCGGTGTCATTCTCTGTTCGGCACCACGGTGACCCGTAATTATACCCAAGCGGGCCACTGCTTAAATACTGCTATAATAACAACTCACGCAATGAAAAACAAACGCAACTTATGATATTAACCCACATAACGCAGTTCGAGCGTAAATTGCAAGACAATAATAAAAATTATCTGAGAAGCTATCATCCCAGTCCTCATATATTTTTCATGCCATTTGCGTCGACCAACTATGTCCATCAAGCAGCACAATAAGGACACAATCATAAAGCAATCATGAACTGGTTCATACCAGGCAATTTCACGCAAAATACTTTTTTATGGGAAATTGTAATAGCGAAAATGTCGCTGCAATTTATTTACAATCCGCTACGAATGCTGCACAGGAAAATCCGCAATTTTCATTGTTGTCGAGCGGTAAAGGCAAAACTAACGCAAGATGAGGTGCAGCGTTGATTTTTCATTTCGTTACCCACAGTCCACTGTACCTACAGTATATTTAAGCAATTGGACGACCCGCAGAACAAATTTCGAGCGCTCCGCGCGTAAAGAAGCAGCGTTTCCTGGCCCGCGCGCGGCCAGCCGCCGCTTTCGCTTTCAGTTGTCGTTGACTACAGCGCCGCCACTCGGGCCACTCTAAAACTTCTAGTACACTCCAGCGGTATTCACACGACGGAGCCTTTCAGCAGAGAAATCCGAGGGAGATCGTGACGTCACCGCAGGCGGACTTCCGCTCCCGTTGTTCCGCTCGGCCAGCTCCTTCGCTCACACGAAGGATGCGACTTTCGGACGGATATCACCGGGCCTGTTCGATTTACGGGCATTCTGGCAGCCCGCGGGCTGCCAGAAGCTTGCTCTCGGGCAGGAAGTTGCGTCATGGTTACGTTGCTCAAGCGCCTCGGGATGCACCGGGAAGCCGGGACCGAGCGTTGTCGGACGAAGCACGAAGTGCGCTCGCTGCTCTCCCCGACGCGTTGTTTGCGAAGAGTACGATTGCGAAGCCGAAGTTTTCAATGTGTGCGTCGTCCTCGCGATGGTCCAGCGGGAAGAACGGCACCGCGTTACCCCTCTATGTGGAGAACGTTGTGCCGACCTACCCGGAGTTCAGGAGACTGTTTCACCTGTCGCGGTGTACGGTGGTAGCCCTGGTTGCCGAATTCTACCCCGAAGACCTGCGAGGACGCCCCGAAATGCCTGCCCAGAAGACAGTTCTCATTGCCTCGTCGTAAATCGGTACACAGGGTACCATCTACATGATCGCGAACTCGGCGTGAGCGAGTTATCTTCACGCCGCAGTCTACCGAGTCATCAGATTAGTAGATTTCTATCAGCGGACGGGAAATATTCTGGCCCGACTGAGCAGTATTGGAGCTAAACAAGCGGGCGTTCCACACTCTCGTTCGTCGAGGAAGCGGAGGACTGCCGGACATGGTCGGCGGGATTTATGGGTGCCGCATTTCTAGACCCCCGGAGTCCGAAGGAAGCTACTACAATCGCAAGAAATTTCACTCCATCGTACTCCAGGGGATCTACAATGCGGACATGGTGCTCATCGACGTGTTCGCCGGCTTTTCTGGCAGAGCCCACGACGCCAGAGTGCTGCGGGAGAGCTCTTTTTTTTTTTATTTCCGGAGGAATAAACGAAAACTTTCATTCATTGAACGCGAACAACCAATGTACTCGCTGAAGTAATAAACACAGACAAGGCTTCATCTAGAATTGTGACGCCGTCCTCACCCACGAGCTGAAATAGGACCTCCATGTCTGTCGGAAGACGAACCGCAAATGACCGTTTAGGCGCAAATCATGTCATTTCTCTTCTCGTTAAAAAAAAAAAAAAACGGGTGTTGCAATGCGAAAAATAAACTGAAATGGGCGCAAAAGTGATTTTTCATATCAAATAAATAAACTCCAAACCATCAAATCCGAAAGAACGAGAAATATTCACAATTTTATTTTGAAACTCGCCGAGCCGCTCTCCTTTTGTCGTCTGCTAGCAGCGTCGTCTGCTATCTGCCAGATCTGTGCCCGCTCGCCGCCGGACCACAAACGACGTGCGGCTCTGGCAGCGTACGGGGAGCCAGAGTGCGCCTTTCATCCAGCGGCCGTGCCAGAAGTTGCCGACCCAGAAAAATCGAAGACGATCTGGCGCCACCGGAAGTGACGTTTTGGGCTGCCCGAGAAAAACGAATGACCGGCTCTCAAACATTTTTCTTCCTCCATGGTTTGCAGTCGCCTATCGCGACAGCAGGGCTGCCATGGAGCACCGCCGATTCCGCGACGGCGGCAATTTCTGCTAAAGCCCCTACGTACTGGGGTGCTATTCCAGAAGGCCCGAGTTTGAGCGAAACTCAGGCAAGGTCGGAGCTGTGGTGATAATAATAAGCTTGTGATAATATTTCGGGGCACGGGTTAAAATGTATTAAAAAAGCGATAATCGGTCCAGGGCAGCGCGCACCAAGGATGCGCCACTAGGGCGTGGCGCATCTTTCAGTGCTTTCTCTCGCTCCACTGCTGCACTGGAGGCTACTGGGGGCACGCCAATCTAATTACTACATTTTATTGTACTTTTACTTTATTAATCTGTATTTCACTACAAAGTCCATTTTATTTATTTCATGCGTCCATATGATCTTTTTGTTTGGAATTTTTCGTCCTAAGAAGTAGTTTCTGACGTTGGTGGCACACAGTGCAATCACGTGACTATGGCCGACTGGCAAAAAAAGAGCGGGCGATGAAAGCGCGCCACATTCAAAACAGTTACTGCTCGTGTTACGTTATCGAAACTCTCCGATTTCCGACACAAAATTTCCTCGGCGCGGTCCAGTCTGCTTGCGTGCTTTTAAGGCGAAACCCTGGTGAGACGTATTAGCAACTTTTTTAATTCATTGTACTTGCGCCTTTTTTCTCGCTTTCGTTTCTTTTTCTTTTGGCACGGATTACTTTAAACGGCTTTTTTTCTGCTGTTGCGTGTTTGCGTCAGTTTCTTCTCTTTCATTTGTTCGTCTTAGTGTGCAAGCAGACTGCAAAATGCCACAGCCTCCCAATCGGGGTTCTGCGAGGGTGGTGTGCACCTGTCCTGCTCCCGTGACATCACGTTCAGGCTTCACGCACTATTATACAACTGTTAGTGTTCTAATCCACACTTACGAATCTTGCGAACCAGGCAGGTTAGTTCCTCAAAGGTCGAAATTCCGGGCCCACCCCCAAGTGCCCACGTGTTACGAAAGAAGGCATAGCAACAAGAAAAACGACTTTTCATGTTTGCGTTATTTCATTTTGCTATTCACCGCTCTTGTTCGAAGAAGCTCTCCACATTCGTTTTTTTTTTTTTTCGTTGAGTTAAATCCCCTTACAACCCTCTCTTCCTTCGAGCCCTTCCCACTCCCGCTTACCCTCCCTCTGGCGTCACGCAGTCGCCTTAATTCTTAGATCTCCCTTTTACTCGCTTTCCATGCTCTGCTTCCTACCACACGACCGTGACGCTGAACAAAACCCGTTGAAAAGTATTAAGATCGCCTCTCACAACAGGCACGCGCCGTTGATTGTATTGTAGAGCGAATAATGAAAAGATGCAACAGGCCATCAAGCTATCGGGGTATTTGCCGTACCAGCATCTACCATGTGGAAGAGGAAGGCAGGATTATGTCCCATCCAGACACGGGGATATGCGCCAACGACGTGCCAGGGGAAGAAGAATGAACCTCACAATGTGCATGCGCGAGAAACGAGCTAGGTTATCTCAACGCTTCGGACCTGCGTTCACCCCTGCGAATACACCACCTCAACCGACTATCGGTGCGTCGACTGTCTCCTTGACAGCATATGTAATAATTATAAGTCAGTAACATTTTCACTAGAAATGCGCGCTGCGCAACCCCTCGAGGGAGACTGTACGCCGCTCTGATGATAAACAAAACGCACGGCATGCAACGCTTCGTTCGAAACTGCTTGCGAGCAGACGATAGCTTGAAGCGCACGCTCCGGCTGCAGACGGATAGACGTGCGGTAGGAACCTGCGAAAGTTATGTCCGCCATATCACCCTAAAAAGAAGTCGAGGTCTGCAAAACAACGTCTACACTGATTATATAGCGCACAACCCGCTGACAGTCGACTGGTGACGGTCGATGGTGCGGTCGCCACAAACGCTTCTGTAAAAGATGCCCGCCGCGTAAAACCGCAGCGCACACTGCACTTGCTCCTCGACGGTCGTGGAGCTAAAGCCGTTCTAAGTCATTGCAAACGGGGGTCTGTCGCCAAAAGACTCCACAACCAATGCAAAGCACTTTTCGGGAGAAAGTAACGAGCTTGAAATTACTATAAAAGACTTGTCGGGGCAGAAATGTGCGTGCTACAGAGACCATAAATATAACCCACGCCGCAGCAGCGGCTACCACGGGCGTCCCGAGTTCAACTCGGCCGTGCAAAACCATGCCCGAGTTTCCTCCGAGTTCTAGTGTCAGTCAAACACATCCAGCCCCTTCGGGAGCGCGCCGTAACAACCGAAGCCACACCCACCCATGGCGGCCACTTTGTGTGGGCGTGGCGTCGTAGCCACGAAAGCGTCATTTGATGCCCGCTAGCAGTGACAAGATCTTAGCACAAAACAAAAATGAAGTCCCCAGGCCACCGTCACCCAACGGTGCCACAGTCGCGGGGTGTACGGCCCAAACTGGAGTTCACTATTGTACAAACCGACAATAGAGGCAAAAACGACACGATTTTCCGATGGGAGCCTTCTTCATACACCGTGAAAGCATAGTCGATGACTAATGACAACTTCAACGCCTAAAACGCACACGCCAATTCTCAAACGCACTCTTCAATTGACACGCGTCGATTTCTGACAAGCGCCGCCGTGCATACTCAAGCAAGTCGTAAACAAAAGCCATATTTGATGGTCGGGAGCACGGCGCGTTCCATTCGCTGCAGTGGACCCGTTTGATTACTTGGTTTGCGCATGCGCAGAGCTGCTGCACTGGGACTGCCCTCAGGCCACGTTGCAAACAAAATTTAGTGGAAGAACAGAACACCGAGAAAAACGGACCGTCCCTTACCGGGCGTGGCCAACAGCCACGCTGGGGATTTCAAAGTAGCAGTGGGGTTATCTAGTTTATGCTCGGGAATGAGTATTTGAGAGCGATTTCAGAGGGTGCTGCATGCGGAAGATAGCCCACGCCGGACTTTATCAACGTAAGCGGCCCCAACACAGCGCGCTGAATATGCAAGGCGTGCTGCGCGCGATTCCGGTGGTTTCGTTCAAGGTGTATCGAATGCTGCACTATCTCTACTTTCATAAGCCATGCCGCTGGAAACTCGGGAGTCGGCGGAACTCGGGCCTTCTGGAATAGCGCCCCAGATCTTGTCAGTCGCCCAAAAATTGGCGGCGGACGCGATGCAGGCGCTGCTGCGGAAAGAGAACGGCGCGCGACGCGCGAGGAACGCTGGGAGAAGTGGGTCGGACCGCCCGCCTCTCTGCCCGCATACAGATTTTAGGCTTAACACTGCGGCGTATAATATTCGATTGCCGTTCTCGCAAGCAGCGCAGATGACGATTTTTAATGCAATTTGCCATCACATCGTTTCCCCCTTTCTCGTATCTGTAGCTTTCTTTGCGCCTTGGGGAGCGATAACAAGCGAGCTACCTGCGGCGGCCGCCGCTCGCCCAGCGACCTGCGCCTGTCGCTTGCGCGGCGCATTTCCGTGCCCAGTATAATATAAAAGAAATAAAAATAGAGCGCCTGCAACCGCTCTAGAACTTGAGTCGCGGCCAGCTGCCCGACGAAGAGACGAAATCCCGCCGCCTCCGCCCCCAAGCATCGGATCGTTTGTAGCTCGTGAGCAGAAAGCGCTGGACACATGTACGATTGGTACACGCGATTCGCATGCGACTGATCCTTACGACTGTCGTCACGACTAGTCGTACGCGTGAATTTGGGACACATGGCCCGATGCGCGCGTGCGATGCGTCATCGACGTCGCTCTGCCCACTATTTTTGCTCCATGGTCAACTACGACCCTCGCTGAGTTGAATTTGTAGATTCCGCGCGTCGTTCGCAAGAAATGGATAAAGCAGGCAATCGTGAAGCATTTTTTGCCTTCGGAAACAGTCCGTGCACACGCCGGCCGCGCCTGACAGCTCGGCACACTCAGTGGCTCGAACCGGCGCAGACCAGAAAGTTGGCGTTAGTGTGGTGAAAAATTGTGTTAGGGATTGTTGTCAGGGCTTATTTTAAAAAGCGGCGATCAGATATCTGCCGCGATGCAAGCCTACGCTGACCGGCCGTGGATGCCGCGGCGCGCGGTGCGGCGAGCGGCCGAGAGATGGTGATACCTGCGCGGAAGCATCGGAACAGGCTACGCAGATGTCTTGGTCACGATCGCTCAAACGGCAAGCTGAAATAAAGCTCGACATTCGAGAAAGGGGATGATAGTGTGGTGATATCTGATCGCCGCTTTTAAAATAAGCCCTGACAACAATCCCTAGCACAATTTTTCACCACACTAACACCTACTTTCTCGCATGTGGAACTTCATTTTAACGATCAGATTGATTCAGAAGAGCAGCGACAAGCGGTTGCTACCGTGGTCTGCGCCGGTTCGAGCCGCTGAGTGTGCCGAGCTGGCAGGCGCGGCCGGCGTGTGCGCGGACTGTTTCCGAAGGCAGAAAACGCTTCACGATTGCCTGCTATCCATTTCTTGCGAACAAACGCGCGGAATCTACAAATTTAGCTCAGCGATCGTCGTAGTTGACCATGGAGCAAAAACAGTGGGCGGAGCGACGCCGACGACGCATCGCACTGCGCGCATCGGGTCATGTGTCTCAAATTTTACCATTTACCGCAAACACGGTAAATGGTAACGTAAACACGGTAACGATATGCTAAAACTAGGCAGTTTTAGCATATCGTTTCCCGTCGAGTCAAATCGGTTCAAAGAAACGCCTTTGCGCCGGTAATGGGAGCAAAACATGATACGAATATCAAGTGCGCTCCGCAATAAAGGCATCGAAGCCATGTGGCACTTGTTTTGCGCAATCATACGCAACGTCCTGAACCAAAATACCGCGTCTCACGTACACGTTTTATTAAGGCGTAACCACATGGAGCGATTTTTGCTAGCGATGCGACAAGCGACGAGCGACAAAATCTGGTTTTCGCCGCGACCCTCCCTCGCTAGTCTTATAATCGCAACGGGTGATTCTAACATGGTGAAAGAAAAATCGCTTGTCGCCAGCATAACCACATGAAGCGTTTTTTGCGAGCGATGCGACCGGCGACAGCGACAAGCGGCAGCGATCGTCTGTCGCTAACTTTTGGCGTATCGCTCGGTTTTGGTCTGACAAAAAAACACGCGTCGCCCGGAAGGGTTAGAGAAGCGCAAAGGCTGACGGGGCACGTCGTTTGCTCCCGCGACTTCCGGCTCTAGAGCTGCGCTGGCATCCCGTCCGCCGGCGGCTTTCACGCGCGTGTGTGCGTATTGTGTATTTGTCACAAAGTTGTTATCTTTCAGAGACGCCCCTGGTAGCATTCATCGTAGTTATCGTTGAAGGCGCGTTATTTGAGCGTTTTATTTCAGTGGCAAGAGACAAACAACGCGCACACACGCTCGTGAAAGCCGCTGGCGAGCGGAAGGCCAGGAGCGCTCCGGCAGGAGCAGACGATGTACTCGTGAGCCTTTGCGCTTCCACCGCTTGCTACTGGCCCGCTACCGGGGCGCATTTTTGTTGTCTGCTGCGGATTTAGCAGGGCCTTCAGCGTGGCAGCACGATTTCTGCGCTCCATAGCCAGCAAAATGAAATCCACGCACCTCTGTTAACGACATAAAACGGCAAAACCGACGACAAGACCTCTTTTGGCGCCTTTTTGCTCGCGCACGCTCGTTCTGCGCAAGCGCGAAGTACGGAACTGCGGAGTATAAAATGAACTGATAATTACTGTTCAAAAAACGTCACCGACTACGTTTTTATTAAAGTATAGCTACAGGATTTAATAGTAAATTGTATTTATATATCTTTTTCGCATTCGTAACCAACCTGTAAGCATCCTGTAAGCAAAAAGATTCTCGCCCCGCTCCCTTGGTGGCCAACGGCCGGGCGACAACCCGTCGCTTGTCGCTGCATGTGGTTGCATCGGCGGGCGAGAAGTCAAGCGGCAGCGACAACTTGTCGCTATCGCTTGTCGCGTCGCTAGCAAAAATCGCTCCATGTGGTTACGCCTTTAGGGCGCAGCCGTCTCTGGGCTGAGCCGCTTTGCCGGCGTAACCGAGTGAACGGTGACAGGACCGAGGTGTGGAAGAAAAAGCGAACGATGAAAGAAAGCAAAGGATGAAAGAGTGTCGCGAAATTGGGAGGGGAGGGCGGTTCGCCGTGCACGCGGCGGGAGCTAGCGCTCTCCGAAGCGTGCACGGTGGGGGTGGGAAGGGGGCAGTATGCTGTGCCCCCACGAGGCGCTCGACGGCGCGACGCTTGGCGAAAACGTGAGGGGGGCGTGCGCGTGACTATGATGTGCGTTCGCTTAAGACGCAGTTCGCGGTCCCTTCCTGAGATGCACTTCGCGCCGCCGACGCAGAAGCTCATCATCGCTGCTGTCTAGAGAACCCACGAGCTAGTGCTGCCTAAGCGCACTGCTGCTGCGCCCAAATATCGCATTAGGGAATATCGTAATCGCCAGCCAATTTTTTCAACTTCAAAATAATCCATTCAAAATAATCCATCCGTTTCGAACAAACGGCTAGCGTCATGGCAAGCGCAGAGACAGAAGCGTGACAAGTTCGGATGAGTAGGGAGGGGGGGATGAATAGTTTGACGATCAGTGACGACGGAGTTACGGGAAATTAAACAAGTACTGTGGTGACGAGTAATTAATCGTCCAAGCGGAAGAAGGGTCGAGTGAGTAACGAAGACCTTCAGATAAGTGGCGACAGGCGCGGAGCATGCGAGGGGCATGCTCCGCGGCGAGGAGCATGGCCGCGGAGGAGCATGGGGCGCGGCCATGCTCCTCCGCGCATGGACCGCGGCGGAGCATGGGCCGCGGCGAGGAGCATGGCAAACAGCGGGACGATAAGTGCAATTTCAAGGGTAGAAAAACTGCGCGTTAAAAGAGAAGACAAGAAACGTACTTAACGCACAGTTTTTCTACCCTTGAATCGGAACCAACTAGCGCAACAACACGCTGTACTGAGAAATGCAACAATCGAAGAGTTTAAGGAGGACAGCGACTGGGATGATTTAGCATTCACGCAAGCGTTCAAATGAGGATTGTGATTAGCAATTCGCCAGGAGTGTAGTGTCTAACTAGCGCGAAACCTGCTGAAAACGGGGTTCAAGTCAAGCCATAACGCCTTATCAAAAGCCGGATATTGCTAGACATTTACACGTATACAGGCTGTCCAATTGCTATCATGCACCAAGATTAAAAAAAAAAAAAAACTGAAGCCGTTCCACTCAGTGTGAAAGCTATCGGAAGTGCACAGCAGTGATTCGCCATGATGGATGGTGGCGTCGCTATCCGCTCACTGCTACCACCCATCACTCCCTGTTCTGTGCCATAACGCTCTTCGCCGTCCTGTCTCACTCCGCTTGATGAATATGCAATTCAAATTTCCCGCCCTCGCATTGGTCACGCGCCCCCTGCCTGAAACTGCGCCAGCGGGAGTTCTGTTCTTTTTGTGCTTGCTTTAATTTCGTATGCTGGAGCCGTTTTGTGTCATTTCGAACGCGCATTTTTTTTTTTTTTTTTTTTTGCGCGGCTGGAGCCTTTCTGCGGCATTTCGAACGCGTCAGTTTTTTTTTTTTTCTTGTGCGGCCGCTTTTCTCGCTTACTATCGTAAAAACCGCGTACTATCGTATTGCAAGGGCAGAGCACTTGTAGCGCTCTGTAACGCTTGATGTCGAGCGACTGCCGTAATGATGCGGCGTAGCGAGATAACGGACCCAAGTAGAGCACGGCGTACCGTCGTAGGGGCTTGCTGCAGAGGCTTCGAAAACCAAGAGGTTTAAATAGTCATAACCGTTCGAAAATCGTGAACCGCTGGCGCTTGTCATACATCTCCCCGTTGTTTAGCGCAAAGAAAACGGCAGGTATATTTGAGGCAAAATATATGTAGCGAACCGGCAGCACCCGCGTTCAAGAATGCTCGTTGGGTTGGTTTTTACGATAGTAAGCGAAAAAAAGTGGCAGTGAAACGCTGGCACGTGCGGTAGGAAAAGCAAGCACCAAAAGAACGGAACTCCCGTTGGCGCTGTTCCAGGCAGGGGGCGCGCCAACACTGAGAAGGCGGGAAATTTGAATTTGCATTGTGTGGTAACTGATCGGCTAACAGCGCCATTATTGCGAATCATTGCTCTGCACTTCCAACAGCTTTCAGGTTGAGTGGGACGGCTTTAATTCTTCATATTTCGCGGTGTGTCTTAATCAGAGTAATTGAGTACGCATTTAGTTCGTCGCTGAAAATACCGCAGTCAGATGCCTCTCGTGGGTATCTACAAGTGTCTCATTGACACTCCAATGATTAGGGAAGTACTTCTTGAGTTAGATAATTATAATTAATAAATTTTATTAACGAAAAATTACTGGCCGCTACCATGGGCGTCGGCAGGATTTTGTCTTGAGGTGTCAAACCGACTGCATTGTAGGGGAAGAGAGGTGAGGGGGCGGGGCAATTGTGCTGAGGTGGCTTGGGGGGGGGGGAAGTGCACCCCCCCCACCCCCCTGCCGAAACCCATGGCCGTTACTACACTACTGAAAACATTATGCGCTAGGTTTCGTTCAAGTAACGCCATTGCACTTTTTTTATAATCTTGGTGCATGATAGCTAGGACACCCCATATACTCGCTATAGAAGCGCACGTAAAAGACAACTATACTCTGAGCAGCAGACACTAGTTTCACCGCCGGCCCAGCGAGGGTGGGAAAAATGAGATATGGCGCTTTAGCTGACCGGCATTAAATCAGGCCAGGGCAGTCACATCCTGAAGGAAGCGTTACAAAACTGCCACTACATCAAGAGTGAGCGGAGGCGAGGAGTAAACGGAGTGCCAGAAGGAGATACCTCACACAACACCGCCCCAAAACATTCGTCAAAAGGTACTCAGGCGCATGAGGTAAACGGGGAGGAAGGCAGGGTAGACTGGCGCCTACATGTCCGCGCTCACCTTCATGGCGACGGAACCGCAGGCTGGGGTCCCAGGGGCCACACGGAACACGGGCGCGATCGAAACGCAGCCTCACGAGAGCTCACGACCGCTCACGACCGCGTGAGCACTTTCTCGTCGTCGGCGAACGTGACGCGTGGCCCGAGCGAGCAGCACGAGCCTAGCGATGATGAGGATTGTGATCGGGACGATGATGATGATGCCCCACTTCCCCGTTGGACCAGAGAGAGAGAGAAACAACATTTATTCAGGCCTGCGTAAACCCGGTGGGTTACGTATACTGGCGCTACTCGCCGGACCCCGTGCAAGGGGTGGTGGAAAGTCGCACTTTCGGCCGCTGGCGTTCGATGGCCGCGAGCGCGAGCTCGGCAGCCGAAGTGGGTATGGGCCAATCCCCCTAAGTGGCCCATACCCACTTAGGGGGATTGGCCAGTAAAGGGGGCGCTCACCGAGAGAGGTCGCATGTTCATGATGTCCGCGTCAATTCATTATCGAGCACTGCCTTCTAATGGGGCTTCACCTGAGAACACATTTTGGGGCGGAGGTAGCACAACAGTTACCAGCGAGAAAAACCAGTTACAGCACTGGCTGATACTTAGGATTGCAATAATTTATACAGCAGCAAATAGAACCCGCAAGGAAAGCGAACAATGGATAATCGCGTTACAATCGCGTAATCGTCTGTCTAGCAATTTTCGCTATTTATGCATCCATCCTTCCACAGCCACGTATCAGTTAATTTGACATGTGATAAATGGTGACAAGGCGTTTTATTTCACCAAATGGTACTTTCTTTTAAAAAGATACGATCAGGTAAACGCTTTGAGGAATCTGTGATAAAAAGAAATGTGGTTGATTCGTCTGTCATAGGAATCGGTAAAACACGAAAGTGAAATGTGCAGCGAAATTCTGCAGCTGAACATGATTTGCGGGTCGGCGGCTGTCTTGTGTGTGTGCTTGGCGAGCGACGTCCTGCTGGCGGGTCGCTTCAGCAAAGGTGTACTGGCGTCAGTTCCGTGACGGATATGACGTCAGTGAAATCTTTGTGTATGCCGACTTATAACACTTTGGTGTTAAAATATAAAACCCGAAAACGAACAACCCTAACTGCAACGTACACTTTGGTTCTCAAGGTTGCTTCCCCGCAAGACGACCCTGTGTGCAGGGGTGCACCCTCTACAGGCCGCTTGCTTCGTTGTACTGGCGTCATTTCGTGACGGATATGACGCCACTCAAAGGTTTGTGTATCCCGTAATAAAACACTTTCGTGTTAAAAAGTAGTGTCTTATGACAGCAGCCGGTAGAAACGCAGCAGAAATTTCAACCGGCTGTCGCGTGTGATTGGCTAAGCTACTACCCGCGTCTGCGTGACGTCGGCTTAGAGTCGGGCGCATGCATTTGTCGTCTGATTCCTCAGGCTCGCTCTCACTGCTCTTCATTTGCGCTCGGTTGACGTTTGCTGCTTGCCCGCGACATATTTGATGCGGAGCATCTCAAGCTCGGGGCTGTGTCCCTCCCTCCCTTGTCGTTGTTGTTGTCCGCCGTCCTTACCCCCACTGCGCACGCGTGGCCAGGCACCGCTGACGATGATTGTGGCAGGATGCCCCTAGGGATTGGCCAACCAAAGAATCCATCACGAGATAGCGTCACCCTCAACCACCGTCGTAACCTTCCGTAGGGGAACCGCTGAAGAAGAAGGAGAAGAAAACAAAGCTGCGAAGAGGAGGGCGTGTACGTTGTTCTCAGCCGATGCACCAACGTCAACAACCTTTACCTCACCAACGCTGACGGAGACTATCGATTCTACCACAGAGAAGACGACATCGACAAGAACATGATGGACGAGTTTCGGCGCCTCGAGAACCACCGCCTACTCACCGTCACACGCCTTTGCCACCGGTGTGGACCCGGACGCGGAATTCACTCTGGCGCTACTAAACACCAGATCACTGAACATAACGGCAACACAATGGAACCACACGGAACATCCATGATGCTTCGCATCCTCATCAGGGTTCCCCACGGGAAGATGGTGTAATTTTATTTTGCGTGTAAATAACGTTTTATTACACTAGAAGGTTTCAAAGCTTGGTCTTCATGAGCTGGCTCTCCCACGTTGCGCACGCGGACGCCATTAATCACCGGATCTTAGCCATGGAAGTTTCGCTTAAAGGGAAGGTGAAGCGGTTTTAGAATTAAAAGAAAAGTTGACTAGCAGCAAGTACACATTGAATAGTTGCCGTGTACGAAAAAAATTTCGCAATACATGCAATAGAAGCGGCGCAATGCGCAAAGAAAAGTGGCCCGACGCCCCGCCTCCATCTCGCCGCGCGATGCCGGAAGACCGAAGAGCGCGGGCGAAAACCGGCTGAAAAACGTCATACCTGGACTTCCGGCCAGATCGGCCGCCTCTGCCATGCTCTTTTCGCCGTGTTGACTTGTGAATGATACTTGTTGTTGTGATTGATAGCACTTATTTGTACAATTTTCGTGTTCAAAAATTATGCACGACCGCCAAACGAGGCATACGTTACCATGCCGTATTCCTAAGCAGGATAATGCCACGCCGGGACGTTTGATAACACACGGAAGCGACAACCGAGATGGCTGTGCTTGATGACAGAGAATATACTACACTACGTTAGATACTTTGTAAAACGCTCCAGTGCGTTTTTCTTGTTTTTTTTTTCTTCTCTTTTTTTATGCGACGGACGTGAATGTTCAAATTAGATGCTAGATTTAGGAAGGATGGTGAATACTGCTGTACTTTGGCCCGGAATGTTTGTTTCGTTCAGTTCCCGAACCAAAGTCACATTTGTTCAGGAAATACCTGCTTCGTTAAACGCGTTGGTTTTATTTCCCTATGGGCTTAGAACAGTGTTCAAAAACCCAAACCTACAATGCTGCGGAGGCCCCAGTATGCTACAATGTTTTCAGAATAAATGCAACTCAAGCAGTAAGACGCCACTCATCGAATTAAGTGCAGCCAGCGATCGCGGAGGCACCTTAGCGCCGCTGCCCAAAAAGCGCGCGCATGTGGGGATGAGTAACGGGGCTGGGGTGGGTGACAACGAACAAAGGAAATTCGGAAGCAGATTCCGCTTGTTGGTTTATACGTGTACCGGCAACATATGTCTCGCATATACGTTTACAGCGCATGTACGCTATTTTTTCTTGCTGTGCACGCACGTGCTTTTTGCTGGTAGATTGTTTATAAAACGCCGCTTAATCTTCGGTATAAATGGTTTCGTAACAGTTCAGGCAGTACCTAATATAAACATAAGGAATAGAAACCCCCTATGCGGGTTGACTAATTCATAAATATTTTTACGGGACCCTCTAGCCGACGCCACAGTCACTGCTTTGGGGTTTTCGGTCGTGTAAAGCAAATTTAAGCTCCAAGATACTTGAACCAACAGCACGGGAAGTTATAAAATAAACTTCCAGTCATGTGCTAACAATAAACTGCACGCTAAATTGCCGAAAAGGCAAGCGCCGCTGCCGTGCGATCGTTCCCAATGCTTCCGACAAGCCGCGCAGCCGAAGGGTGTCCTCCTTTGACGTCATGAAGGGCGCAACCAATCAGGGGTGTCAAAAGACGAAAAGCGCGCGTCTTTCAAACGGGACCGCGCGTTTTGCAAAATAAATGCTGGTTGGACTCATGTGCGATAAAATTCAATGTGATATTCAGATTCAGCGCGCAAGAAACTATATAAACGTGCCCCTAACTCAATTTTTTTGGAAAGCGCTTCAGCTTCCCTTTAATAAGGAAAGTACCAGTAGTGTCGGATTCACTGTTGAGCAGAACGAAAACTAATTGCCGGGTCAACCAAACCACACACCATGCTGCTCCGCACCACAAAAGAAACATCGAATTAAGGCCGTCGTAGCATCGAGCGTGTTATGCACTCAGCGCCTTGCATTGCGTATCACTGCCCCGTTACGACTGCAACTGAGCAGAAAATATGCAAGCCCTATGTGTATAGGTTTCGCGCACGTTAGCTATCCCCAGGCGGTCAAAATTAATCCGCAGCCCTCGACTACGGCGTGACTCAATATAGCTACAACTTTGGCGCGTGAAACCCCAGAATTCTCTTCGACACCGGTTAACACCCATAAGCTATTAGAAGCGTTAGACGACGGTCACCGAGTCAATGAACAAATGCGGCATTAGTAGCCATCATAGTGCTCATACAACTCTCCGAAAGCCTGCCCAAAAATGGCCGCGTATCTGCTCGCTTCGCTGCAAATGTCGCCGAAAGACGAGACAATACACATGACAAGACAAGACAATACTCTGTTACGCAACTGCATCTTCTCTGCTCCGCCCACCCGTCATGCTTTTTCCCTCCCTTTAGATCCTCCCACGGTAAGCATACACGAGATTTGCTGAAGTCAATTCAATTTTCCCGTCTTCCACTGCTCACGCCATCTACCGGAACCTCTTGTTACTGTTGAACTTGGACCACTGCCACGAGGTCTAGGATCGCACGAGCTCCTTTTGTACTTCTGGTCAAAATACTGTTTTTAGCGCGTATTATTTGCTATCCTAAATATCAAGCACACGTCTACCTCCATTTAAAAGAACACAGTGAGTCCCGGTTGTGCATTGATGTTCTGCCTCAGATATGCGTATTGTTTTCTTTTCGCTCAACAGTGCTTACAAGTAAGTAGCCCAAGTAAGGCTATCGTCCTTAAAAGGGACTCGAGCGCATGAAGTAAACAGGAGCGGTGAAAGCGCAGTGCGCGCGCTAACCCTAAGCGTAGTCTAACCGCCAGCCATTAAGGGTTCGTCGCAACCACACTCGGAACCCCGGCTGTCGCGAAACGCGGACTCGCGAGGACACGGCAGCGCTCACGAGTCGAGGAACTGGCGCTCACCTTCATGGCGGCGGTCGGGAGGTCAGAACAGGCTGTCCTCCTGCAGAGAGACCACGGGCGGAACGCAGAACCACGCAACGTCGCGAGGAACTGACGCACGCGACGCAGAGCACTTTGTCGTCGTCCACGCCCGTGACGAAGATAGCAAGAGGGCGCTTATGGGAGCTGATGATGACAGTGACCGCGTGCTCGTCGTTTCTCTCTTCCGCGCGCCCCCTTGGGACGCTTATCACTTGAATTATGTAGACAGGCGTCGCACGTTAACAATGAACAGAGCACGACACCCAGAGGATGACCGCGGGGTAATCGGCCATGAGCAGCAGCTGCTTAGCCCACGGCCTCCTGAATTGAGTAGACGCCACGCACTTTTTTCTTCTCTTAATTATTTGTCTTAGTCCCTGAGGGTGAAAAAAAAAAGGAAAAATGTGGAACGACACGCGACCTGGAGGTGATTGTAACGAGCCTTCGATGATAGATACATGGACAGTTCTCGTCTGGCGCAGTCTGCCATGTGCAGTTACTGTAATGAAGAAGAGTCTGTCGACCATTTCCTTTTGTCCTGTCGACGATTTTCAAGCCTCAGACGTCAGCTCCTTGAGGTGCCGCTTCATCGCCTGGGGTTGGCATTATCAGTGCCGGCTCTTTTATCATTTGGGGCTTCAGAAACTGGATATGGCCGCCGGGATGTTTGTTCTGCTCTTCTGCGCTTTCATAGAAAATTCCAAAAGATTCACAACCTAATTCGTATCTTATTCTGGAACCTCACCAGAACCCCCCAAAAGCATCAATTTCTGAATATTTTTTTTATTATTATTCTCCCCCCTCCTCCTCCTCCTCCTCCTCCTCCCTCCTCCTCCTTCTTCTTCTTATTTATTTATTTTTTGTTTCAATATTGACGAATTTCCAAACTCGATTCCTCAAACACAAGAAAAAAGCTTCCAAATTTTTGTAATTTTCCTCGAATCATCCACCTAGGCGGTAATCTCATTCGAATTAACGACTGGTGTTTGACCGATCCACAACAACGACAATTATCGTTATCAGTCGAACGAGGCGAAGAAAGCGCCATCACCAGTGTGGCATATGTTTTTTTTTTTTACTTTTTCTTCACTACTTCGGTCTATAATCTCCTCACTTTTATTTCTCTAGTCATCTACTGCTAATCCATTCTAATATTTAAATATTTTTCTTTTCCCCAAGACATAGTTTCTTTCGGCAGAGCAACCATTTCCTGGCCAATCGTCCTGAGTGGGTATGAGCCATCTTTCTGGTACCACCACCACCACCACCACGATGAAGAAAAAAACAAAGGCCTTCGGCCGCCGCGGCTGCCGGCCGCGGCATTAAACAACAGCAGCGACCATGTCGAAGATCCCGCGACCATGCTCTCCGCGGCCGAAGTCCCCCCGGCGCTCCTCCGCGGCGGAGCCGTCCCCCTCGGAGGGCCCACGCCTCGTGTACGCGGCCAGTCCGGCTGCCACCTCGGGACCAGTGATCGTGTACCAGGTCGACGGGCCGGCTCCCAGCGCGTCGTCCTCGCACCACGAACCCGTTCTCGTGTACCAGCACCGCAAGGAACGAAGCAGCTCGTCCAGGTCACCGTCGCCGCCGCCCGCAGCCCCCCGCGGGCGCGCCGGCTCTGCTGCCAGGACGCCGTCGGCCGAGGCGCGCGCCCGGCACCAGGAGCCGCAGTCGTGCTGCATCATGGACCGCATCGAGAAGAAGTACGACGAGTCGTCGAGCGAGCTGGACGGCCAGCACCTGTACATCGTGCTCTGCTTCCAGGCGGCCGTGGCCACGCTGCTGTTCCTGCTGTTCCTGTGCGTGCCGGTGGCCATGATCACGGTGGGCGCGCTCAACCTGTCCAACTGCCGGCTCAGCTACGGCATCCCGCTGTGCCTGACCATCGCCGGCTGCGCCTACCTGCTCATCCCGCTGCTCAGCGCCGCGCTGGACTGGAACGCCGGCAACGGCTACTGCCCCGCCATCATCTCGCTGCTCGTGGCGGTCGCGGTGGCCGCCTCGGCCGCGGGCTCCGTCTACGTCTTCTCGGGCATGTGGCCCTCGGCCGAGCCGCAGCACCCGCGCTACTGCCACCCGGCCGTGTACTACTTCTCCTTCGTCATGTGGACCTCCTTCATCGTCTTCATCCCCGTCATGCTCGTCGCGTCCGTCGTGGTGTTCAGGAAGTACGGCAAGCACAACGTGCACGCGGCTACCATGTCGGTGTCTTGACGGCGAGGCGTGCTTGCCGCCAGGCGAACTGCCCGCGTTTCTACTTGAACTTGTTCGTACCCAGGTGCCCATGGAAAACGGTTCACGGCATGGAACGCCTTTAGTGATTACGAACCTTGTTCACCCGCTTGAAGCGTAGATGCAACGGCCCATCAGCTCCAGCTGAGAGGGATTTTATTTTTCGGACTATTTCGCGCACGCGTCTCACGCGAACAAATCGGTTTGTTGTTACTGTTGTTATTTATTCGTCTTCTTTATTGCCTTCATTGAAGAAAACGCACACTGGCGCACCTGCCAGACCAGACCTGGCACAATCCTGTACTACACATAGCAACGTCACAATAATAAAAATCGCTCTCTTGTTACCACCTGAGAGAGACGTAACTGTAAACGCAAATGGGAACCCTCGTACGTTATGCGAAAGTTCTGTGTGATTTATTTATTGCAGTGAGCACCAAATGTAAATGAACAGGCGCGGATTATTTGCGGGCGAATACGACGACGATTTTACAGACTGTCACGCGTGGTGCAAATTCCAACTCTGAGTGCAGTGAGCAAATTTAAAACTTAATTCCGAACATCGAAGACAATAAATTCTGCGGTTTGATTCGAGATTTAAGCGAATTGCAGCGTTCGAAAACTCAATATGTTTTCAAGTATCTTTAAGGCTGAGTATACAAATGCACATACCAATGACCTTGTTTAACGAACTAAGATTGAGAAAATTTCTCCCATACTGAATTCGAGAAATGCCTCGCGAAGAAGACACACGCCAATTGCATCCTTTGCAGCAAACAAGGCGGCCCAGCTCTGCCACACTTAGTTTTTACGGCCCCCGCGAAGATGCTTGGTCTGCCTTCAATAGCGGCGGACACGCGTGAGTGAGCGAAAAAAATTTGCCAGTGGTTGAGCGCGGTTAAAGCAAAGTTTGTTCAGCGATAGCTTGGTTTTCGCGCCAAGAGCGCGCAGTGCACCGCAAGACAAGCAGACGCTGCTCGTAGGCGCGAACGCACGCTGAGGAGATTCAAATTTCTGAACGGCCCAGGGGAGTGGTTCCTTCTTCACTGGAGCCCATATGCAGTCCGCGCCGCCTGTGCTCTGTCCACCAGCTGAAGCATGGTTGGTAGGCAGAGAGGGGCTGGACAGCAACATCTCCCATTTCTCTTGTTGGGTAGTTGACGGAAGGAGAGGAGGGTGCTCAGGGCCAAAGTCGCACACCCCGATTATGGGGCAGAGTGTTCCTACTTCTGAGCAAAATTTACATTCAGCGTCGTAGCGATTCGGGCGCTTAAGTGAGGACGCGTCGGGCGCTGAACCAACGTTTTGGCGAGGTGATTGTACAGTGGCGTTGCGACTAAGGCCGCTGTGCAACGCCACCCCGTTACAAAGGGGAAGCCATTAAGCATCATCATCATCACTGAACTTTGATGCAGACAGCGCCCCCTTGCGTCACTTTCCGATGGCACCCGCCATTACTCTTTCCCCCTCTTCGCACCCCTATGCCCTTGGAACGAACCGATTAGTTGCTTTCACTGCGCAACGGCACGAGTCGCTGGTTTGACCCTGACTGAACTTGGAAGGTCGGATTAACGCTACCAGGCGTTTTCTGGGTTTTTACCTAGAGTAACAGTGAAATGGCGTGTACCCGCTAGGAGGGGTTCGCACGACGGTCGGGAACCCATGGGCCCTGGCGCCGCGTCCTCCGCCAGTTGGATGACTGCTTCCTGAACTTGGAGTTGTGAGCTGAGCAGGCCTCCCATCTTAGAGGGCTGGAGTTTCTCCAGACGGGCCCTGGGCCCATACAACGTGGTTCCGGGCTTCCTTGCACTGCATCTGTGCTGATAAAGAAGGGTAATCAGCAGCTTCGGCCGCCGCTGTCGCGGCCGGAGAATGAAAGGAAAGGGACTTCGGAAGCGGCTTTATCCCTAATCTTCGGTCCAGCGAAAGTCCTGATAGCTTGGTCGCACACAAGCAGACCCAGTCAACACCTGCTAGACAAGAAGGCCTACGCATTGCTTCGCAGAACCACCTTTTCTCGTCAAATGCACAACTTTCATCATAATCGAGTATTAATCCCTTCCTGTGCAGGACGTTTAGAAGAACGATTGACTTGCCGAAGTTCTCATTTCTGTGACGCCATGAAAAATATTACGCCGAGGCGAAAGTTACGCCATGTCCGTGCGCGTTTTAAAATGACGCGCGCGCTCCACACCGGCCATGTCTTCCCTTCGGATGCTGCCGCTGAGTTTGCAACGCGCAACCCGATGCCTTCCGTAAAAAATACACGGGGAATCGTGTAGGCGCTTAATGAAAGGTCACAAGGCCTCCATAGATTGACATTAGAAAGTCTATGTTGTCCTCGAAATATGTCTTCCCAGCAAAGCGTCTGTGGGTCGCAGTGAAGCAGACTTTAGAACAGGCTCGGTGTCACACAGGGTGTCGAACCGGAATTTTTTCGGGTTCGGTTCGGGTTCGGGTTCAAGCCTTTCGGGTTCGGTTCGGGTTCAGTTCCGGCGCACCATTCCGTTCCGGTTCGAACCGGTTCAAACGGGTTCGGAGAAAAAAAAAAAGCAAGCGTGATTGTTTTTTCTGTTAATTTTTTTGTGCTCGGTTTTCGTTTCCTTGTCAAAAACGAAGCCATAATGTAGGTTTTTTTGTGCAAATGTTTTGTTTTGGCCAAAAATAAGCAACCCTGCAACACTTTTTTCAACTTTGTTCGAAATCTTGAATGCTTGCAGGAAGTAGTCACCCAACACATCCAGTACTTAGATCAGGGAGTCGGAAAGTCACTCAGACAAAAAGTACTGCTCTGTCCCCATCAGATAACTCACAAACTTGCTTGAAATATTTTTCTCTCTTCCCCAGTCTTGGCGTTCTTCTACCGCTGGAATGACGTCATTACAGGGATGTAGCGGCTATTTGCCGGCTTTCCTTAAGTTGCGACATTAAAATGAAACCACAACAGCGAAGCAGAAACGGAAGGCGTATCTGCTGGGACGAGCAAAGCCCTCACTGCTCCTCTGTGCTGGCAATAGCTATAACTTTTGCAGTGCTTCCAGATGCGAAGATAAGAGTGAGAGCGTTGATCTAAAGTGTTGAAGAGTTCCTTTAACTGTAAAATGTACTGCAAAATGTTTTCTATAGTAGGTCCAGGATTACACCATTAACTGAAGCGAAATGAAAAAATTCGCTCGGACACATAAGACTGCATATTTGTATGAATTTGAAATCCCTGCTTTTTATGGCCGCACGTTTATTTTTATTGATTTAGTTTCTTTCATTTTTATAATTTAATTTAATTTATTATTCGATCATAACACTGCAGTTTTATACCCCGCAGTTGTTTTCTTGAGGAAGAAAATGACGGACGATTACGACACTCGCTAATGCGAAATTTGAGTGCAGCGCGAACTGTAGTCTTCTCGGCGACGGCGCATAGACTGCTGTGCTTCAGGAAGTGATCGCGTCATCAGCTAATGCACGACGGCGCGCGGCATACTCTGTCGTTATCCTCGTAAGGCGTCGCCACTGTGAAGCACGTCTCGCACGGTCACGGAATTACGCCCTCCCCCTTACACTTTCGTCATACTTGCAATCTCCGTTTTCCTGCCAGCTCTATCTTCGGTGGCGTCTTCGTTCTCTCGGTTACAACGAGTGCAACACTGAGGGACTACGCGAAACCACAGGAGCGGGTGCTTAAGGGCTGCGCTCTAACGCATGGCTCTACGTAGCCGCTGTGAAGCAATGTGATCCACTCCCTTCGCCGACAAGTGACGGGCCGCACATCGTCTCCAAATAATGCGTTCTCGCCACAGTCTTCTGGAAGGCAAACAGGTAGCCCCCTGACCAGTGGGCAGCACACGGGTGCTTCCGACGCCTCCCCCTCGGTGCATCTTCGCCAGAATCTTCTGGTAATGGGCAGCCACCCTGCAGACTGCCTATTGCCCCGTCCTACGAAGCAGACGACCCGTCCGTCCTCAATCGTTTTAATGCGTACCATTCTTTGCCCACAGCAAGGACCGTGTAACCCCCTTCATTTCCATAAAAATACCGATTTCGCGGGAGTTCCACCTGTAATCGCTATAATAACGTAAATGGAGTAACTGGTCGCACAAAATTTCCGAAAAACTAAAAAATAAAAAAAAAGTAATCACCGAAACTGGCAAACCGTGTGGCACCCTGCATTTCCACAATAATGAGGATTTCGGGAAATTTCCACCTGTAATCGTTATATAGGGTAAATGGAGAAAATTAGTCGAACAAAATATATAAATGTAAAAAAAAATGTAAAATAATTGCGGAAACTGGCGAACCGTATAACACCCTGCATTTCCACAATAAGGCAGATTTCGCGAGTTACAAATGTAATCGTTATAATAGCGCAAATGGAAATAATTGGTCGAACGAAATTTTGAAAAACTATAAAATAAGAAAAATATTAAGCAATTAAGGAAAATGAGAAACCGTAAATCTGCCTGCATTTCCACAATATTGGAGATTTCGCGAATATTCCATTTGTAATTATAACAGCGTCAATTGAGATAATTGGTCGGACAGGATTTATAAAGACCAAAAAATTGGCTGTAGAAACTGAGGACAAGCGGTATAGGAATGCTAAGCATTAGTAGATAATTGTTTGAATTTCTGCAGAATTTTTTTAGTACCCTGGAGTGTCACCATGGCACAGTATTTTGCGTCTCCGCCGCCTCCCCCCTCCGCCCGTGCTTCTCGTGGTGGGCCGCCCCTCGTCCCGAAATCACGCATCCTCGCAGGAATCGCCTGCCTGGCAGGCAGCCAGGCAGGCAGGTAGTTTACTGGCGAGCGGGAAGTCTTTTTGGCGCGCAGGAGAGCCTGAGCGCCCAACGTCTTTTTTGGTTCCACCAAATGTCTAGGCACGCACGCGCGCATCCACCCCCGTTTTCGCACAATGAGCCAAATAATTTTGCATTTAAATAAATTGATTGGTCTGCTACGCTTTTCATGTACCCCTTGTTTCAACGGCGCTTTAGCTTTAACACGAAATCATTAGCACTGCTAGAAGTCGAAAACAGTCCCGCGTCGGCGTCAACCTCCGACTGTCAAGCGTGGCTGGTGGCGTTTAAAGCGATTTCCTTCTGCTCATCTTTCATATGCTAACGTACCAGTTAGAAAGAAAGAACGGCTTAAATGACTCATTGGACGCTGTGTACAGGACGGCATTGGATAGGGAACCACCGGAGATAGGAACATGCTAAATGGCACTTCAGCGACAGGTGAGAGCGGAATTGGGCTCTACGAAAGATAATAGCTGAGTGAAGTCACAAGCAGCAGTAATTATCCCTCGCAGAGAGAGGGAAAATGAACATTAAATAAATCGAGGAAAAGTTTCAGAGAGGCGTCCTCATTCAAGGGGTAGAGTCGACAGTCGTTTCCATCAAGAGAAAGCGATCTTCCAGGCCGGAGCTGGCCAAGGCTTTTTCCTAAATCTCTATGGAAACGTGTAGGTTGGGTGGATCTAAGGTGGACTTGTCGCAGCCGCCTACGTTGTGTATGAGGTTCCCAGGCTCCCCACAGAAGCGACGAAATGCAGAGAATTGTGTCCCCTCAAAGAGGTGAAGACTGGTGATGTGTGGGAAGGTGTTAATCCGCAGTGCACGGAATAATCTTTCCTGGTTATTCGCTAGTGATTTCTGCGGGAAAGAATACGTTCTACGGGAGAGCCTATAGTGCTACAGTCGAACACGGATATATCGAACTCCAAGGGGGTCGCGAATTAGTTCGATATATGAAAAATTCGATATAAAAAATATGGGCTCTGAGACCTCACCTATGGCGGACGATCACTTCCCGATCGTCGCATTCAAGAATGACAACTAATTCCGCACTCACGACGCAACAGGACACTTTATTTCCGTGAAAAAAAAAAAAAATCGCTCATCTTGGCCTGCTTCTTCGTCCTGGAAATGAAATTAAAGACGCTGGTCTCGATCTTCTCGAGGCTGCACAACTAGAAAATTCCAGCAGCACGCTGCGCCTTCGCACACCATGCACAACACGCACGCAAAAGAACAGCGCGCACGTACCACAAGAACTTTGAAGGTAACAATTCCAAGGCTCTCTGAACGGACTCCAACAAAGCGCTCGCGATGGTCATCTCCGAGAGAAACAGTGATCTCCGAAAGGTGCGGGACAACTCGCCAAACAGCAGCAACAGCAGCAAAATGCAAAAGGAGGAGGAGGCCGCGAGCGCCTTCGTTCCCTCTTCCCTTTCCCGAGACGACATCGGGGGAAGACAGACCCAGAGAGAGAGAAAGAAAAACTCTTTTTTCGGCAAGCTGGGGAACGTACGCAGCCGAAAAAAAAGGGACGTGCGCAGTCGGGGCAGATGCCTACATCGCAATGTCATATTTTCCGAGCATTCGGTCTTGTGTGCCTGGAGAGATTAAGCATACCGGGCTCCGTCCCCTAACGCTACGGCGGCCGGTAGCGGGGCCCGACTGGGCAAGCGCAAATTCGTTCCGGCAGGGGGGATTAGTTACGCGAGCCAGTCTTCGCCATGCCCGCGCATTCCTCCACATCCTCCTCAACCTCAATCGGGAGTGCAGCGACCGCCGAAGAGCACCTTCCAACTCGCGCGGCGTTCGATATACCCAATGTCGGGAAAAATACGGTTCGATATAAACGTACGAATTCCTATACTTTTACACAGAATTTTCAAGGGGATAATTTATGAGTTCGATATAGGCAATAATTCGATATACCCGTGTTCGACTGTAATTAATTTTCTGGTATTTATACAGGATGCATGCGCTCGGGCTCGGCTTCATCAGCGCTGGCTAAGCGGGTCAAATGTCCAGCCACGAGGTTGGTGATCTTGTCTGCCGGCGATGCAAGTATGAGCTGGTGCCCATACAATCCTGGCTGGTCTCGTTGGTGGTCTCTGCTTGTTCATTCGAAGTGTTGTAACATGCAATAGACTGTTGGCAAAGTTGCGCCATGCCTAATAAGAGTCAGTTATTAGACTTTTGGCGGCCCTTTGGCTAAGCGCACGTGCTATCGCCTCTTCCTCAGCTTGGAAGGGGCTGTGTTGGAGGGTTGAGATGCTGCACCTGTGGAAGGCTGCAGAACGGTAGCACGAAGAAAGAGAAGGTATCGGAGAATGCTATTGGGTGTCTTTCGCATCAAACCAGTTGATCGTTCCTTTTTTTTTCTCTTTCAGTTTAGTTGCTTCCTAGTCTTACCTCATATATATACACATTTTGAGAACCTTTTGGTGAATATAAGACATGCATTAGGCAATTAGTTTTTAACTTCATTGCGAGATGTAAATCTTACGCGAGAAATAACATAAGAGCGTAACACGTACATAAAAAGGCCTTTTATAGCATTCAGGTGATCGACACATAACTTTCCGGCTATTTTGTGCGTAACTAAATTTCCTGATTGGTCGAGAAAGAGAACGCTGCAAAATTTAGAAATGCCAAGGACCCCAAATATATCATGTTTGGTCCAACCCTCTAATCCGCCTTAACTGACCCGCTAATTCCTCTAATCCATATTAATCAACACCGCAGTCCCACTAATTCACATTAGTTCATTCACTTATCTCACTAAACCACCCTAGTCTACCCACTAATCCGCGTTAATCGACTTAAATCCATGCATCGAAATGCTATCGCACTTACTTTAAAAGTTAAAATGAGAAGGCCCCTATTTTTTTTTTCAATTCTCATGTTCTCCTAGGGCAGTAACCAAAGGACACAACGGCACTGTACAAGAAAAAGTGATGGTGACGTAGAGAACTTTGAGTGTTTGTGTCTCATTGCTGTTTTTATATAAGTGCCCACTCAAACTAAAATAAGTGGAAGATACGGATTTATTGTTGATGGTGTCCCTGAAGGCCTTCACAAGCGGACACGGATGCATTCGAATTAACAACATGAAAACTTCACACGATTTTAAACACACTGCAGATAGAAACCATAAAGAATACCCCATGATATGTTGCCACGGAATATGCGTTCTAACTTAAGTTATTGTAAATGCAAAAAGATAATTAGGGGAGATGGGCAATACCTAAAGCAAACTAATAGTGTATACGGACTATACATTAAATTTAGGGTAATAATAAGATCAGAACCTTATGGTCCTTGGGAACTCCATGGCGTCTGGCGAATGGTAAAAATATCTTCGGATGCAAGGTAGGGTACCGGGATGGAAAACTAGAAATCACAGTTTTGAGGCCCCGGAACCGGTTCGGAACGGTTCCTTCAATTCGTTCCGGTTCGGGTTCAGTTCCAAAATGGCGGAAAAAATACGGTTCCGGTTCAGTTCCGGTTTTGGGCAAAAATTCGGGTTCGGTTCCGGTTCTCGGTTCGGTTCCGGTTCGACACCCTGCTCGGTGATATGCGGAGCATGGCGAGAATATTTATTAAAATGCCCTGATGCCGTCATTTTTTTAATTATAGACAGGCGGCTGATTCCACCGGGAAAATGCCCACTGAGCAACGCAGTTAAGAACAGCGGTGAAGTCTACATTAAAATGAGTCTGGTGTATAGCAGTAAAGCTTGCTAAGTATTCGTAAGCTAGCTTTCCCACATAAATTTTGTGCATTGCGGTGAAGTTTCATGAGAGTGAATGAGCCACGAGGACATGTGAGGGATCCGACCAAAATGGTTATGCACTATGAGATAATTCCTCAAAAAAGCTTTTTTAAATTTTCCAAATTTAAACACTAAGTTTTCTTAATTGAATCCATCCTGAAATTTTATCACTGAAATGCTACGTGGCTTAGAGGTTACCTCCTCAAGCTTTCACGCAGTGCATGTGCCTGTATGGCTATATGCTGGCAGACATTGCTTAAGAGCAGAGGCCACACATGGTTGCAAAGACCCATTACTCAGAGGCCCATCACCCAGTTTCCTTCCTGAAAACAAAGGTTTGTAATACCGACGTGTTTGCTGTTGCTGCTCAATGGAAGTGTTACAATTATCGTTTGTCAGAATAGCAGTATTAATTAATAGTGCAAGAATAAAGTAGACTAGTAATACGAACTAATGAAACCAAAAAGTAATTGTAACAATTTAAGAACAGTAATATGCCTCCATCGAACTGCACCCAGTTTTAAAAAAAATCGCCCCCAATCCACTAGCTAGCTAAAGCTCCACTAATGCCGCTCTGGTTGTTTCATTCTACGGAACTTTTTTTTACAACGCACTTACGTGGACCCAACTTTTGTTTGTGTACCAATTACTGAACCTCACCTGACAAACCGTACATTTCATGTTCCCATTAGGGATTCAAAGTGCTGCAACTTGAAACAACTCTCTTCACTTCAAAAACAAAAATTACCATTTGCATAGGCCTACGAACAAGTGCACGAACAATTCACATGCAAACACCAATCGCTTTGACAAATGTCAACTGACGATTACGAGGTTCAACGTGCCGACGGTACACAGGTGATGAGGCACGCCGTAGTGGAGGGCTCAGATTAATTTTGACCACCTGGGGGACAAATGTCAACCCCCCCCCCCCCCGCCTCTCCTGAGCTGCACGCAGTTCATGACCTTAGCAAGTCCAGAAAGTGCCCTACGACATTGGCAGTAATTACCTGGTCAAATCCCACACCTGCATTCATCAACTGGTAGGCATCACACCAAGAAATGGAGTGCAGATGACCACTGCTGTTCTCAGTGCAGACGACACACCATCTCCGTAAAAAAAAGCTTGTAAACAGTGAAAATGTGCTGTTCAGTAGAGGTTCTGAGATCATTAGCGTATGATGACTTACAAAATAGTGAAGCACTCTCTCACAACCAGCGGGAGAAATTTTAAAGGCACACACAAGTTGTGCCACATACTGCCAGCAGGGGTGGAAAGTAGCGACGGAGGTGGCAATATGTTTAGTCCAGCTGCAGGCTTTTGCCCATATGGTCGAACTTCGTTATAGCGAACACTGATATAGCTGAATTAGCAGATATAGCGAACTAAATACGAAGTTTGTTTGGTCACGCTTCATTTCAATGACACCCATTCTTTTTATAGCGAAACCAAAACCTCGAGAGCCGCACGATATCGGCTATAAAGAAGAAATATTTGGTTCCCGCGAGGCCCAAAACTCAACGGCTAGCATAATAAAAGCAAAGTTTAAACAAAGTGAAACAAAACAACCATTTTTTAGTAGCGCAAGGCCCTTTACTGCGTGGACACCTGCGAAAAACTTTATTCCGCTCAGACTGCGAAAAGCCACCAGGCGAAGGCCACATCCTCCTTCAAGTAAATAAGAAGGCCGGCCTGTTTGGCTGAACGAACTTTGTTCTGTTGTAATTTCACATTCTCACGTTCCGGTCTGTTTAGTTCGAAATGCCACAAGGAGACAGATAAGGCCTACCTCGTTTACAGTGGGTTCAAAGCCTAGAACAATGCATTGTTTGTTGCGCGAGCCAGATTGCCTGATCTATTAGAGCCGATTTTTACCTCTACAGTTATAACGAATGTCAGATATAACGAACTAATTTACTGCCCCGATAGTACTTCGTTTTTAACGAGGTTCAACTGCTATTGGGATCATCGTCAGCATCACAATCATCACGACCTGCCTTCTATCCTGTTCCTTGCCTGGACTTCAATGTTGCTGCAGCACTTCCTCTGTTTACAGACAAGATCGCTCTCTACTTGGATCTGAAAACTTTGACACGCACAGCATTGAAGTGACATGCACTGCGAAACAAGTTTCCACTAGAATGAAAATGAATGCAACGCTTCGAGTCACACCATTTATTTGTATGATGCTTCTCACATTTTGGTGTTTTGGAAAAGGAAAGGAGTCAACCTCAAAAAATTACCAAAAATTTGGCGCACGACCATGAAAGAGGACATGTCGTGATTTTATTTAGATTCTAGCAATTATATATTTTTGGTCTTATTTTAACGAGGAACAGCAGCACGACTTTGTACATACTTCTGTACGACTACATTTAGAGCGACCCAATGTGGTGGCTAGCATAGGCTGGCTTTGTGGCAGTTAGTGCACAGCGCGCAAAGGCATAGAGAGCAAGGCAGCACAAATACACTCCTGCAGGTTTTGTTTTGTACTTTGTACCATTTCTGCACGAAAAGAACTGTACTTGATTGTCACCTTTAATCGAAACGATGTTAATAGACATGCCAGAAACAGGCACACAGTAAAGCCCCTCCCTCGTTTCGTCTCCCAATGCCCACACATATCTTGGAGACTCTGAGTCAACGTTGAGGAACTTCCACTCATACTTGAGAACACACACACAGAGAAGAACAGAAAACGAAAGGAAAGAGAATGTTCTATAGCTGGACGGAATTGTAGTCAGTCACACAACAGCAAGAAGAACAGTTCAGAACAACACACCTATCAATTCATGTTTCTTTTGTTAAGGTAGTCAGTCCATCACAGATCACACTTGAAGCAGCGACCGCTGTATGCCAGGCGGCAGGGCCGCGGCGAGCGAGTCCAGATGGTAAGCGTGCTGTCGTCTCAGCACAAGCGAACACAGCTGTTGGAGGGTCGGAACGCCGGCAAGCTCCGAGATGAAGGCCTCCACGGTCGGATCTCCCGAACCACAAAACCCCTCTACCCTTAGCAGGGTGCCAAGCCACCGTCGGGCGTTTCCCACCACGGGGCATGCTCGGAGCATCCACAGTGCGAGGGGCTGGTGCAGGTGCAGTGCGTAGTACAGTGCGGACCTGCCCTGGCCGTCGACGGCAAATGGGTCGCTGCCGTAGCGAACCAGCAACCGGGCGAGCTCCTCGTCGTTGGCGCCAACGGCCAGGTGCAGCACCGTGCTCCGGGAGCACTCGACGTATGCGTTGGGGTCTGCCCCCTGGCGCACCAGAGTCCACACGACAGCGGGGCTGGCGCTGCGACAGCACGGCGCAGCTCAGGGCGGTCATGCCCCGCAAGTTCTTCTTGTTCACCTGGACGGATGAGAAGAATGAGGCAATGATTGAAGCGACTGCTCGGTAATACTTGCCGCATGCACCTGTAGCAAGAAGTAGGTGGCGAAACAGCCTATTGAGGCAGGCAAGGGAGAGTGACCAGATAATGCCATGACGAAAACCAACGCAGACTACAAAGCTTTGTAGCTGCGACAGCGGAGGAGAGGGTAGCGGCACCTGATGGACAAAATCATTCCGGGGCTGTGCAGTGAAATGCCGACCGGGGCAGCTGAACAGTTTCTTCTCCCACGACAGATGCCGCTACCTTAATCTAGGCAAAATGCTTGTGACATTACCTGGCCATCCTAGAAAGCAACGTTCCCATCCCGTCTCCTCCTTCTTACTCCGTGACCAGTGGTGGCTACTACTACTTGGCTACTTGGACCAGTGCTCGGAGCACCAAAAATGAGGATTTGGAGCACACTTTTCACGTTTTGGAGCAGGTTGCTTTGGACCACTTTAATTGTCTTGTAAGGACTACTACTCCAGCCATGCAATTCCTCAACATGCAATAAGACTGCAGAAAAAAAAGACAACCACGCAGACCAAAAAAAGCACTAGAAGAAGCTTTTAGGTGATTTTTTTCAAAAAACTATTTCAAGCATGAAAACACCGGTTTAAGAGAAAAAACACTGTGCAAGCAAAACGTAAGCCTAATTATCTGCATTATAGGTTTAGGACTTCTTTTTCTGCAAAGAGGTGCAAGTTTGAAAAACGCTTCACAGACCTCCCCCGCCCCTCCTTTAGAAGACTCTGGCCATTTTGCACATCAGTGAAGCACTTTTGCTCATGCCTCTTAAGATGAGGAGATCAGCATTGCTCAATATCTTCTTATCAGAATAGATTTTGGCCTGCAATTCTTGCTGTTTGCCAGCCTTGCTTGTAGCACTGGAATCCCCTGGCTTTGATTACTTCTCGTGTGGTTCTTCCAATGCTTTGGCCTTCAAGTCGGTGCATCTGACGTTTCCGAGAGCCCTTCACAGCTCTGATGACCTCTCTACTTCAGGGGCACTGCGGCTGCATTGCGGCCAAATCTTTTGAGAACGACGTTATAGACTGCAGGCCATTGACATTTGAAATGGAGAAACTAGTTCGGTCCCAAAGCATACACGTACTCTCCCTGAAGCCTCTCTCTACATCTGCATTTCCATGCGAGAGGCTTAACGCTTTTAAATGCCCCCGTGTTGTTAGGGTCCAGTACCTTTGCCCCGTCACCTGTGCTTTATTCAACCACCACCTATGCAGACAACAGTCCCCGGCCGATCAAAAGGGAGACAGCAACGTTTTCTCACCATAACAAAAATTCACGCTATCAAACTCGCATACCCGGTGGGCTCAATTAGTTTGGGGAAGAATTTGCCCAAATTCATTCAAAAGGAAAACACAAACCTTTTCACAAATGTCTTCACTTGCCAAAATCGGTGATCAAGGTAGCACATTTTCAAAATGGAGGTATGGAGAGGCCAGGTATTCCCCGGCCGGGCCTATGTCCGTAAGAAGCTTTTTTTTTTAGTTCATACTTGGAAACTGTTTTCTTTTCATGCAGTGCCCAGTCAGCGAGGGCAGCTTCAGTAACTGAGCTGATTTCAACGTGCTCCTTCCAGTTGGATGGTAGATCAATTTCAAGAAGTTATCCAAACATTTCCTGGTAGACTTCTCGGCGCAAAATACGTCCAAGGGCCTTCTTGATCACAACTTCCTTCTCAGAAAAGAGGATGTGAAGCAGTGGCTCTGTTTTTTGGAACACGGTCAAAAATCCGACAAACAAATCAGTAGAGTAGTGCAAAAAAAGTGCCTTGGGCAGAAAAGCTTTCTCTGTGAGAGAGAGAGATTCAGGCAGTTATAGAGCACACCACCACGAGCATTTCGACCGATTAGCACCACTTCTTTCACTGCTGGCAGCTGTTGAAGGAGCCGGTCAAGAGCTGGGCCAAGTACCAGCCAAACCGAGCTCATGCGTCGAAGAGAAGCATTCTGAGGTAGGTTGAGGGCATTCTGGCTGGCTTTCAGATGCTCACTTTGTGATGCAGAGTTTCTGAGGAAGCAATGAGTGTCCACAAGTGCCGCTTCTACATCACTGCCCAATGCAGCTAGAGTGCATGCCCAAAGGCATTGTGCACTTTGTGCAACGAACACTCCTCAATATTGAGAAGGGCAGGGCTGACATTTTTTTCAGCTGTCTTTTTAGGCTCTTCATTCCGTAAGGCCTGTCGCTGTAAAGACGCAGTAGGTTGTCTCTTGCTGCTTCCTTCACAGCATTGAGGAGAACATCTGCTCTTGCTGATCCCTGGGGGAATGATTGCAAATGTTCACAACAACTCTTTCTGTTGGCCAGAAACAGTACCTCACGAGCACATCCAGCTGTTGGCAGCACTGTTCCAGAAGTGGTGTCGCGTCAATTTGGATTCTGAAAAAGACTCCAGGTGTATTCAACTCCTGGACTACAATGTCCTTGAAATAAGGGCCCGATCCGTCAGACACTATGTAAAAAACTTTCTTTCCTATGCAAGAAACTTTCTTTCTGCTGCACTAGAAGTTCTTGGCAATCTGTGAGTCAGCGAACATTAGTGGGAAACCAGCAGAAGCTGTATCACCTCACAGAAAATGGCAGTATTTTGTCATTCCGGGGAGAGACCATTACCCTGCGACTGTTTTGGAGCAAACATGGAGCAGTTATTCAAATTAACGCGCTTTTGGAGCAGCATGGAGCAGAATGACCCTCTTGGCATAGCTTGGAGCAATCGGCGCAGCAGTTCCACCACCACGTGACCCATACCGTTATCCACTTTTTTTCCTGTTTGCCTGCATGCTACCCCCTTTTGTAAAAATAGTGCACGGCCCGAAAGGAACGTGACTTTTAGCCCTTTGAGGGTTTTTGCCGTATATTTACGACGACGGTTTTCCATCCAGTAAGGTCTTTGCCGTACTGGGTACAGGTTTTGGCCATCTGTTTGAAATTTCGCACCATAATAATGATGCACGCTGACTGGGAGGTGCTGCCACCTCCTAGGACTTACAAAAGGCGTTGGAAATTTGATTGCGCTACCTTCTTGCAGAGACAAACAGAACTTTCTAGCTTCAGCACGTCGCAAGGGCTGTGTCAGCGCTCTTTTGCGGTTTCACTTTTGCTGCATGATCGCAACATAGGCGTGCGAAACCTGATTTTTATCTTTATCGGCACTCCCTTGCAGGGGTGGCCGAAGTTGATTTCTATCTGTATTGGTGTTGCTCTTAGCTTATTACCGACGCTCACGATGTATATTCTCGCTGCCCTTGTTTACTGTTCCTGATTTTTTTTTTTTTACAATGTATTCCGGACTTTCGACATTTTGTACATTCAAAATCCGCAATCAAGTAATCTTGACCATCTGGGGAAAGTTTTTTTTTCAACAAAATTCGACTCTCACAGGGTTAAAGGGGCGATGAAGACCACAAAATACAAGTTTGTTTATTTCAAAAGATTTGGTGTTTTGTACTGCCCTCAGTGCTTGTCCAGCAGCAAACGACCCTTTATTCGCTGAGAAATTGAACAATTTGAGCTAAAGTTTTGATTCTCCTGCTAAATCGTGTGCTTTGTGATGTCTGCAATGACGTTACCCAGGGCAGGTGTTCAAGAAAACGTTAGTATGCTGTTTAGTCTGCAGCAAATTGTGAAATGACTTGTTTACCGTCAGTCCTCCTGGATGGCACCACAATACCACTCAGGGCTACTGTCCGGCTTGTTTTTCGTTACGGTTAATAGTGATCATTTCGTGAAACATTGGGTATGCTCGAAAAATAGGGCCCCCAGCCATTGTCGTGTGAGACAACTACGAAGTGGTAGACTGCTGTGCAGCTATAAAAAGTATAGTGCGCGCAGTACCAACAGCAGTATGCACTGGTACGTCTATGCTTACGTGTACTTTCGTCAATTCCACTGTTTACCCCCACCATTCTTACTGCTATAAAATGAACATGCATTACATTTAAGCGAAAATAGCTCATTCTGCAAGCTTATAAGTCCTGCCTAACTTGTATTTGCATTTTCCGGCCTCAGCCAATCGCACAGCTGGGCGCATATTACGTCGTAGGTTTTTGTGAGGGAAATGAGTTGGTGGGTCGCATGGCCATTCCCTTTTTTTTTCCTAATTATATAGCTTACCGTACTTACCCGATTCTAACACGCACTTTTTTTTCCGGAAAAAATAGGTAGAAAATCTGCTATGCGTGTTAGAATGGATACGAAACCGAAACAGCGGACATTTCGTCCCCACCCCATCGCCATTCGCCCATGTCAAGATGGCGCTAAAAGCTTTTAGCAACGATTTTTCGGACGCAGGAAGCATAGCATAGGCGCCTAGGCTTTTCTATCGGCGTTCACACAAATCGTCAAATCGTTCCATTTGCACGCTTGATAACAGCAATGGCAGCAGCGGCTCTCACGCATTCAAAACGAGCGGTCGGCTGAAGCATGCGCCTCTGGAGAAGCTCGCGGGATGGGCGTGTGAGGCGTGGGCCACGATCCCATCGACCATGGTTGAACGTTAGTTCAGAAGTGTGGCATCGCGAACGTGCTTGACGGCACCGAGGACGAGATGTTGTGGTCAGCGGAGAGCGACGAGGAGTGAGATGAGTGAGATTACTTTGGGAAATAAATCACCCATTTCTCTCGCATTCATTTTTCTTGCTCACACAGTTCCGTGCGCGTTAGAATCGGAGGTGCAAGTTTTTGTCGGTTTTTTGTCAGGAAAATCGGGTGCGCGTTAGAATCGGGTAATTACGGTATTTGAGCGAAGTTTACATTAAAAGCGGTATCAGTACGATTCTAACGAGGCGATCTTTCAAATGAACCAGACTTGCATGTTGTCTTCAACTCTTTCGTGACCACGGAAAAACGGCCGATTGTGAGTGCTTCCAGAAAACCTTTTTTGTTTTCTCTTGAGCTACTGGACACATTTAGCATTGCTATGTATGAAATTGTAGCTTATGGATTTCCCTTTCAAACACATAACAGCAATTTCGTAAAAGGTGTGATTATTAGTTTATTGGGCAACGAAACAAAAAAAAAATGCGTAGAAAAAGTATACACAAAACACAAATAGGTGATTTTAGTGAGCCTAAAAATTATTTTAGGAATTCTAAGATATACAAAATGTTTCTACGTTCCTAAGCTATGACTCAAAATATACACGAATGCTGTACACCAAGTTCTGGATTTTCGCGGGCCCACCAACCTAGCGGCCCTGACAGGTGTGCCACTCTGCGAAGCCACTTGAGGGTCAGTCGGTCTCTCTAAAATATGCATCCAAGCATACCTGTTTGAGTTCTGACACAAAATCATTATCACTTCAGTGGCAGAAAGCAAGAAAAAAAAAAAAAAAGCGCTCTTGAGAAGCAGCGCAGGCCGCTCCGCAGCGCTAATTTTACACCAGCACCAGGCTGTCTTAAAGGTGATAATGCGATATGGTGCAGTGCATTTGGCAAAATATCCCGACCGCAGGTTTTCCAGACCCTACACATAAAAGTAATGCTGTAGTCGTCAGATATTAGGCCCGTTTAGTTTATAAATACAGCGCGAAGTCAAAAACGAACATTTCCTGGCAGCACCGGTCGAAGTCTGTTGAATGGGGGAGTCTTCATCAGAACTAAAATCTGAAGAATCCACATTGTTGCTGGACTCATCACTGCTGCTGGGGTAAAAAAAAAACCAGCAGCAGCAGTGGCCAAAGTCCCTCAAACTGCTGTCTGGCTTTGTCGAGCACGCAGTAAAACAGCACGCCATTTTTGCCCAACTCGCTGCTACCTTCGGTTCCAATTTCACTCGTGACGCCATCTACGCACGTGAAATGTAAACAAATGGCAATGAAATTGAAAAAGGGTTTCCAATGAACCCACTTGATGAGATGGCGTCAGTTGTCTGAATAGTGCTGTTCGTACTTTTTGCGGGAGGTTTGAAAATCATCGTTCACCCGTGAACGATGTCCTATGGTGTCGTCTTGAAGGAGTTAACTGAGAGCTGCCTCATGCTCGCACAGAAACAAAAATTGCGCTACTCCGCTCAGATGTTTCACTCACCGGCGCTCCGGCGGCAAGCAGTCGATCGACCAATTCCACATCGTGCGGTGCAGCTACGCACGCGTGATGCAGGGGGGTGCTGCCCGACAGGTTCGCACCCCTGGCGTCGGCACCCTGGGACAGGAGGTGCAGTGCCACCGCACGGTGGCCGAACTGGCAGGCCAGGGACAGAGGCGTGGCCCCACTCTTGTCCCGCTGGTTCACGGGGCTGCCACTGTCCACCAGGAGCTGCACCATGTCTGGGGGTGGGATGGAAGCGTGCAGGAATTCAGAAAGTTTTGCTGCGAATACGCACCATTCTTCCACTGCTTTTGTCTTTATTGCAAATTTTCTTATAGGCAGATTTGGCTATGGGTAGCCCAATATGTTGGGATCATTTCTAGCCTTTCCCTTGCTTCTTTTTATCCATGACGCATATTTACACTATTGTAGAAATTAACTGCATTAACACTTTCGCGACTGCGCCTATTCCCATCAATAGTATGTTATCGATGAATACAAATTCAAATTTTGGCGCTCTCCGGGCGCTTCTGGACAGCTAACGCTCCGTCACGAGGGGAATTTTTAAAGGCCCTTTGCAGTCGGGCGCACATGGTTTCGGTTGCGGCGTCGATGCCGCAGGCCAATGCTCCACGTGAACGGCGAATTTTGACGGATTCCAATGAATCTGAGCTGTAATCTCTGGATGATGGTAATTGCACAGACACATCAGACAACTTCAGTTCATCCGAATTCAGTAAGGACGGCAAAAGTGCGTCAAACTGCCCCGGAACGTCAGCAGGTATCCGCCGGCCCATTTCGCTTTCTCCTCAGGCCGTTCTATCGCTGCCAAGCATTGATGTAAACATATCCAGCCTAATCTAAAGGTCACAGCTCTTATTTGAGGGGTGTCAGCTTGGTTCGGGCGGGACTGCTTGGCGCCGGCTGCACAGAGTGGGGCCAACCTTTATTTCACTGCATCGAGAAACTGCTTCGCGTGGTGGCATGATAGGCACTAGTGCTTATATTTTTGTATGTATGTACAGAACTTTTGTACTTACAAAGCTTGCATTTGCAGTATTATTCTTTAAGAGCCTTGTATTCAAAGCGAATATTTCATTTATTTTTATGTTCACCTTGCACAAAGTAGCATTGATGTTTTCATCATTTTTTGATAATATTCGCAATAAATATGTCGTTTGAAATTAATAGTGTTGGAAAGCCCGATCCTCCCTCTTACAGTTTAGCATGTCATTTTCTGTGTAAGGAAGAAATCATTTCTCGGACTACCCAAGAACAACTGATTTGTCTACGGTCACAAAAGTGTTAATTAATCAGCCAATTATGCATTCTCGCGCAAATGCAGGACGTGACGTGGTTGGCCTGTTCTCACTATTTTGTTTTTTGTGTTTTCAACTATCTTTTCTTCGTTTTTTGGCAGAAGTGTCTAGGGTCCGTAGTCTTGATTTCATAAGTTACATCTTCTAGTTTCTTAATTTCTTCTATTTCTGTGTTTCTTGGTTTTAATATTCTGTTCAATTAATTATTTCCGTTTATGCTACCATAACGATTAAACGTGCTAGTACTGCCAGTTATATATTTGGGTGCAAATGCAGGGCATTGCACAGTTGAGGCTGTAGGGGGACTCGGCAAAGAATGCTACACATTTACAAGAGTAGTAGTACAGTGGAACCCCGCTCATACGTCCCCCAGACTTGCGACGACCCGCTTCTTACGACAGATCACCGCAGTACCGGCGAACTCCCCATAGAAACGATGCATTAAAAACCCTGATGATATGACACTCGGGTGCACGCGTTCCGCTTCATACGACGGACCCTGGCGCGGATAAGCCAGCGTTTTTCCCACATTTCACACCGCTTCGCCGCCTCGTCTTGACCTTCTTTATTCTTAACCCCTGTTTGATGCTGTTTGATGTGCAAAGGTCCGCAGGCGGGCCAGACCACTTGCTGAACAGACGCAAGCAAGCAGGCGGGTACTCGAGAGCGGGAGTTAACCTGCGACGGCCCCAAGCGGCAGCAGTACGCCAACTCGCCGACCCCGAGAAGCCGAAGTTCAGGTGGCAGGCGGGCCGTAAATTTGAAGCTCCCCTTGAGCCGCCGACGAACGCGAAAACATGTGACGCAACCCCACGGCAATGACCGAACAGCTGTTTTCCCTGCCCACTCGATCCAAGTTTCTTCCTTTCCCGATGCTCTTTCTCCCTATATCTTTGCTCTCTGCTTATCAGTGTCTTTCAAAGCCGCGTTGAAACTCCGCTCTTTTCTTTTCCAGAGTGCCTCAATTCACGTGCGTCCGCCGCAAGGGTGAAGCAAAATATAGGAGGCGATGGGTGGAGACACATACCCGTTGGCACCGCCATTTGGGTCACTCGCTGGCCGCCGCAACAATTCACTGTAGCAAGACCGCACTATAATTTGTCGCCGCAACACGGTTTACTCGCGAAGGTTGAATTATCTATTTAGCATTGCTGGGTCTTGTGGGAAACGAAAATAGCTATGTGTTGAGCCCTACGACCCAATAGCGGCGGCACGGGACCGTTCAAAGGGTGTCTCCATCATGTAAGGCAATGCCGTTTTTTGTTCATCTCCGCCTTGTGCTATCGTTCGTTTCGTTTGGCCTTGGCAGTTCCACACTTGCCTTTTCCCCTCTCAATTTGCTCAACCACGTCGGCCTTATCTGCGCGCGTGCAAGGCGCGTGGCTTGCGGCTCTGGCAGGCTATAAATAGCGGCGGATGGCACGATGTCGCGTAGCGCGCGGCGCTTGGATGGCGGGCTAGTTGGACGCCATGGAGGGGAGGGGGGCACAACGTAGGCGTTGCTTTTTTTTTTACTTGGGATTTCAGCTAAAGGTTCGCAAATCACGCGAGAACGCACTAAATATAGTAGTTTAAATAAGTTCTTAGCCCACTTGTCGTGTTAGACCGTCTACTAGGCCGGCATTTACCGCACCCCGGTCGTACGACACCCCGGTCATGCGACGCTTTCTCGCCGTCCCTTGAAAGTCGTATTATCGGGGTTCCACTGTAGTAGTAGCAGGGAACCTTTACTAAGGGAGGACCACTGGTCACGATGGAAGAAACGGATGGGGAGGGAGGGTAAAGAAAAGTAAACAAATGCTGGCAGTTTCTAAAGGGTCAGTTGATTGAATGAATGGGCCAACTTTTGAAATGTGCAGTTAAAGGGACCCTGCAACACCCTTTGTGCAGTGCAAGTAAACCTGCGTGACGTTTAGATCACACTGCCAGGAATACCTGAGCCAAATATTACACGTGCACATGAAGCGGTAAGCGCGCAAATTCGTTGTGAAAGACGCGGAAAAACCAACCGCACTCTCTTCAATTCTTCTCATCACCCACTCCTGGCATGGCCTAAACGACGTCATTTGGGCCATGGCTGTCCTATTGGCTGTCACTGTCAACTTCGCAGCTTATTTCTCGCATTTCCTGTGACGAATCTGCCGTTGTCAACGCTGTGAACCAACCTCTTCTATGTCTGAACCTGTCTGCATAGTTTTGGTGTTTCTTTTGTGCTTTGAGTGCACGCGGAGTGTGAGTGACGAACTCAATACTCCCCTTTCAACGAGATCACTTGACAACAAACGTTTATTGCTTCAAAAACGCCCTACCAAACTGAGCACGCGCTTGCGAGCAGGCCACCATGCCTGCTTTTTTGTGGCACCAGACCGGAAATAGACACCTCCACGTTGCGGAGAAAAGGAGAAAACTCCTCAGTCTCTGATATATGGAAGGCCGCTGAAGAGAACGCCGCGAGCCGCCCCTCTCTTGAGAGAGAGCGCGCAGCTTTCGTCGCATTGTCTGTGGTCGAGTTGAGAGGGGGGAACAATTATGCATGATTTCTCATCGCGTGTTGTTTCGGTGATAGTGAACAGATTTTCATAATTCTTGAGAGAGGAGATGGCTGGGGCAGTAGACATTACCCCAAAATACATTCCGAGTAGTTGATGGTAATTGTTGCAAGGTCCCTTTAATGGGCCAGTTCGTGGTAACCGCAATAGAGTGAGTAGTCCATACAGGTTCGCCAGTTCAATCTGTGGAGCACCCATTCAAACAACCCGTACTAGACTGCTTTTAAAATAAGTAAATTTCAACTTCAGATAATAGTTGTCATCAATTTGTTGTGGACCGGGGTGTGGTTGCGGGGATTTATATGTATGGTGGCTGACAAAGGCTGGACACACCAAGCAAGGTGTGAAAGCTCTGACAGAGTAGTGGTATGGCAGTAAGGACATTGGGGGCACATGTGCAGGCGGGGGGGCACTTGCGATGTGTTCTGGGTGTGTATGCTGCATTTGCAATAAATTTGTAAACAAAGATTTTGCCTGAGCGGATAAGAGGTGTTAGGCGACTGAGGTAGCCAGCTGAAGTTCGTTCTTTGAGACGGGCGCATCGATCCTTCTTGCACTGGAGGATGTGCATTGCTGGGGAGGGAAAAAGGGGAACACGACGGCCTTACCCCAGGCACCAGTGGAGGTTGGGAGGGAGTACCAGAGGTGAGACAGCTGAATCAGATTTGGGAGCAGTTTTTGGAGCAGCAAAATCTTGATTTTGGAACAGAAGAACCTTGATTTGGAGCAGAAGAACGACATTTAGTATGTCGTCTTAGGAGCCTAAAAAATAAATTTTTGCCAACTCGAGGGGGAAAAGTGCACTATTTAATCGGTTTTGAACGTACACAAAACTGAAACAGCCTTTCAATAAAGTTTTCTCTTCTGGATTATCACTCAAGGTACGAAACTGCGCTACACACTGTTAACAAACCACTTTTACATTCTTAGCCTCTATGCATGGATAGAGTGGAGGTCCGTTGAAAATATCAAATTGAGAAACTAAGCAATCGTACGGCACTTTTATTATCACGTGAATGCCGAAATTATTATTTTTTGCAATCCCAGACTCGGCTTACGCACAAGTGTAGACTCGCCACGGCAAAAGTTGCGCAAAACGAGGTGACAGTCGTGGCACCCCACCAGCCCTCCCATTTTCATACCCAGTGCACGTACTACGACCATATTTCAGTAACGTTGCTATGTTTAGCCACCTCTCTTTTGGCATTAAATTTCACTTCAGATAGATGAAACCATTATTCCTACGTGCAATAATTGCCCGTCCCGCAATCGGGCACTGTTGCAACATTTTCTGGTGATGTAGCCTGCGCCGCCACATATGCAGAGTCGATCGTCCCATTCCCGCCGCTCGCAAGCTCGCTGTCAAAGGCAGCAATAACTCAGCGTTTTATAACACTCCAATGAGTCCAAAATTCCACTTCAGCACGCACTGTGCCTCACACTCAAGGACCGAAACACGTGAATTCGCGGGCGCCACGTTGTTTTTTGAGAACTCCCGTCTTTCGAGTCCCGCAACAGATCAAACGACTAAATGTAAGCCAGCCACCCCCGTAACCAAAACCACAGCAGAAGTAGACGAAGAGCATTCTGCCTAAACCACGTAGCAACTGCTTCGCCCGGTGGCCATGTTTTCCAATCTTCACCATACCAAGATGGCGGCGCCCAGTAGTGTCGTTCCAGAGATACGGCGCTCCTAAAACTTCTGTTTTTTCATCACCTTGCACAAGTAGTTTGCCGCCTCAGGACACACAAGTATTTTTCTACACAGCAATGGTTTTCGATGGAAAAACTTTAAAAACTCAAAGAATATAACATCTGCAACCCGACATTGACTTTCAAAAAAACTATCTCGGGGACAATTTTATGCTGTTTTTTAATTGAATGATCAATCAATTACACTTTTACAAACAGCATCACACTGGAGATGCTAGAAAAGTACGCCGCCAGTAAGCCTTTTTCCCCGCTGAAATTGACGGGAGCGTTAAAATCATTGGCTCTCAGACCGTTTTGGAGCAGTTTGGTGCAATTTTCGAAATTTTCAAGCTTTTGGAGCAGCCTGGTGCAGGAAAACACCTTTGTATCAAAACTTCGCAATACGCGCAGCTGTCTCACCCCTGGAGTACTCTCCTGAGCAACCTCATGGGCCACCTGGTTGCCTGAAGAAAATGGTTGTTCCAGTGCAGGAGGTGAATTTGACAAAGAATTTCATGGGCGACAGGATGGTTGGATTTATGTGATCGTAAAGGTGCAACAGCCTCATAAGAGCCTGTGAGGACGCGTACAGAGGGCGGTAGAGGTGGGTCGCAATCGAAGTAATAGATGACACTGCGTAGTTAATACCATATAGCCCGGCATCAGGCTTGAAAGTGCTCTGCCAAGTACGGTGGTGTACCCTGAGAAAATGGGAGCCTCAGGAAAAGTCCAAGCAAGGCCCACACCATAATGCGTCCGTGAAAACGTCAATCTCGTTCTCAGGGTGATCTCTTTGGAGGCATCAGATTTACAGTTGTTTAATGATGCATTAAACGCTTTATAGCTTTACTGTGCGTAGAAGTGTCAAGTGCCGGTTGCCACCAGGGTTCTATGGAGACTGGGCAGCCAGGATGTACAGGTGGTGTTCTGGCGTCTCACGCAGCTAAGGCGTGTCCCTGGTGTGTAAGGGGTCTTTTGAAGTTCACCTGGGCTTTGGCTTCTTGAATGATGGCTTCAATACAGCCCTGGCCATAGTCAAGATGGCTTTCTGCAGTGCCCCACCATAATTAATAGATTGTAGTCGGTGGATGGAGTGTAGTATGGCATTCAATTTCTGTTGCAATCTTTTGAAGCCAAGTGGCAGGACTGTTTTTTGTTCTAATTGGAAGCCTAGGAGGGTAATGGGTTCAGCTGAAGCAGTTATACATGTCGCAGTCGACTATGTTGACGTGACAATTTCTTGAGGTGAGCTGAGTGGCTTACAATCATATGCTGCCAGTAAATCGGTCTTCTCAGGTGCGAGTTGTAGACCTAGGTGAGCCAGACTGTGCTCAAGACTATTAGCCGCGGCCTGTAACTCAAAAGCCTGGCCCCCTAAAGAATCAAACTCAGCCGCTTCTGCCCAGACAGTGATGTAGGTAGCTTATAAGGTGAAGCGGGCACCTGAGTCAATTTCAAGTTGTCGAGCCACTCTGGTCATGGCCACGTTGAAAAGTAGATTGCCTAAAATCGTTTACTGCACCCTCACATATAAGAAAAAAGAAAAAAAAACTTAGGGTTAACGAAGCAGTTCAGGGAGATATGGGCTGGGCGTTGTTTGAAGTTAGAGAAGCTCAGAGTAAAATATGCTTTGAGATGAGGTTGAGGGCAATGGATCAACGAAGGTGGGCAGCTAAGGTTTTTAGGTACCTATACTTGAAAAGAGTGGACACGCAGTGGTTAAGAAAGACTAGAAGGCTAACGATGAAATACAGAAAGGACGGTGGAGAATTCAAAACAGCCAAGGTAACCAAAAAAGAGGCAAGGCAGATTGAAACGAATAAATGGAGGGAAAAAAATGGAAGCCAAAACGTCGTTAGAGATGTACAGGGCGAAGAAATATGAAATCAGAAAGGCAAATTTCTACGATAATTCCCAGGGCAGTGCTTTGCTTTTTGAGGCTAGAGCAGGTTGCCTGCGAACTAAGAGTTTTGTGGGGAAGTATTCACAAAATGATGGGGTATGTGTGGTCTGCGGAAAAGAAACAGAAACTATGCGGCACATAGTGTTAGAATGTGAGGGTATCCATCCAAATCTACATGAAGGGAATATTGGGCTTCCAGAAGCCCTAGGATTTAAGGGTATCAGAGAGGAAGTTAACTTCAAGGCTGTCGAGGGGACGAAAAGAAGATTAGAATGCTGGTGGACGAAAAGCAGAGAGGGGAATATTGCCTAGGACAGTTATCACTTGTAACAGGGAAAAGAAAGTATTTCGGCCCTAATAAGCTTTGATTGATTGTAGGGTTTAACGCGCCGACACAACGCAGGCGATGAGGCGCGCCGTAGTGGAGGGCTCCGGATTAATTTTGACCACCCGGGGATCTTTAACGTGCGCCGAAATCTCGTACACACAGGCATTTTTGCTTTTCGCCTCCATCAGAAAAGCGACCGCCGCGGCCGGGAATCGAACCCGCGACCTCGTGCTCACCAGCGCAACGCCTTAGCCACTGAGCCACCGCGGCGGGTCCCTAATAAGCTTTAGTGCCTGCCCTAAGCAGCGCTAGTATTAAACCAAGAGTGTAAAACATGGTTATATTAGTCCTTTTTGGTAAGATGTCATGTCATCACCCCGCTTCAAAGGGGAAACCAATAGCAATCATCATCATCATCCTCCTCCTCCATCTAAGAGACCAAGAAGAGTGAGGTTAAGATGACACACAACGGGTGTAACCGAACCCACACCATGCTTGCATACACACACAAACAGTGTTTCGTGCAAGTGCGATTAAAAATAAAGTAATAAACAGTGAATGCACCAGCGATAGGGTAACTGATGTAGTAGTATTTGCATGATTTTATTGCGTACCTTTTTTCACTAAAAGTAACCTTCAGATTTGTGTGCGTGCCACGATCAGGCTCAAAACCAAAATCAGCTAAAAAGTGACTATCAGCATCGCCATGGACACAGGGTGCGATTCCCGGCCGCGGCAGCCGCTTTTTCAAAGGAGGTGAAAAGCAAAAACCCCCGTGCGTCCAAATTGCGGCGCACATTAAAGATCCCCAGGTGGTCAAAAGTAATCCGGAGCCCTCCACTACGGTGTGCCTCATCGCCTGCGTTGCGTCGGCGCGTTAAACCCCACAATCAATCAATCAATCAATCAATCAATCAAATAAATCGCCATGGACACCAACCCTTCCCAAAATCCAACTCAATATAATCCAAAACATTAGCCTTAGCCAGGTGTTGCACATGTTTCTGAAGAGGTGCCACTTTGAAGTGTCCTTTCAGCAAGGATAAAATGGCTGTACTATTTTATCGAAAATTTTCAGCTGATTGGCTTTGATAGCATAGCAGCATGTCATTGCACCTGGAAAGCACGTTTGAAGCCAGCACTGGGCTGCAACTTCTTTGCAGGGGCACAGAGAGATATGTCCCGCCGCTTTACAGAACATACAATTACCGAGCACCTTAGGTGCTGAGACCTCATGTATTTTTGGGGAGAAAAGTGCACCTGAAACTGCTTTTTTTAGTCCCCGCACGATTCGGCAATATCAACAGTCAGCATTCGCTTGCAAGTCTTCAAAATGACTTCTTACAGCATGCATATCACACAAAAGTTTTGTCTGACTAAAAAACAAAAGCGGTAGAAAATGGAATGAAAAGCTAACATTAAAATTCAGAAGGCTGTTCAATGGTTTTTCATGAGACAGCTGCAAGGGGCACCTGCTGTTTTTTTTTTTTTTCATTTTTCTCACGCCTAATTAAAAAAAAAGAGTAAGCTTTCAGTCTTTCGATGAATAGCAAAGTAAAATGTCATACAAGTTAAACTACACAATGTGGTCTCAGTGTCCTGCTTCAGTGCCTAGCCATTGGGCTCGCTGTGATGTGAAAGAGAAAAATAAAACGCAAAAAAATTGCCTGCATATCTGCTTACTTCGCTACAAATGTCGCTGCAAGACGATAGCCTTCTTCCACCCCTGCCACATAAATGACTCTCTTTGTCTCCCCTGCCTACATATTTCTGCACTTCTGCTCCCGTTTCACTCTTCCCGCAATAAATATGGTGGAGGTTTGCTCAAGTTTTGCTCAAGTTTTGCTCAACCTTTGGTTTCTGTTGGACTTCGATTACCGCCTTGGGGTCTAGGCTCCAACGCGAGCCCTCTGTATATTTTTTTTTGGCAAAACATTGTTTTTAATTCATTTTTTAATTTGCTATAGCAAGAATCAAGCACACATCTATTCTTAATTAGAACACTGCTAGTACCATTTATGTATTGATGTTTTGTCTCAAATATGCCTTATGCAGGGGTGAGACAGGTGAATCAGATTTGGCAGCAGTTTTTGGAGCAGCAAAATCTCGATGTTGGAGCAGAAGAACCCTGATTTGGAGCAGAACAACGACATTTATTATGTCACCTTAGGAGCCTAAAAATAATTTTTTTTGGCAACAAAGGGGGGGGAGTGCACTTTTTAATCGATTTTGAACGTACATATGACTGAAACAGCCTTTCAATGAAAACTTTTCTACCATAGTATCACAAGGTACGAATTGCAGTACCTTTTCACAAACCATTTTTAAATTCTTAGCCTTATGCATAGATAATAGTTAGTGTGCAGCGCCGTTGAGAATATTGAATTGAAAAAATAAGCAATTGTAAGGCATTTTTATTATCATGTGACTGTTGGAATTATTATTTTTGCAATCCCAGACAGGGCTTTATGCAAAGGTGTAGAGCCACGGCAAAAGTTGCGCAAAGAAAAGTGACAGTTGTCGCACCCCACCAGCCCTCCCATTTCAATACCCAAGGTGCACGTTAACTACAATCGTAATTTGAGTAACGTTGGTATGTTCAGCCACCTCCTCTTTGGCAAAAAAATTTCACCTCAGATAGATGAACCGTTATTAGTAGCGTGCAATATTAGCCCGTCCTGCTATCGGACACAGCTTGAACATTTTACGGTGATGGAGCCTGCACCGCCACTTCTCCAGTGTCGATCGTTCCATTTCCGCAGCTCGCAAGCTCGCTGTCAAAAGGCAAGCAATAACTGCGCGTTTTATAACACCACAATAAGCCCGAAATTTCATTTCAATTCAAGCACGCACCTGCGCCGCACAATTCAAGTCCGAAACATGGTGAATTCGTGGGCACCTCGTTGTTTTTGATGAACTCCCATCTTTCGAGCCGCGCAACTTCCCGCAGCAGATCAAACGACTACATGTAAATCCAGCCACCCCCTTAACCCAAACCACAGTAGAAATTGGCGAAGAGCACTCTGCCTGAACCACGAGCACCGGCTTTGCCCGGCGGCCATGTTTTCAAATCTCCAAAAATTTTCATTTTTTTCAACGATTTGCACTATAGTTTGACCCATCGGTACACATAAGTATTTTTTCTACAGGACTTTGCAATGGTTTTAGATGGGAAACTTTAAAAACTCACAGAATATAACATGTGCAACCCGGCATTGTGGCTTTCGAAAAAACAATCTCGGGGAGAATTTTATGCGGGATTTTTATTGAATCATCAATCAATTAAACCTTTACAAACAGCATCACTTTGGGGGTGCTGGAAAATTATGCCGTCTATAAGCATTTTCCTGCACTGAAACTGACGGGAACGTTAATATCCTTGGCTCTCAGACTGTTTTGGAGCAGTTTGGCACAATTTTTTAAATTTTAAAGCTTTTGGAACAGCCTGCCGCAGTGAAACAAATTTGTATCAGAACTGCGCAATATGCGCAGCTGTCTCACCCCTGCTTACGTTTTTTTTTTGTATAAAGTATAGTACCAGATTCACTGGTTTGGAAAGGTTCTGCCGATATAAACTTCTTGTTCAAGATTTCTTTCATCTTTTGGCCGGGTGGCTGAATTGAGTGACACAGCGACCAAATTTTTGTTTACGTAGCCCAAGAAAGACTGTCACTTTCAGAAATTCCAGGTTATTTCTTTTTTGGAGCAGCAAATCCACAAGAGGGGGATCGCACCATTGGTTTCTGCTCTACTCTTCTCTCATGCACGGAGCAGTTTTCCCATTAGCCAAGAATGGGTCGAGGTGATAACGACGTGTCTTTCTGTACATATGCTCGTACTAGCAGAAAAATGCTTGCTCAGAGTCAAGCACACTTCCGCATTCTGCAATAAAAACGTGTGCAAAGACGAGATTCCGCCAATGCCTGGAGATACATTGGGATGACGCGTCCGTTGCACTCGTATTGCATGTCGCCACTTTCCGCAAACCACATCTTTCAGTTGGTTTTGCGAGCATAATAAACTTGAATAGGTGGTATTCACTGAAAAGTTTAGCTGTCAATTTCTTCGCTTGGCAACACACGAAAAGTCCACGGACATGGCCGAAGCGCCACGAAGTGCTGCTTGTGCTGCCACTGCGCCCACACGCCGAAAAAACACTGGCGTGTGTCGTCTGCTCTGTTCCAACCGATTCTCAACTGTGGTGTCAACAGAGATGTTATTAATTGCACTCAAATTGGAATAGAGGCATTACTTTGCATTGGTGGGGTAGAGCTTGGAATGTGCAACACACGCCATGGCTTAGCACGGACAAGAACCGCCGTCCCGCGGAGCCCGACATAACCAGCGACGACGCTGCTCACATGGTTGCCTGCATGCGTGCCTCGCCAGTGAATACAGCTATACGGCTACCACTTCCAAAGAGGACGTACCGAGATTGCTAAGGGTGCAAGGGCTGGAGGCCAGGTGTAACGCAGTCTTGCCGCTGCGGTCCCCACAGAAGACGTTGGCGCCACTCTTGAGCAGGAGGCGCACCATGGGCATGTTGTTGCGCTGCACCGCCACGTGCAAGGGGAAGTCTCCCGTGCAGGAACACTGGTTCACGCTGCACCCGGACTTGATCAGGAGCTCCGCTGCAACGCAGAAACAACGGCACGGAGGATCTCAAATCAAGGCACCATCATCTTGGGGCAAATCACGCGATGGTGGACGGTGAGTTAGTGCATAAGGCTTTGAAACAGGGTTGTAAGAATGTTCGAAACTTCTGAATACCGCAGTAAATATTAACACTATTCTATTTGGGGTTGAATTAAATTGTAGAAATCTAAAACTTCGGATATTTTTCCAAGTACTTATAAGGGACACTAAAGGCTGAATGAAATTTTGCTTTAATTGAAAGATTATATGCTTCGTAGCTCTCTCGGCTTTTGCTCGACGGGCAACTATGTTTCATTTGCTGAGAAATAAGTAAATACACCTGGCATTTCTCTCTCCCGCTTCCCTTTCGTTGTTTCGTGGCGTAGGAGCGAGGCAGTGAGGCACTGGTGCGGTCTAGAGCGTAAACAGTTGGTGCTGGGTGCTTTCATGCAGGCAACTGTTGCGTTTATGTCTCCAGGCCATGGCTGACCACACCCGAGAACGCCTCTGTGGCCGAAGAGACTGGCTTGGGCTTTCATTATTTGTCGCTGACCGAACAAGGAATGCTTTTAAATGCTCGAGTGGCCAGTGGGCCTGCCTACACAGGACACCCAGACCCCATCCAGCCGGTCGCGAGCAAAGCCCCTTCAGAAGCGAGAAGCGCCATTTCAAATATCGTGCAAGCGCAACTCAGACGAGCGCCTTCACCTCATCTCGTCTGGTGATCATGACCACCCCATATCTCTCTCTCGTGTGATCCTAGCATGAAATACACACTCGTTTCCTTTGTTACGCACCTTTCTCGAGTAGATCCTCGCGGCCAAGGCTTGCGTGGCCCAAACATAACAGCATGGGTAGAGCAATGCAACGCACTATTTGCAGATTGTCCATCAACAGCGGCTCACGGCGAATAGAAGAGCACAAGGTCAGAATCGGTCGGCTAACCATTGCAGCAAGTACCCTTGACCTTTCACAGCCGATAAGGTTCGAACCAGCCAGTAATGCTTTACCAATAGCAACATCCGTGTGTGGAGAACAGAAGATTACAAGCTGAGGCAGGTCGCTTAGCCACCTGTAGTGCATCTTGTTAGGGCTGGGACTGTTGATGTCTTCTGTCCGTCGTAATTGTCCCTCATGTAGTCCCAGTACTAAAACACCGGGAAACTTGTTTATGCCTCGCGCTAGAACGTAACGCTAACTAAAGAAACACCGGGACACTCTATTACGTCTCGCCCTGGAGCGCTTCGTAATGCTTACTAAAAAAAAAAAAAAAACACCGGGAAACTCAATTGCGCCTCGCGCTAGAGAGCTTCGTGCTCTAAAGACAAGAGACAAAGCTGTATACCTCGACCCGCAACCGGTTTCATCTCCATTGGCAAAAACACCAAGGAGTGAAGAATACACTTATACACTACACGCTTCGCCCCTCCCGGGTTTTTTCCTTTTGCTGCTTCCTCCCATACTGCTTGCAGAAGCCCGGGCGTTCATTGTCATAGATGATTGACTTCACTGTTTGTGCACCAATGCCTTCCCAAAACAAAATTGAAAGCATGATGGCTGGCTGAAGCGTGAGGGACGCAGCCTGTCTCGCAATGCGTAAAGGCTGTAGTCTGTTTTTAAATTAGATCGGCTCAGAGAAAGCTTTGATTTGCATTTTTTCCCTCTTTATTTGAGGAAAACATTTATAGATGCCCCTCCAATGAGCTCTCGCCATTGACAACTTGTGTGGCGTCACAAAACTTGGTACCCAAAGCGTGCGGAATGTCAGCATGTGTTTTCACGTTTCTGGCATTTTCTGCCTTATGAAACAACTGCTGGTTGTGAGACAGGTGCATTTCGAGTCTCGGCACTGTAATCTACGGATACAGGCCAACTTGTTCCCACCCTTTAGTGTCTCTTTAAAGGTCACAAAATACAAATAAATACCCAACGACATTTAGTTACGTCTTGCTTGGAGAGGGGACCACCCTCTACAAATAATTACAAAAAGTGGTGCCCACGAAATAAGCCCCAAAAATGCATCTTTTGCAATGAACTAGTCGGAAGATATGTCACACTTTGGACTTTTACGCCCGCCGCCAAAACCCTTTGACTGCCTTCAATAGTGGCGACAGGCTTTCCTGCCATGCACCAGTGCCAACAGGGAAAGGTATAGTCTGCAGCTTCAGTTAGCTGCTTATGCGGCTGGTTATGAAAGGTCTTTTCTCTTTGCTTTGGGCCAACAATGTGCACTGACATGTTTGCCCAAAATAATGTCCCGTAAGTACACCTTCTTGATAAGAAAGCTTACGCACTGTTTCACAGAACAACTTTTCTTCGAAGAAAAGTATGACATCCACCTCAATGCAGCCATACGGCTATAAAGGAAAGCTCTACAGCTTTCTCAGGAACTTCGCGGTTTAAGAAAAATTCGTCCTAGTCCAGGATTCGAACCCAGGACCACCGCTTAACCAGAGCAGTAGCTCTACCAACTGAACTAACTAGGAGGCTAGCAGTTTGTAGTGCAAGAGCGACTCGATTGATTGTAGGGTTTAACGCGCCGACGCAACGCAGGCGATGAGGCGCGCCGTAGTGGAGGGCTCCGGATTAATTTTAACCACCTGGGGAATCTTTAATGTGCGCCGAAATTTTGTACACACGGGCGTTTTTGCTTTTCGCCTCCATCAGATAAGCGTCCGCCGCGGCCGGGAATCGAACCCGCGACCTTGTCCTCAGCAGCGTAACGCCTTAGCCACTGAGCCACCGCGGCGGGTCGCGAGAGCGACTTGATAAACTGCATTCTAAAGAGCAAAAACCACCTGTAAAGAGTAAAAGGCTGCCAGTTAAAATGTAAGCGAACACGAGTGTGATTTCTGTCTGCTGTGGAAAGTGGTTAGCCCGCTTTCTGTGGCACCACATCTGACTGCTGCAAACACAAATGGTTTGTGTACATATCGAGGAGGCAGCTTCACAGCATACCTCAAAGTGCTAGCACCTACCTCAATTATTAAGTGTGCAAAGCTGCCTATTAGCTTTCTTTACAGAAAACACTGCATTCCTCTCACTAGATAAATGTACAAATTCAATCCAAAGTTTTTATTTGAAAAGAACTTTTGAAAAATGTAACAAGTGAGCCTGCAGTGATATATATATATATAAACATTATTTAATAACTGTAAACATTACTTCATACGGTGCTAACTGTGCATTGGCAACAAGTTTTAAGGGGGGACACTGCTCTAAAACAGCTTCCTTTAATTGTTAAGTAAACTCTGTGAAACTTGCTGCTTTTTTCCCACTGATTTTACATATCCTATTATTTTTTGAGTAAGTCAATAAGTTACCAAGATAATTAGAGATAATTAGCCATTTTTGGAGGAACAATACACTAAAACAGTGTTAGTCATAAAGCTGTAATCTTTATATTTTCCAATACTATGAACCCTGGTGAGTGCAATAAGAGAATCGGTTTTTTGATGCAGCGCTTGGAATTAATTTTACAGCTCCTTAAACCTTGGTGGCACCAGTGGCAAGGAACCATTTCGAATGCCCATGGCAAACTCCAGGAAAACACTGCAAACACCTAGTGAAAAATCCGCACGCAACCAGCACCAAATTTACAAGCAAGTAAGAAAGAGCGCTCACGGTCAGTCAGTCCTCATCGAGCTGCGGGGAAGACACACACACAGACACCAGCCATGAGAAATACTTGTCACTATTTTGTTTTCAGTGACCAAAACGCTTGGCCGCAAAACAAACAATGTATGTGGCGGTCAATTTACAGCCTGTTTACTCAAATGAAAACTACACACGTACTGGTTGGATGGAAAAATGGAAATGCGCGCAAAAGGGACAAGCAGACAAAGGGTTCAATGCACCTAATTAACACTGCCTGCTGTTCATTACAATTTGTTCTAAAATCGTACTGAGGATGCGACTTCAACTGTAAAAATCAATTTCTACGCAACCTCACCCTTGAGAAGTTGCATGTGCGTATTTCAGCTGTTGTATTTTGCATCTTGCTTTCTTTTTCTGCAGACTACACGGAAGTAGTGTTTTCATGAGGTCGAAATTTCGAGTTCAGTTTTAACGCACGCAGGAATCTCGACACGCAGGCACTTTTGTTTTTCCCCTCCATAAGGTCAACGCTTTACTGTACACAAAATATAACACTTATAAATACTAATCCTTGTTATTGCAAGTTATTGCAGCGCCTGCAAACATCCAATGCTCCACTCCCATACGTTTCCAGCCGCCCTGCAACAGCTAGACTTAGGAGCAAGGTTGCGTTGCTAACCTTTACACTGTTTCACTGCTATCGAGGCTGCTACCTTTCACTGAGAGCATGCAAATGACTTTGCACTCACCCATTTCTAAGTAATCTTTTTCGACAGCGATGTATATAGCGGGCTTGCTCGCACCTCCCGACATGATTCGTACATCAGGGTCTATCGGAGGTCCCTTGATGCCGTTGAGCATGGCCCACGCCATTGGAGTGTCCCCATTGTTGAGTGCGGCCAGGAAACGGCTTTCCCGTTTCCAATGAGGCTCTGCAATCAACGAACAAAAAATACGCTGCAGGAAATGCTGCACCATACAACAAAATGCCTCTGATTCACAGCAGTGATGTAGAGCTGCTTTTTAGTTTCTTTCTGCCTCTTATTAGTGATTCTCACAGCCATGTTGTGCTCATCGAAAAGTACATATACGTAGGGTTGTTTGTTTTCAAGTAAAACCCGATTTTATCCCATTTCTCCCCAAACGGACGTTTTCAAAGGATCGATCTGCACAATTGTGGACTGACTGTATGCTATTCCCAACCAGTACTTGCTGGAAGAAGCAAGCCCCAGAAACACAGCCGTAAAACTCGTCGAGTGTCCACGTGACCTTTAGCGCTCGCTACCCCAGGCTGAAAAATGCTGTAGTGACATTGTTGTGCCTAGCCAGTGCAAGCTGTGATGTCAAGAGAACTTCCTCCTCACTGAGATACGTTCAACGATCGGACAGGTCTCGAATAATGACCGACATGTTGTGCATGGAGACGATAATGTATGTAAAGAAGGATGCCTCAAAACAAGGACCAGCTTCTTGTGAATAAGATGTTCCACTTATTTTAAGGAGTTATCAATGCTCTTTACTGTAATCATTACTGACTTATTTCCAAACGAATGCCACATTTCGGAAAGTAATTGCTAAAACACCCTGCTATCAATTACCAGCTTGAAACAAACACCAATTTTAACACTTTAGAATTGAGGGTTAGAGTGCTATAAACAACACCGTCTCCGACCTCTCTACCGTGTTGCAAGCACTTCAGCATCAATGCAGCCTGCAATACCCTGTACGGTACTGAAACCTAGTGCCCAAGTTTTATTCTGTGTCGGTAACTTTCTGAGTAACATTCACTGGTTCATGCACTCAGGGCAGTAAAATATTGCCGCGCACAGCAACAGGTACTACTAACGCCGTGGAGCCTTAAAGGTAGTCACCTCAATATTATTGAGAATTTAAGGGGCCATTTGAATGCTTCCGTGGTGTGTATGCCAATTTATGTAGCCACTGTGGACTAGCGCAGTGCTGCAATCAGTAACGAATGTAAGCTTCACAGAGGCTGCTGTTGTGATAGTACCAGCTCTCCTGTGTTCGTCCTAAGCACGCTCGCCAATGAACATAGTAGGATGCTTTGCAGCAAACATGGACCGTATATGTTGTACGAGGCAATTCACAGGTTCCGACGTCTTACACTTCACTCGTACTAGCTGGCAAAAACACATGTTCATACACATAGACTTATGACCTTATCATGGTCCAAGGAAAACGACTGACACTCCACACTTGGATCACTGGCTAACGAACTTCTTAAATGTGAGAATCTCACCCAGCAGCTAGTCACAACTATTAATGATGATTGAATTATTGGTTGCCCGACGTTCATCTAAAATTTGCGTTTTCATGTAATTTCTGGCAAATTTTTCGACTGCTACGTTAACTGCAAAGTAAAACGCTCTTACCGTTGTATTAATCGTGTGAAAAAAAATTACGACAGTGCTTGGAAAATTCACCTCGGTCAGATAAAGCTCTAGTTGACATCATTATGCGTTGTAAGAATAAACAAGAGAACGAATGCATTCGAGACTTTAGATGTTACGAGCGTATTCTTTCCCAACGGGCCACAGGCAAAGCCGTCTGCGAAAAGAAGTGCTTCGGAGGACCTTAAAGTAGATATGCGACGATTACACGGCTTTACGGAAAAATTCATCACCCCTTTGACGACAAAGCTTCCATTGTGCAACAGGAAAAACACACGTGAAGCAATCTGTTTCACGCGAGAAACAACCGCACGTGTCACAAAAGTAGCGCGGAAACTGTTTAGTTGCTCACGCACATGCGACTACAGCGAAAATTTCTATCCAAGTGCAGAGCAGAAAGCTCGCGGATGGTACTTACCAGCTCCATTCATTCTCGGATGCTTCTTTCGCGGGGACGCGCGAGCGGCGACTGACTCAAGCGCGGCGGTACATGTCTTTGTTGCAGTTGCAGCTGGCGAGGCGATTTCAAAACTGCCCCCAGCAATATGCCTCTCGCAACACCGGCGCACTCAAGGTCACGGGAATGCCCAGCTCGGCTCCGCCCCGGCTGTCGCTTCGCAGAAAATGTACGAGGCTCGTATTTACTCTTGGTAAGTTGAATCTTTCCGCCACATCCGTGCCAGCTGGATTTCCGGACTAGCGCGAAAGAGTGAAAAACAAGCAAAAAAAGAGAACCTTTATGGATTGGCTTGGATTATTTGTAGACTTTACTCACTTTACTCACCTGATTGCTTTGATGCAGCTTTTGTCGAATTGTCTAATGAATGCAGACTGAGGATTGCTGTTTTAAGCGCTTTTATTTTCCGCTGCATTGATAAAATGTTTGCACAATTCAGCTTTTTGTGCTGTGTGGGAGTAAACGAAACGTTAACGGCAGGAGTGGGGTCAGCGATTAGGCGGGAAACCAAACTTGCGTTGAACATAGTTTTGCGATCGAATGTTTTGGAAGGTATTATTGCCAGAATTGTTATAGAAACAATATGAAGTGCACGTTGTACAGCGCCTAGTGGGTGGTTTCTGAGGTTTTGTAGCGATGGCCTGTGTGCGCCTCCTACGCACTGGTTAGGGACAACTTGGTTGTAGCTTTGTTAGGTTCACGTGCATCGCGGACAGCTTGTTTCCATAAATGCACGCATGCAGGCGAAGAGCCGTTGTTTTATTCCTCGCATCAAAAGTAAAAAAATTTCTTCTTTTCTGGCACTTCCGATACGGTCAGCACGTCTCAGGTCCTCAGTCGGCGAGCACAATGACTTGTCAATGCGTAAACGTGGGCTAGTTGGTTCGAACTGTGAAACATGGTTGCGCGGCAAGGACGGGACAAAAGTAGAGACCACACAGGACTAGCGCTAGTCCTGTGTGGTCTCTACTTTTGTCCCGTCCTTACCGCACTACTTAACCATGTTTCAGAGCACAATGATTTGCGGGGCCCGTTCATTACGTTGTGCGTAAGCCGATAAAGGGGCTAAGCAACATCATCCTTGACGGATACTTCTGAAGGCTTCCCCTTTTAATCGGAATGGATGGCCAATGCCATCTTCCCTTTTATATTTCACTTATACTTCAGATTTATACTTCACTTTTTATAATATACCATAAAATAATCGGAAAATGTGCTCTTATTAGATTTGTATTCGATTCAGGAATCCGATATTCTCAAACGCCCGATTCCGGGAAAATTTCACTGGGGCGTACTACAAAATGTTTCGCCGTGGCCCACGAGCTGCCCCCCACGGTAGCCCAGGCGGCGGCGGACGATGCGCCTTCCTGTTCATTCAGCGGTACTTCGCGCTTAGCGCCCGGACCCGCCGTGATTGGCCTCTAGAGACCCCCCCTGTCAATGCGTCGCGTCGCGGGATATGAGCTCGCTTATGCACCAAAAACGATCCCACGTGTTCGCAGACGGCACTCTACAGCTGGAACGATAAGGGTGGATGCATGCTTGTGAAGGATGCGCATTTTTAAAGGGGCCCTGAAAGGCGTTTTGAGCACACTAAATTGACTAGCGCAATCGTTAGATTGGGTCGTCAACATCATCTGTGCCAAGTATCTTTTACGCGCAGCGGAAAGCTCACACTTTTGTTGCAAAGTTGGTCGCTTTTTTCTCACCCTTTCCTTCGTGTTTTTGGACGCCGCCATCTTCACATGTCTACATCATCGATTCCCAGATGTTCGTCATGAGCTAGACATCCTGCTATTGGGCGGCTTTTTCACGCACTTCCGGCAAAGAGATGAGTCGTCTGCTCAGCGTCGGCTCGCCGGCTGATCTGCCAGCGGAGTGCCGGAGTGCTTGGACATTTTACGACAAACGAAACAAGTGTAAACAAACGCTTAACCGTTTGTATTAAATGCAACAGGGCCATAACACGACATGAATATTCTCTTACTTGAGCACTTTCCATAAAGAAAGCGTTGAACCCCCGTGGCACTTCTTTCTTGCAATCGCAGAGAACGCCCTGAGCCGAATGCCCGGGTTTGACGCATACATTTTATTCAACTTCCAAACAATCCAGAGATGCGTTTCGAACGAACACAACGTCACAACATGCGTTGCAAGTCCGAACCGCGATTGACAGACGATGGGTTGCCTCCTCCTGCCCCTCGTAAATTCGGCACTCATCCGCGCGGCGTTTGCGGGACGAACAGCAAGTCACTTAACTCCGGCGCACAAGCCGAGATGGCTTTATGCCTCGCACACTGGCACTACCCCATGCGAGGTTGAGTCGTACGCCGCTTCCAGAAAGATAAATCCAACTATGTGTAGCACTATCCACCCGCAGAAGCAAACGCATTTCATCGCGAAACAAATCTGGGTCAGACCCGCACACACCATCGGCGCCCTGTATGCCAAACGCATCTCGCACTTCCAAATGGGAGTGGGTAGATGCCTGCAGTGCCCATATGCCGCGAGGTGGGGCCCCAAGCTGAACCGGGATCACGCAACCGTAACTGACTTCTAGAGCGGTTTGTGCCTTTTTTCTAGGGCAACCGATGTTTGATATTGTCAAAGAAATGGTGCTCGCTCCAGCGCGAGGAAGCTCAGAGCCGTGGCGGAGCATGTTTTGCCAACGTTGCCGCTCTCCACCACGCGTCGCCCCAAGCTGAACTGGCGTTTTGTGCACGGGTTCTGTATCGGTTTAAAATGTCTTTTTCACATGCCGCCGGCAGGAATTACCACCGCCACAAAATAAGACCCGGCACCAGCGGGGCCACATCTGATACGGCGCTTTTTGGATAAACAGTGCGCTGTGCATCCAAGGGAGCGAGCGCAGGATCCTCCCCGTGCGGCTGCGAGTTCGCCGCCGATAAAAAGTCGCGTGCCGCCGATAGCAAAGTTCTGCAACAACGTACACCGCGAAAGGGGAAGGCCAGGCCACCGCACACATGGGGCCAGATTTTTCGTTCGCTTTTCCAGCCTTGAGCGGAGTGCGGAATTCATGGTGTCAACAAAGCTTGCCCGTAGCCACCCGTAGCAGACGGCTGTGTGAGCAGCGCAATAGCGGAAGTACATCACCGCCGAGGAGCGCAGCATCATGGGAGGGAAGGCTCTCTCGCCGTCAACAGCGGATAGTAAGTTGAAAGGAGGAGGAAACGCGGCGCGACGATAATGCGCGGTTTTTGATTTACGATTTCTCAGCTAATACTCATCGCTTCAACGAAATTCTTGCGGCAGGAAATTGATAATACATTGCTTTATTTGGTTACATGTACATCCACGCATCGGCGGAAGGTATTTCAGGACCCCTTTAAAGCCGGCTTTTTGCAAGAAAAAAAAAAAGGTGTTACGGTGAAAGTACATCCTCTGTGTTGTTAACACATCCGACCAAGGATGCCGCGATGGCGCACAGGTTGCCGCGCATTAGCCAGGGTAAGGGGTCTTAGGCATGGAGGAAAAAAAAGCTTAGGAGAGGCCCCCAGCTATCCCCACGCATTGGCAAAAGTGTGGAGGAAGTCACGTGTTTTCGGCGGCCATTGGAAGTCGCGTTAGCAACGGCGTCCTAGCAACAGCCCGCCCGCCGTTCGCCAGTCATGGAGGAAAGGCAGCGCCTGCCTTGTCGTCCGATTGCGAAGATTGCTGCTTCGCTTTGCTGCGCTGTGGTCTTGCGGAACTCGAAAAGGATGCTGCGAGTTGCGACAGCTGCGCCGATGTGAATATGTCATTTAATTTCTACTTGCAAGTGCACCTTGTACCGCGTCAAGCTTTTGCTCCGGTCGCGATCACGACGCGCCTATTGAAGTGCAGATATCGTGAACGCGCCGTCCCGTCGTACGCGCACCATCCGTCAGGTAGATTTTCGGGAAGTGATACACTGTGTGCAGTACGTAAGCGACTTGCAACCGAACGATTCGCAACTCAATTTTTTGGTTATCGCCGCTGCATGTAGTTTGCTAGGCCGGCAATGCGCGGCAGTGCCTTTGCAACTGTTACAAGGTAGATTCCCAGTTGATATAATTCCATCGTCCTATTACCTTAGTAGGTGTCCGTCTGTTGACTGGAAGAGTGCTGGATCTGGAATCTGGATCTTTTTTTTTTTGTGGTCTCGCTCTTGGATTTCGCTTTTCAACGCTTCATACTGCGAGGTTAGTGTATGAACGTTTTCAACTGATATCACCTTGCATTTATTGACACTGAGACAAGTTGAAACTTGGCGAAAAAAAGTTGATTGACGCCACCCACCCTTCCCCCTTTTTTTCCTCAATAAAACGTTTTGCCTCCTCCTCCGGTCCTCCTCCTTCGCAAAAAATCTATCGAAGGCACGCGAACAACGGTAAAAACTTTCCACAATTTTTTAGCTTGAATCTGCATGAAGTCTGCTTACCTATATATATAGAACGGCCGTTTAATTGACTAGTCATCTCTGGGATTGCCAGTGAAACTGCAACGCAAACTTGGGCACTTTCCGGTCCGGTAGCCGCACGGCGTTCGCCCACTGTTTGCGGCGTTCTCCATCGCTTGGGAACCTATAAACGGCGGCGATTGCAAACAAAGGATGAATGCACACCAATGTACAGCAATACTTGTCAGCGGAATGATGCACTAACCGGTGGAAAGTGACGCCCAATTCCTTCGACTTGCAGCCTGGCACCGAGCATTGCGGCATTGTTAGAGCAAGCCGCTTCGCAAAACAGCTGCGGCCACACTGAAGACGTGTAACGGTGTAACCGCGCGTTTAGGTTCACGGTCACGCGCTGCAAAACGGCCTTCTACCTGCCTATCAGCTGATTTCCGCCGGCTCGGCGCTGGCAGATGCAGACGACAAGAGAGGCGATACAGGACGGAGGAGGCGGAGAAGGTGCACAGAGAGAGAGGGAAAAAGAGTCCTCCATTACGCTTACAGAAATGGCGTTTCCGGCTGCGCTGGGTGTGACGTCAGGGCCTCTCCTAAGCTTTTTTCCTCCATCGGCTTAGGAGTCGCTTAGCATATCGTGCTATAATAAATGAATGAAGAATCGAAGATGGTTTGAACTTAATTTGATCGATAATATTAATTGACAAAATACAAATAAATGAAAAATTTGTCAACAGATGTTTAAGAACAATATATTACATGCACAGTAGATTAGCGGAGTACTTCCACCAAGAGGCAATTTAATCGCGGTATTACCTATATACTACACTTACCCACTTACGTATTTGACAGCTTCTCTTTTTTTAATACCGCGCCGCTGAGGCGGTTGGCATAACGGCAAATGGTTGCGATATAGACAAAACAAACTTCTGCTGCAGAGCCACTATCACAAATATACCAGACCCATTTATGGCTCTCACTACCGCGGTCAGATTGCACACAAAAAGAATACCAAACGTGAACAGGGCACGAATGCAGCAAAAACGACATACGACATAGTTGTGTTCTTTTTGTGCTTGCTGTAATTTCGTATCCTGGAGCTGTTCTGCGTCATTCCGAACACGCCATTTTCTTTTTGCGCGTGTATCCTTTCTGCGTCATTTCTAAAGCGCCATTTTCTTGCGCGGCCGCTTTTTTCGCTTACTATCGTAAAAACCAACCGAACGAGCGTTCCTAACTAAACGAACGCGGGCGCTGCCGGTTAATTACGTACAGTGTTTTGCCTCAAATGTACCTGTAGTTTTCTTTGCGCTAAACAACGGGGAGATGTAGGACAAGCGCCAGCGGTTCACGAGTTTTACCCGCCGCGGTGGCTCAGTGCACGCTAAGGCGTGCTGCTGAACACAAGGACGCGGGTTCGATTCCCGGTCGCGGCGGCCGCTCTACTGATGGAGGCGAAAAGCAAAAACGCCCGTGTGTTCGAGATTTCGGCGCACGTTAAAGATCCCCAGGGGGGGCCAAAATTAATCCGGAGCCCTCCACTACGGCGCGCCCCATCGCCTGCGTTGCGTCGGCGCGTTAAACCCTACAATCAATCGGTTCACGAGTTTCGAACACTTGGCTTTCGACGCCTCTGGGGCATACGCTGCGAACGACAGCGTTACCACGGACGTCCGGTTGCTCTACTTGGGTTTCACCTTCGTGTAGCGGCAAAGTTTTGGATGGTATTAAGCAGGATGTTCGGACTCACCCTGCGAATGCGCACACGTTCAAATGATGTGTTGGTCCACTTTCTGATGTGTGCTGGTGCTTTTGTTTTGTGGAGAAATCGTGGTGCCGCATGTCTTGGAGCCCGGCCGCAGCGGGCGATGTTTCCCACTGCTGTGGCGTGTCCGGTCGATTCTGATTAGTCATTTGGAGCACGAGTTGGTAGCTCTAGAATGAGAAGCCTTCCTTTTGCGTTGGTCTACGCGCTTTATAGTGGTCAGGAGCAACATCCTGAGTGTTTCTCTAGTGCCGTACTAAGTTCAGTATAGTTTGTGAACTCTTTCTTTGAACGCTGGTGAACTTTGTGGGACTTGATTTGTAATAGCTTGTTGCCATCCCAAACATTTTTGTGCAGTGTGTAGAATGACCATGTTACACGAAAACTGATTGGATAATTTTCTCTTCTTAGGGCAGCGCTGTTATCACTAGTCGCTGTGCCCTGATATGTGGGTTGTCATAAATTATCTTCACCCCCGCCCTGTTGCTCTACTTTCGTACAGCGGGTGACCTATGACGACAAGGCGAGCGCCTTAAGTGCTCTGCACCTAAATTAAAGAACAGAGCTCCCACTAGCGATGTTCCGGGCAGAACAACAAACAAAAATGGTGCTGTACCCTCAAAATGGCGCGCCAGCAGCGCGAAGGCGGGAAAATTTAAATACATTGAACAAACCTCAATCCACTTCATTATAGGAGCGTGATGGGAGAGGAAGAGCGTGAGGGGTGTGATCTAGCGGAGAGTGAAGTAGGGGTCACGTGGCAGGGGCGCTACCTTTGCCGTAAGGCAAGTAGTGGCGAGGGACATTTTTTGTAGTAAAAATGTGCTGTCGCGGCTCTGGTCTGAGTTGTGATGTTGGGAAAATAATGTACCTGACGAAAAATATGCGTGCTGGCGAAAAGCAAAAACGCCCGCGTGTACGAGATTTCGGCGCACGTTAAAGATCCCCAGGTGGCCAAAATTAATCCGGAGCCCTCCCCTACGGCGCGCCTCATCACCTGCGTTGCGTCGGCGCGTTAAACCCTACAATCAATCAAAAATATACGTGCTCTTTGTAGCTCCCACTGTGTGCCATGTAGGGGATGAACCCAGTCAAGCCGCTATACATAACTTTTAAAGCGAAGCTTTGTATGCCCCACTTGCACCGTAGACCGGTACACCAAAAAACACCGCAGAAAAGCCAACTTTACACAACGGGCTTCCGCAAAGGGCACATGATGATGCAGCAGCTGCTGCTGCTGATGATGGTGAAGCGTCTCAATAAAAAGGCTGTGTCTAGAGTGCCATCCGACAGTTTTATAAGCACTCCGCTATATCGACGTTCACTGGAGTTTTATGACAAAATTGCCGCGTCTGGCAGTACATCGCTCTAGATAACATAAAGCTAGGCAACCTAACCTAAACGTAACATAAGCTAACCTAGCGCACACAAAGAAATCATTTAAAACACCAAAACTGACCTAAGGCACAAATATTACACTTCAAATAAATAATGAAAAAAAAAAGAACCGATGCAGGAGCCGGTGTCGAACCACCGACTCGGGGAACAATAAGCTAAGACGGATCCTCTACACTACAACGACAGACTTTTTTTTTTTCTCTCTTTACTGCATGGAAAACTGCCCTTAATACAGCCTACAAAAGTTATGAGTCATCCAAAAGATGCACATCACTGCAGCTAAAATAAGCCGTCCGTTAAAACTCTGGCAAGCAGACGCACGCGTCCAACAGATGCAGCCATTCTGGTGGGTCACTTTGCGCCGCATAAATGCTCCGCACCAACGCAGTTTGCTCCCGAAAAATGGACTTCGTTGGGCGAGGGGGTTCCGCGTGCCTGTCCGTCATGCGGCACTTCCACAAGCTATACAATCCGATCACAAAAATATATCATAGGGCACTCCAGTAACATCTCTAAAAGGCAAGAACCGAATTGTATAAGGGGTAATGTCCATGTCCTTTTTAAGAGTTCGTTGCAACACATCCCAGAAAAACACTGCATCCCGGCACAAAACAAAACAATGATCAATGGTTTCAGGTTGATTGCATAAACGGCAATTGTCAGACCAAGGAATAGACATTCCTTTCTCGCGCAACCATGTTTTCACTGGGAGTGTTGATGTATGCAGCTTAAAGAAAAACGTTTTTGCATTTGGAGGAAGACACATACGTGTGACCCGCTTCAAAACACTGTCCTTATGGTGGCCAATGTAAGGCTGGCGATAAACCGGCACTGGGAACAGACTCTCTAATAAAGTGTTCGTCAAAGCCTTCCTGGAAAGGGTAAACACAGACGGTGCTAGCCTAGTTTTTTTTTTTTGTAACAGTAACTTTATTTACAGATATACATACAGGGCCAGATGAAGTGGTTACAGAGGTTTCAGAGAACAGTGTAACATCCTTTGCTCACACAGACAAATAATCGCGTTCGGGAACTGAACAAGCCAAGACAAGATTCAGCGTGTTTCGCCAGGGAAGTGGAAACCATTCGTAGGCAGTGCCAGCAAAGCCACGTAGTGCTGGCGTGGTTCCTAATAGAAACACTTACAAATGGGCGATGGTGTCATTTGTTTACAGTAAACGGTAATGAAGTAGGGGCAAGGGGTTGGGCGTAGAAGTCGTTAGTGGGCAGAAGTGGCCCATGGTGCTGTCCCGCTTCCGGCCCTCAGATCAAGTCCCATCTCCTTTGCTGCTCTACCTTAAACTCCATGAGGGCTCGTGAGCCCCGCGCCAGTGAGTCGCGAAGCTCAGTGTCTGAATCGGGCCCGTCAAGGGCGGCCACTGCCCACTGCGCCTTCTGTACAAAGTGCCTCCACGCCGGCCGCGGGCTTTCGGCACATTCAACCACGTCGACTCTCGCCCTCCATAGCGAGTGGAGACCTATGACGTGGACGCAGTCACGGAGGAGCGGGTGCTCCGAGGCCGCCTCCAAGAACCTCAAGTTCATCCGAGCCCTTCCCATGAAAAAAAAAGATGGTTTAAACGCGAAGCGTCCTCCCATGCAACCTGAGTTTATTTCTAAAATCAAAACTGGTTCGACAGTGTCGAAATGGCGCAATCACATAGACGACGGCTTCGTGGCGCGAGGGACAAGGTTCTATTCCAACCGCAAGAAACATTTTTATTGCGCAGTGTCTAGAGTGCCGTCCGACGGCACTCTATAGCTGACCGTTGCAGGCATGGCTAGAGTGCCGTCCGACGACATTCGAATATTTAACACTAGGCTAGCACCGAGGCGAAATTAAGACGGTGCTAGCCTAGTGTGGTTTGAAAATTGAAATCCGTCAATACGCCGTTTTCTACACATTCTGTGCTGCCTTGGAGAAACGTGGACGGTGAGATTCTCTCTACTGCTCATTTATTCGCAAACACAACTATTTAAATCCCAAGCGTGCAAAAACATCGACAAACAAACAAACAAACAAGCAAACAAACAAGCAAACAAACAAACAAACAAAACAAACAAAACAAACAAACAAACAAACAAACTAGCGCTGCTCGCACCAGTGGTCTCCCTTCGTCGGAGACCCGGCTGGTGCACCGAACATGGATTTCCCAACTTGCCGCTGAAAGTTCTCCATGACTGGCAGGCCCGGATCGTTTTGTCCGCAGCCTTTCACATCCCTCCCAAAGTGGACCGCGTTAGCAGGCGCTGGAACCCGCGACAACGGGCTTCGCAAACGCGGCACACATGTACTTCCCACTTCATGCGCGAACGCACGTGAACTGGCGAGGAGAAGAGCACGTGAAAGATCCCGCCACAAACGCTGGGTAGGGTGTTCAAGAAAGGTCGACCTAGTCGGCACCGCTCGCCCCTCACGAGGCGCACGCTCACGTACGCTCGGTATTTTTCTTTGTATTTTTTGCGAGCTCCTCAGGTGACGCAAGTCCACGCGCAAGCCTCAACGACTCCGGGCGCTCCTCACGAGGCGCACGTCGCGATAAAAGCGTATTTTTTACCCCCCCCCCCCCCCCCCCGCTTACCGCGTGCTCACAAATGTGTCATCTCTTTCGAAGAGAATGACATCGACGCTTCAGTTGCCAGTGGCACCTGAAAATGCTGCTACTTATTTCTCGTGTTTGGCGTGTGCTTCTAGAGATTACCGCACAACTGGCAATATCAGGCACAGGGCTGAAATCGCTACAATTGAGGTCGATAAACATGGCCCTGCTGCCGCCACATTGGTTGGACTATATTTACGGGGGACGTTCATAACTCCATATTATCAGTACTTTAAATTTAGAACAGGAGCACATAATAGGCATCAGAATGAACGCACACTCCTTTAGTTCTAGCATGATACGAAGAAATGTGTTTTATGAGGCACGGCAGAGCATTGCTACGGTATCACACGCAAAAAAAAAAAAATCATTTGCCCGTCAGTACACTTTGTGAAGGTGGATGATTGCAGTGAAGGTTACGTGACAGACAATTTTGAACAGAGTGCGAACTTGGGGCGACGATAGATGCAGCACGGTATTTAACGTTCCCCGTCTGTAGGTCATGAGGTCGCGGTAGGCGACCGGAAGGGGATATTGGAGGCGCCGGCCCGGTCGGTCAAGCCTCGAGCCGCGTCGTGCGCTCTCTCGTTCCCTGGGAGACCAGATTGTGCTGGCGCTCATATGATTTGAAGGAGTCCTCGAACTCGACCTCCGCGGAAACCGGTCCGCAGGATTTTGGGGTCGCCAGCTGACTATATGAGGCTCTTCGTGTAATTTATAAATGCCGGCTTGGAGCAGCTTACAATAAATTTGGTTCGGAAGGACGAGGTCACTGCCAGTGCCATGGCCGCCTCCTCCTCCCCGACCTCCGGTCGATGGCGGGCTAGAGGTGATTGAAATGCCCTGCTGATCAACCACCGATATGGCCATACGCGGAGAAGACAAGACACAACTTTCTTCACTTTGAAAGAACTAACTCTTGGTACATCACATAGCTTCGTTGCGGCCACGGAATACGTTTTTTGTACCTAGAAACGGAAGAGATATAGAAAAACTTTCAAAATTCGCGCTACAGTGACGTCATATGGGCCAGCACTAAAACACACGTTAGCATTTATGTGATACGAGCAAACGGAGCGATAGCGTCCCCACAACAGTCACCCAGTCATGTTTCTTGGTGGTGACTTTAGTTGGTGGCCACCAATCGTACGAACAAGATTCTGTGACGTCATAGGGAAATTGTCAGAAAGTTGCCGGGAGGCGCCACTTTATCTGTTTTCACTAGTACCTGCATTGTCTGTTTAAAGTCTGCGATAAAATTGGTATCATTGTATTCAGGATAAAGTAGTCTTGTTAACGAACCGAACTTATATTTTGTCTTCATGGCCCCTTTTTAAAGTGTCGTTTGCTATCGCATGGCGTGATTGTTGTTGAGAGAGAGAGAGAGAGAGAGAGAGAGAGAGAGAGAGAGAGAGAGAGAGAGAGAGAGAGAGAGAGAGAGAGAGAGAGGAGAGAGAGAGAGCAACTTTAATGAATCGCCTGCACTTCGGTTAGGCTCCCTCCACATGTTGTTGTTCAGGTATACCTTTGTTTTGCCTCGTTTGTTATGACGCTAGCGCTTCATATTTTATGCGAGATTTTTTATTTTAACTGCAGTCGCTTCGGATACCAGCGGCCCGCATTTCTGTGAATACTGGGGTTCTTCGATTTACCGTCTCGGACTCACCGCGGATAGTCCGCGGGTAGTCCGAGGATTCCCCGAAGCCATAGCGATACAAGGGAAAATCGTACGCTGGACTGCTTCTCGGGGAGTCCGCGGTGAGTCCGAGACTGCAAATCAAAGAGCCCCACTGTCTAGCTTGAACAAGTGATCAAAATTAGCGCGGAAGTTCTATGGGTGGGGCTGCAATACGGAAGCATGCATGATGCATGCTGACATGATGCATGATGCATGATGACGGAAGCATGCATACGGATGCATGATTTCTGCATGCATGCAGAAATCATGATCAGTACGCTCCTCCGCCCTTGAAGAGATTGGATACGCCCAATTCTATGGGGCCTTCTTCGTGCAAAGCCCGGGGAGGAATAAAAAAAGAATACAAAAGTGATCAAAAATTGGCGAAGTTCTATTGGGGTGCAAAGGAAATGCATGATGGAGCGACATGACATGATGCAAGGGGAACGTCATCCGGATGCTGGTTTTGCATGCTGCAAAAATTGCTCGGGTCGCTCCTCCCCCGTTTGAAGAGGTTGGTGGTGTTCAATTCATGTGTTCGTTGTCCAAGGGGGGGAATAAAAAAAAAGGGAGGACAAAGTTTGGTATACCCCCTATACAAAGAAAAAATGGTTGCCACCTCCTCCGATCAAGTGATGCCCTCGTCCTGGGTTTGTTAGCTCCCCCGGACCCTTTTCCCCCCTTTGCTTTTAGAACGTTTTTATTTTAAAAAAGGGGAGGAGGGGGAAGGGGGCCGCCTGCCCCGGTCAGCCCTTTCAGGGCAGAAGAGACGGAGGAGAGTAGAGGGCAGGGTGGACGAGGCGCCTCACTCTCAAAAAGGTAGGGGCATTCACTAATGGAATACTAACAAGTTACTTGTCCCAGTATACACTAAGGTACTTAGTAACTGGAGGTAGTAAATTCAGCACGTCAGGGTTACTAACTGAAGGAGGCACCCAAGCAGCCGAGGCCGATTGCCAATGATTGGAAACCCCATAGGTCCCCATTGGCTTCCGAGCCGTCGGCCACTCATCGGTAACTTGGCTGAAAGATTGAGTGAGCGCCAAGCAAACGGCGACCGGAAGTAACGTCACACGGAAGGCTCATCGGAAGCCGAGCTTCAGCTGACGGATAAAAGCGCATTTTGGCCTTGAGCTTGCCGAGCCCGTGACGGCGACGGTTAGAGCGGGTGAACAGGCCACAACGCAGCAAAAAGTAGTTACCTAAAGAGCCACAGCACCGGGCCATGAAACAAAGCGTACTTAAACTAAAGTGCAGCGTATTCAAAAAAGCGTGAGATAGTGTTACACGTTCAGTAGGAATGGGTCATTTGTGTGTCCTAACGCAACGGTGACCGTCGAACTACTTCAGCGTTGTGCCTTTGCGCGTTCTTTGAACCCGCGGCGGGGCCGGTGGACGGACGCGTTGGCATTGAAACTGCGGTAGTACTCCTGTACGTGTCTGTGAGGTGCATTTTGGTGTCGGTGGCTCTGTGAAGTATACCTGACTGGTGGAATAACATCGTTTGCCTGCTGTGGCCGCCGCTGAAAACGTAAGTCACCATTTCATTTTCCTTGCGCGGTGCGGGAGAGCTCGCGCTCGTTCCCGCCAAAACTTCAGCTGTCGTTTATAACAACTGGCGCCCGTGAGTGCTGCTTAGCGTTGTTGGTTCTTGCGAAGAAAAAAGCGGTCACATACATGTACTTCCATTTGTGTGACGGCAGTTCTAGCTATCCTTTTTCCGGCTTTGTGTTTTCCGAACAAGCGGCCGTGCTCCCACTGCAGGTTCACGACGTTCAGCATGCGTTGAAGCAAGACTCGTGTGCAGTATAAGAGTTGCGGATGTTCTAAGCTGACTTACTTAAACTCTAGCTATAAATGAAGCTTTCGTTTCATTATTTTCTTGTGAAACGTAAAGATATTGTCGAGCGACAAAGTAATTACACTGCCGCTGGGCTTCTCCGTCGGTTCCGTTCGCATCTGGCGCGTCTGACGAGGCAGATGTCGAAGCGACTAAAACCTGACTGCAACACCGTACCAATTTAATACTTTATTTGCGGCTTTGTTTTGTTACCCCTCAAAATATAACGCATTCAAAGGTCACAAGGTTTGTATTCAACCTCCAAGTTGGCATAGATGCCTTGCAGGGTAAAAAAACAATTGGCCGCGTATCTGCTCCTTTCCCCTGGAAATTGCCCCGTCAAAAGACGATAGTCTTTATCCCGGCGTGATTGCGAGTAAATGCCTTGCCCTTTCCCCGCTCCCTCCATGCTCATCTCTTGCAATCTCGCGTCGCGCTCCTTCTTCAAGGTAAGACGCCAAAGTTGCTTAATCATTTTAAAATTTCCCGCGTTCCACTGCTCCAACCGGGTGTCTCGATGCGACGCTGCCGTACGGAGACGCTCGTTCATCGAGGCGCCCTACTTTAACGTTATAAACCGCGTTTCCCTACTCCACGTGCGTTGCAAGCAGACGTGAAACCAATCTAGTGGAAGCTTGCGTAACTGTTGCCGGTTGGATTTCTTAAAATGGCGCCTAAGTGTAGTGGCGCGGCGACCCAGGCGACGGCGGAGTGAATTCTTTTGCAGTTGATGAAGTATTTAATTTCGCCAAGTCAAGCATGTTTGAATTTTTTATAAAGGAACCGGCAAATATCACTCTGTATTGATTGTTGTCTATATTTGCGTAATGTTAGTTTTTCTTCACAATGTTGACAAGTATGAACATAACACCGACATAACGGGTATTTTTAGCTTGACTATATTAGACTAATGCTGTCTTCTTAACTGTTGACAAGTATGAACATTACAACCGGACTTAGACGGGCAGATTTAGCTGTGACTATATAAGACTATTGCGCAGGCCTTAAGTTTTACTTTGGCCGGGTGGCTGAATCGAGTCACAGACAGACAGACGGACATACAGACATACAGACAGACCAAAATTTCTGGGTTTAAGTAGCCCAAGAAAGACTATCGTCTTAAAAAAAAAAAAAAAAAACCTGACGGTTCGTGCGTTCCGAACTCTTTGTGTAGTCGTTGCCTTGTAGTCTCTGGGTCCCGCGTTGTTAGCGAACGAAACTTACGCTAATAAAACGTTGACGGCACGACATTTCAGTCGCGATTAAATGTTTATGGGGTACAGTAGCCACAACAAAATTTCGCGGAACCGCTGCCGTGTTGCTTTGTGTATTGGACTTTTTTAATTATTTTGCGTTACTGCAACAAGAGTGAAGCCCATTTTCGGTGAAATTCCGGACTGTTTTCTCAAGAACGAGCCAAGTAACTGCTACCGTAGAACACAGTATTGAGAAATGAATAGTGCAGTACGTTTTATGTTTCATAGCGAGTGTTAACAAGCTTGAACTTTAGGCACGGACATATTTTCACACGGACATGTGGTAAGGCTGGTGCAAAGTGCTGTATTTAGTAAGCAGCGTGCATTTAGCATTGTAGTGAACTATTTTTTTTACTTATTACAGGCGCTACGACGTAAAGGTGTTTCCCGTGGACAAGTGGCGGATGCAGCCGAGACAAGCTTTCCAAGCTGGCCTATTCTACAATAGTGCTGTTGAACAACATATCGTTATCTTGGCAGGTCGGAGAACCACCGGGGATAATGGTCCTGTTTTCATTTACCTGAATGCTTCTGTTTTGTAGGCATCTCAAGCAGTTAAACGAAGCATAATCGGTTCGCGCTTCATGAGCAGCACTTTTTAAAATTTTTTCTCGACTGTTGTGTGTGCTTGCTTTCGTGTTTGTGTTCGTATTCTTGCCACTGTTAAGCCAGGTTTCTTGTAAATTTGATATGCATAATAAAAAAACTACAGACAGAGACTCTGCCTGTTGTGTTGCTCAGTTGTTTTTGACAAGTCACGTAATTGCCTCGCAAAGTTGATGCAGTTTGTTTATTGTGTCTCGCGGTCCCATTTCTGTTTTATACATGTCATTGTACAAAAAATTATTTAACGAGTGCGCTATAAATAAATAATGCACACTCGTTAAATAATTTCCTGTACAATGGCATGTATAAAGCAGAAATCGGGCTGCGAGGCAACTCATAAAATAGGCATTGGCCATAAGGACTGGCCACAAAGCCAAAAATGTGCATGGAAATAGCCTGGGGTCCACCTAGGCAATATCATGGCAACATACTTTGCCAAGCGTTGTCCAATATTGGCCTTCCAGAGCTTGGCCAATTGTTGGCTTGTCACCTTTCCCAAGCGCCAGCAATGAATGGCGGCCGAGGTTATTGCCAAGCTCGGACGCATTGGCCACTGATGATTTGCCATGCTTGGTATGGCAATTTCTGCTGCTTGGGCAGTAAGCACCACTACCTCCACAAGCAAAGTCCGAGCGATAACACTCTTCTTAGCTACATGCGTTTACCAACTGGCCATGCATAACCTAGTCATAAGAACGAGTGCATACTACTTCCTACACTCAGTTAATTTCTAACCATGCAGTGCTAGTGGCAGCGCCTACGTACAAAACGCGGTGTAGTAAGGCTCATAAGGAGTTAGTAAATACGGCCGTTAATACCCTTTTACGATGTTTTTATTAAGAGTGCAAGACTGGCGTAGGAAATGTGCGGGTCTGCCGCACAAGGCCTTTCGGTGTCGCGATGTAGCTAGGGGCTAGAGGAGTCGTTCGAGGCGGTAGTGTGACGTAATGTTATGAAAGGTGAGGGGGTGATTGCGGGAGCTGGCAGGTGGCCTCGGCGATTGTAGCTGCCGAGTGAATGGACAGAGCTTGGTAATTAAGTGCTCGGGCACTGGTGTCGGCTGCCTCATTTCCGGGGTGACCAGCATGGGCAGGTGTCCAGATGATAGTTATGACATGCGACAGGGGTCGGGTGGAGAGGACGGGAAGGGCGGGAGATCCTGCTAATGCTCAAATATTTGAGCACTAGCACTGGCGATATTTGAGTCAATCACAATCGTGAGAGCAGGGAAGTGGGTCATAGCAAGCGCGATGGCGGCGTCCTCTGCTTCCTCGGGAGAGGTGGCAGAAATTGAGGCTGCCGTAGTAACTTGGACGTCTAACGTAACGGCTGCGAGGGCATAGGAAGGGTCAGACGGGCAGACAGCGGCGTCTACATAGAGTACATTCTTCCTAGAGCTGAGTAGAGCTGAGTAACCTGAGTAACCTGTAACCTTAGCGCGTTGTGAACGGCGAGCGGTGTGGTGCGTAGGGTATATATGTTTCGGGGGAGCGGGAGAGTGCGAAAGGGCTTTTGTATTTGCGTAGGGATTGTCCGCTCGTGCTAGAGAGCATAGCCGAAGCTTTCAGGAAGACAACGCAAAATATGGTGGCCCGTTACGGTGCGAGCGAAGCGATTGTACATGGAGAGCAGGTGCGCCTCGCACAGCTCGTTTGAGGTGTTGAGTATGCCGCTTTGAAAAAGGCGCCGTGTAGAGGTGTTGAGTGGAAGACCGAAGAAGGGTGTTGACAGTGTCTACATCTGCCTGGGACAGGGACAAGTAAAGAAGTGTGTACGTAATGCGGCTGAGGATGAAGGCCTGTATGAGGCGTAGGCAATGAACTTCTTTTAGGCCCCAATGCCTGTTGGAGATACGGTTGATAAGGCGCAGTGTGTGGTCGACCGTAGTGCGGAGTTTAGTTAAGGTGGTGGTGTTACGGTGCTTAGCCTGAATATACTTCTCCAGAAACCGTATGTAGGGTACCTGTGGGATGTCCTTGCTATACATAGGGTTTAAGGCGCCGACGCAACGCAGGCGATAAGGCGCGCCGTAGTGGAGGGCTCCGGATTAATTGTGACCACCCGCCACCTTTAACGTGCTCCGAAATCTCGCACACACGGGGCGTTTTTGCTTTTCGCCTCCATCAGAACAGCGGCCGCCGCGGCCGGGAATCGAACCCGCGTCGTCGTGCTCAGCAGCACAACACTTGGGGGAGATGAGCGTGCCCGTTAGCGGCGTTGGAGTGTCTCCTCTTTGTGGCCGTCAGAACCCCCTGTCATCCAGAGGGTCATCTCGTCCGCATAGACGGAGTACTGAATATCGGGAATAGCGTCACGCTAGTCCCCTGCAGTAAGCATGACCAAGTTAAAAGGAAAGGGGAGAGAACTGACCCCTGAGGAGTACCAAAGATACCTAAGGAGATAGGAGGAGAGCTAAGTGTACCAAGTTTGTGGCGGCAGTGCGGTATACGGCTTGCCTTTAGATCGGGTGCCTGGTGGGTGAAGCGACGCTGTATACACCAAAAGCTCGTTGATTCGAATTCAAAAGGAAGCTATCTCTGTTCAAATTAATGAAAGTTAGAACTAATGGAAGTGAAGAAAAGCAACAGTACACTGCGATTGGGAAGCAGTGGGGCATGTTAACAATTAGGCGCTTGAAAAATTTCGTCTTTTTGCCCTCGAAAGCGACTAGCCAGCACTGTTCGCTCCAACAGCGAATGTAGTGGAAGGGCCTCCTCTGCGCCTTCTGCAAAACAGAAATACGGGGCGATATTCAACCTGGGTGATTACGATGATGATGATGATTGGGCCCTCAATGTTTTGGACGTACCCACAAGGGGGGGGGATGGCCAAGGCTAAATCACTATTTTATTTCACAGGACTTGAAAATACTATTTCCTAAAAAAAGAATGCTGTGAAATGAAAGTTTGGTATGATTAAAACCACGATTACCCATTAATTATGTACCCTTTAGCAATTCAAGTGACCTGCAGCAGAAAGATAAGCTTGAATACTACAATTATATATTTCCCTTTTTGCATACCCCAAATTTTGTTGCCCTAATAGATAGTACAACTGGAACCAAGGTCACCCCCATACGCTCAACTGGCGCCTTCACAAGCAGCTGTCTAGCTGCCGAGAAGCGGAGACAGGCGAGAAAAAAATGTTCTATTGTTTCCAGGACCTGGAACCACACACATAGTTCTGTACGGTCATGACTTTCGAGCTGACGGCCGCACTGGCGTTTCGTCATCCTTGTCGTCGTCGTGCGTTTCTAGCCTGATATATGAAGCTTTCATGTGTCAGTGCGCCACACGCACTGTCTTCGTGTCCTCACCGACGTAGTCCGGAAAGAATACGCGCTCCAAAACGTCCGCCGTAGGGGTCTTAGACTGATTTTACCCATTCTTATCTTCCCTCTACTTTCATCTATTGATTTGGGGTGACGCAGTCTCGTTGTTGTAGGTAGCGGGAGCGTTTCTCTGGTACTTACAGGGCTCATAGCCGCCGTGTCGGTGGCGCGTAGTTGGAATTATTCGTTGCTGGTGGCACCTTACTCGCGTTCGAACCACGGGGATTTTTAATGCTGGAGCATTTCCAGTAACTCACGATGTCACCCGCGTTGACGTCCGTAGTCCGCACCGTCGTTGCCCTACTATATAAAAAAAAATTACTATCCCGGGCGCCCGGTTTCCCCCCCCCCCCCGATCCCTCGACACTGCGGGCGGAACGCAATGTACCTGGTGCTATACCCACGGCGCCACAAAGCCGACACGAATGGGACGCCTACGAACGCGCCTTATATCGTGTGACTCATTCAATTACTGCTGACGAGCGCTCTCTCGTCAGCAGTTGCCACAAGTGCAACAACATTAACGTAACGCAAACTACTTAACGTCGAGAGCACCCGGAAATGCTCCTGCATTTGATCGTTGCCCCTCGCGAGGGGGATGTTTCACTGCGTTATTTCTCTCGGTTCGCGGGGACCGTTGGCGCCAATCTGGCGGAGGCGCGGCCACAACTCGTTAGCACTTTGAAAAGATGCGGCGCCAGACAGCTGTTATGTGTGTGCGTGCCGCACTGTACAATGGCGAGTGCAATTGGGCTGTCCACGAGCAAAGCATTCGTGCAAGTAAGCCGTTCAGTTCAGTCAGTCAGCAGTTCAGTCAGTCAGTCATGCAGTCAGTCAGGTCAGTAGCAGTCAGTCAGTCAGTCAAGTTCAGTTAGAACACCTCCGCAAGCATTTGCTTTCTTGCTTTTTTCATACATCGAACTTCTATGGAGCTTGGCCAGGCCAAACGTAGGTGTTCAAATTATCCAGAAAATTAGTATTATTGACCAGACCGCTGGGCGTATGACCGCCGAGGGCGCACGACGCGGGTGGGTTGACCTTTTGTACGTGTTTCGGCCGCCCAAACAATTGTGTTGTCCGGACCGCCCGCAGTCATTATCTAACCGGACGCCGCGATGACTGACAGATTGACCAGGAGACGGCCGTCGCACCGCGCAGCACCGACGGTGTCAGCTGCATGTACGGGTGCTCCGACGAACCTGTTGCCGCGTTGAATCGGGGGGCCAACGGGGACGCCGTCACCATGAGGAAAGCATTCCACACGTGTTTACCCGCCTTCTTGGCGACAACACCGGTTGGATCTGACGGCCCTTTGACCCCGGAGGACAGCGTCAGCGAAATCGACGGGGAATTTCTCCTGTGTGGGACGGAAAAAGCTCTATCGATGGGTGTGGATGTAAGTCTTCTTATAGATCTGCCAGGATCTTTCTGCTTGGTGCTGTCATGGCCACAGCGCGGAAAGGAAAAAAAAGGATACACACGCGCTCGCATACATACATACATACATACATACATACGTACATACGTACATACATACATACATACATACATACATACATACATAACATACATACATACATACATACATACAGGGTGGTGCGACGATAATTGTAACTTTTTTCCTTGGTGAACCACGCTGTGTTCCGCGCTCAAAACTTCACATGAAGGTGGCATGTTGTGGTCTATTTCGTTGGCCACCGGTAACAATGAAAATACTTACCTATTATTCTGAAAAAAAAAAAACTATTTTCGCCTATGGGGAAAATGGCGACCGATTTTGACGTGCGAGCCAGTGCAAGCATGATCTTGGAACGACAGCGCCACCTGGGGTATGCAGAGCGAAACGGACGATGGGGATTCACGCTCCTTTCACGGCATGAAGGAGCCAAATGGGGTAGCAGACGATAAAAAAAATCGGAGTTACTTCGAATAGCTCTGCAGAAAATGTGAAAGCAGGTGAGGGACACAAATTATTGGCGACGATGAACCGTGGGATATTTTATTATGATTGGTATTAGCCGTTACGCCAGTATTTGTGATCATCGTAAACTAGCGACTAAAGAGATTTCCTGATCGTCTGTTACGCCATTTGGATCCTTCCTACCGTGAATCCCCATCGTCCGTCGCGCTCTGCATACCACAGGTGGCGCCGTCATTCCAAGATCAGCTTGCGCTGGCTCGAACGTCCAAATCGGCCGCCATTTTCCCGTAGGCGAAAATCGTTTTTATTTATTTTCAAAATAAACAGGAAAGTACCGTCGTTGTTCCCGGTGTCAAACAAAACAGACCGCAAAATGCGACCTTCGTGGTAAGTTTGAGCGCGAAAAGAGCGGCGGTTCGCTCAGGAATTTTTTTAAGTGTTCAAATTACCGTCGCACCACCCTGTACCTACCCTACCTACCTACCCTACTCCCTACCTACCTACCTACCCTACCTACCTACCTACCTACCTACATACATAATCATACTATACATACGATACCTACATACATCTACATACATACACTACATACATACCACATACATATACATGCGATACATACATACATACATGCGCATACATACATACATACATCGCCTATACATACATACATAATGCGCATACATACATACATACATACATACATACATACATACCTACACATACTACATAACATGCCATACACACACATACATACATGTGCATACATACACGCATACATACATACATACATACTACGTATAGACATGAACAAATGAAAAGCGATCACGAAAACACGAACCAGAACACACCAAATAGCGCGATTTCTTTCCATGCATGGTAAACTTTACAGCGTGGCTTAATACAGCGACAAAGTTGGGGAATGGGTCTTTCCAAATATAGAAATAGTGCGCCGTTTTTTTTGTCCTTCATGAACAGTATTTCCAATTTTGCCCGTTGTGGTTCATATTTTCGTGTTCGCATTTCATTTGGTCATGACTTGTACAATACACACATACATGCATGCAAGCATAAATTTTATTTATTGAATCCCGCGACACGCTTGTTTATTCCTGCGCACCTAGGCGTGAAGCCGGGCCTGTTCACACAGATATCCAAATAATCTAAAGTTTCTTCGTTTATCTTGGACCCAATGTTTGCCCCGACTCGGCAGCAAGCGAGTCCTTGGCCATGCACCGCAAATAACAACAGTACACAAGAGGGTACGCCTGCGTGGAATGGGTCTTTCTTAGAACAGCGTTAATCTGCATTATCTCCCCTCTTTTATTGCCTCTTTTAAAAGCATGGTCGTGAGGAGCCCGCAGTGCAAATCTCGAGTTTTCTTACCAGACTTCACGTGGGCATTGGACTCCATCCTGGGTTGTGCGTTGTGAAGGAGGCATGGTTTGCGGAGGAAAATAAAACTTGTAAACAAAGAAGCGAAATAAAGCAGTACAGAACGTTGCCAAGCATTCGCCTGCCTTAACTTCTGCGTGCTCGCGGAATTACCGAGCGCTCAAAATGACGGATATTGCTTGTATATTGCTTCTCTAGAAATACACTCGAGGATGTCACAATTCTTTCGAATTCAGATCCGCAGCGGTTCGTTTACATCCTTCTGATACATCCATGGCAGGAAGCGAAACTAGATTCATATCTTCGAAAATGCCGTCAGTGGGGCTGAACATTTACAATATTTCTTACGCTGTTGCGTACGCGACGAGAAACAATTCTAGCTTGCACGTGCATTTGCAAGGCACTAACGGCCCATCCTGCATCCTGAAAACTCTCCGCAACACTGTTGTACCCCCCTTAAAAAAAAAAGAAAGAGACACATGATATAACGAACGTTTTACAGAGCCCTCGCCGGCGCTCTCGCTCTGCCTGGCTCACATTAAATATAGGGTTGGGCGTAGGTTAAAAATTTTAGTCCGATTAATCGGTAGTCTTTAACCGGTTAATTGATCGGTTAATCAGTTGCGTTGGTTTAAGAAGAAAAGTGATAAGATACAATATAGTATAACAATTACAAAATATTATAATAAATATTATCAATATTCTCCCAGGCCTGCTTACAGCTTTCTGCAGTATGCTGGTATGGAACTTTTGCCGTGAGGTTCAAGTACGGCTTCTCACCTTTGCACTGGCGTTACGGTAATTGTGCCGTCGCTTGCAACTACAGCTTCAGTAGCGTTTTTTCGTTCGATGATACCTTACCGCATCAAGAGTTAGCGGTCCATTGTTACCGTAAAGTTACGGGAAAATTTTAACAGTGTGGTTTGAGGGAAGAGAAAGGAAAGGAAGTGCTCTGGGGATTATATTGAGCTCGGCAGGGAGCCCACCTGCATACAACCCAGTGGAGGGGAAGAAACGCAGAGGGGGAGTGAAAGGATATACCAGAAAGAGAGAAGAATAAGAAATAAGTCCAAGTCAGTCTGGCACATCGCAGACATCCCAAATGAGGTGAGCAGATCGCCATCATGGCGCTTAAGGGGGCGGGACGCTTATCACCGTTTTCGTCACTCGCACTATCAGGAACATTGGCACGCGCCGTAATTGCGGGGGCGTCGATTAATCGTGAGTTCACTTACGTCATAGTCGGTTTATATAGCGCCATGCAGGGGCGCCTTGTCTATTCAAGTTGGACGGATAGTGGCGACACCAGCGGACCCCGAGCCCATGTGGGTTGGAACCACCCCACGCCCTCGGCTGTGCGTGGCTTTGCCGTGTCCGGGGAAAAGGGAATCCTGGTGGTTGAGCCAAAGCCAGGGTTGTTTTGGACCTTCATGGCCACCATGGCAGAGGCAACACACCACTTCGGCCCCCGCTTCCCGTAGACGGTACCCCCAGTCTGACCCGACCTGGAGGGAATCAGCCATATTTTCCTGTCCTCTTCTCCATTCTTTACCTTTCCTACGTTGTTTCCTAACCCTGTCCTGTCATCTTCTCTCTCCCTCATTTTTCCGTTTTTTTCCCTAGGCGGCAAGGGTTAACCCCGTGCGAGGACATCACCCTGATTCCGGCCATTGGGTTATAGTGGCGAGGTACAGTTAACGTGTGCTTCAAAGCCACGTTCCCTTGTTGGGCTCGGTGGTAGCCGACTGGCCTTGCCACCGAATTGATTCGATGTTCTATGGCTATTTTCTCAACTCCCGCAAACACCCTGATTGACCTCCTAAAAGGAGGTCGATTAGGGTGTTCAGGTCGATCAGGGTGATCAGGTCGATCAGGTCGAAGTACTCCGCACCCCTCGACCGACGAAAAACCTATCACCGACCTGTCAGCCTTCTTAATTGCCAAGTGTATTGAAAACATTGTTGGCAAAGACTACAACGCCAGAAAAATGCCCTCTGGAGACCTCCTTGTTGAAGTTATGCGAAAAAACCAAAGCGAGAACCTCTTGAAGCAAGAAAAAATTGCCAACTTGACCGTCACCGTTACGCCACACCGCACGCTAAACACTGTCCAAGGTTTCAGAACTCCTCCATGAGACAGATGATGATCTCCTTGAGGGACTGCATGACCAAGTGTTGTGGCGTCCGTAGAATTATTATGAGAAGAGATGGAGCAGAGATCAAGACCCGACACATCATTCCTACATTTGCTAGCTCTACCCTGCCCGAGACAGTGAAGGCAGCTTTTATTAGCTGTCGTGTACCCGCCTACATTCCAAACCCGATGCGATGCTTTAAATGTCAACACTACGGTCATGGAACTCTAGCTTGCCGTGGCGAGCTCACCTGCGCGAAATGTGGCGAAAATGATCACTCTTCTGATGACTGCGAGAACACAATCATGAAATGTCCGAACTGCAGTGGCTCACACGCTGCATACTCACGATCTTGTCCATCTTTCAAGAAAGAAAAAGAGATCATTGAGATCAAAGTAACCGAAAATTGAAGTTTCCCTGATGCACGCCAAAAGCACAAGATGTTTTCGGCTGCATCCTATGCAGACGCCGCCCGCCAGGGGTTGGGGCGACGTTTGGTCAGTACTGCGACACAATGCAGCTTAGCTGATGTGTCACTGTCATTAACCCCCTCCGAGCAGCCACCAGCTCCCGCCTCTACAGCAGAGGCCCTGGTGGTTCCTCCTCTTGCTGGGCTGCCATCCACAGCCGAGCACCCCACCGCAACTTCTGCGGAGCCCGTGGAAGAAGTGATGACCGGTGCTGTTGGGACTGGTCCGGCCTCTTCCAGTCCATCTCCACTGGCCCGCACGACACCAGAGGGAATTGAGAGCATTAACACAGGGGGCCTCACACGTACTCCTTCTCTTTTGGCACCGCAGGTTCCAACCAAGAAGCCCGCGGCCACCTCAGGAACCATTCCACGAGGTTTATGTCGGAAGGGTACCACTTCGATGACACCTGAGTTGTCAGATGAGGATATAGACACTTTGGCATTTCAACCTTCACCACAGGAACGAAAGGAGCACCGCAGCACTCTTGGCCGTGGGGAAAAACCACCTCCTCGTATCACAGGCCCTAAACAAGACTCGCGGACATGAACCAAAATACGCAACTTCACAACTACATTTTTATAATCTTTAATTCATAATTGCTGTTGAAAACATAGGTCAATGGAACTGTAGGGGTCTCATAAAAAAACTTAGATGATGTATATGAACTCCTTTATAAACATCAATTCAGTATTGCTTGCCTCCAAGAGACACACCTCAATCCCAAGCAAAGTAATTTTCTGAAACAATAACGGTCTTCAGGAAAGATCTTGCTCATTCTTCAGGAAAGAAATTTGCTCATTCATCTGGTGGGGTTGCCATTGTGACGCGAAAATCCATTCCATCCTAGTCCATTAGACTACTCACCAGCCTTGAGGCAGTTGCTGTCCACGTGATCATTTTTGGTCGGCTGATTACGGTATGTTCCTTATGCGTTCACCCGGATCATCAATTGTCTACCTCGGAATTTCAGTCCTTGGTGGATGAGCTTCCTGAACCATTTGTCTTAGTTGGAGATCTAAATGCACACAGCAAACTCTGGGGTTCGGGGCTAACTGACGCTCGTGGCCGCTTGATTGAACATTTCGTAGTATCCTCTGGTGCGTGTTTGTTTAACAAAAAACAGTCTACATATTATAACATCACACACAACACGTACTCACGCATAGACTTGGCAATGGTTCTGCTGTTCTTTTTCCACTCGTTGAGTGGTAGGTGGAGAAAAACCCGCTTGGAAGTGATCATTTCCCAGTAGTCTTGAGATGCCTAGACAGAGACCCCTACACTCCTATTTCAACTAAAAGGTTTAAAGAAACCGCTGAGGACTGGGAGAAATTTAAGCAGAAATCTCAACTCACACACACACTTCATAGAACACTTGGGTATTGATGGAGCTTGATAGCTTTATCACAGCCCATATCCTTGACGCTGCAGAGAACTTAATTCCTCAGACTTCTGGCAACACAAGTAACCTAAGGCGGCCCTGGTGGAATGAAGAGGGTCGACAAGCACGCCAGGCACAGAGCAAGGCGTGGGGCATTTTTCGCAGGTACCCAACTGCGGATAACCTTGTAGCGTTCAAGCGCACCAAAGCCATGGGAAGGCGCATTCGCCGTCAGGCCAAAAACAATAGCTGGAGGCTCCTTCTAACTTCAATAAATTCTTTCACCGATACACGAAAGGTTTGGAACAGGATAAGAAAACTCAATGGACAAATTTAAAGCACACATGGTTTACCCCTTGTAGACACCCCTGGTGGCACCCTAGAGGACCAGGCAAACGCATTGGCACAACACTTTGAACACGTCTCAAGCTCTTCACATTACACAAGCATATTTATACACTACAAAAAGTCAGCTGAGCGGAAGTCATACGTGACCACAAGCAATCGAATGACTCCTCTAACTCTCCATTCTCCCTTCACGAGCTCATGGCTGCGTTGGCTGGTGTCAAGTCTTCGGCGCCAGGTGCAGATCACATAACGTACAGCATGATCAAACACCTTCATACAGACACAATCAATACTCTCCTGTTTTTATTTAAACAGAACATAGCGTGCTGAGGCGCTTTCCGAAGGCATGGAAACAGGCTATCGTTGTGCCACTCCTGAAACAGGGAAAGGATGCCTCCTGTGTTTCAAGTTATTGTCCAATTGCCCTGACCAGCTGCTTGTGCAAGTTGTTCGAAAAAATGATCAACAGAAGGTTACTATACTTCCTGGAATACAATGGTATTCCTGACAGCTACCAGGCAGGTTTTCGGTCAGGCAGATCAACAACAGACCATCTTGTCTCCATTGAATCCTATGTGAAAAATGCCTTTGTTAGCAAACAGTTTTGTATGTCCATATTTTTTGATCTAGAAAAAGCACATGACACTGCCTGGCGCTACGGCATCCTGCGGGACCTAAAATCTTTTGGTATTTCTGGGAATATGCTTAACACCCCTGAAAGCTATCTGTCTGAACGAACATTCAGAGTGAGGGTCGGGGCTGCAGTATCCGCACTGTATATGCAAGAAAACGGTGTTTCTCAGGGTGGGGTACTTAGTTGCACACTTTTTATAGCGAAGATGAACACACTTGGAAAAGCTCTGCCCCGTACCATTTTTTACTCCATTTATGTGGACGATGTTTATATCAGTATCCGGTCCTGTAACCTATCTATTGTGAGCGGCAGGACAACTTGCCACAAAACAGGCTTGTAAAATGGACAGAAGAAAATGGTTTTCAGCTAAATCCTCAAAGAGCACATGTGTCTTATTTTCTAGGAGGCGTGGTATTCACCCCCAGCCCACCGTCCAGCTCAATGGAGTATCTGTGCAAAGAAGGAACAGAAGTTTTTAGGCATTATGCTAAATGAAAAGCTGTCATTTTTTCCACATATAAAGCTACTCAAAATAAAACGTATAAAGGCAATGCATATCCTGAAAGTCCTATCCCACCACTCCTACGGCGCAGATAAGATGTACCTGCTGCGTCTGTACAACTGCTTAGTGAAGTCTCGGTTGGACTATGGGAGTGTAGTATAGGGTCAGCTTCGAAAACCGCTCTAAAAATGCTTGACCCTGTTTTTGCACCTGGGGCTTCGCCTTTCGTCAGGAGCCTTCCGAACGAGTCCAGCACAAAGCCTATATGTGGAATGTGACCAGTGGTGCCTGGAAGACCAGCGCTTATACACACACCTACTGTTTGCTGTGAAGACAGCATCCGTAAAAAATCACCCTTCTTCGTTTATTGTCAATGACACCCCTGCCATGCACTCGTTTCTCAATCGGCCCTCCATATCTATGCCTTTTTCGTTGATAGTGAAAGTGCAGGCTGAGGAGCTTGGGATTTCTCTTAGCGAGACTTCAGAACCTCGATCACAGACCTTGTCGGTCCTTGGGAAATGTCCCCGGTTTCTTGTGATTTATCTTTTAGAGCCATTAACAAAAGCACTGCACCAAGAGAACTCACCATGCAGCACTTTCGGCACCTACGACACAAATATCCTGACACAACGTTTTACACAGATGCCTCCAACTCCGCCCATTCTGTGTCATGCGCTGAATATGGCCCAAACTTTGCTATCACAAAGACAATGAACAAAAATACCAGTATTTTTACAGCTGCCGAACACGGCATTTTAACCACCGTGGAACACATTACAGAAACCAGAATACACAGTTCCATTATTTTTACAGACTCCCTGAATGTAGTACTAGCTCTTCATTCAAGAAAACCAACGAGAAACTTTATTTTGAACCGTCTTATAAAATCCATAATGTCTGCCTACGCTCTAAACTTGACTGTAGTAGTGTGCTGGGTACCTGGACACAGCGGAAATTCGGGCAATGAAATTGCTGACCAGAATGCCGCTGTGGCGGCTCTCCGCAGTGTTGTAGATATCCCACATGTTCCCTACCTAGACATGAAGCCACTAGTTCGGAGTATGCTTCGGAGGCGCTGGCAGGTCCAGTGGGACACACAAATCGAACAACAAACTGCACATTATAAAACACACATCAGGGAAATACAACACAGAGAACGGAACAGGTTCACAGAAATATTAATATGCAGATAAGAATAGGTCACACACATGCTACACACTCATATCTTTTAAACGAAACCCCACCACCAGCTTGTGAGAAGTGCGGACGAAGACTTACAGTCCTCCACGTACTGATTGAATGCTTGGCATACGATGACGCAAGGAAACGACACTTCCCCGAACTATACACCTACACGAATATACACCTACACGGAACTATACACCTACACGATACCTTTACACCCGTCATTGTTTTTATCTGATCAACCCCCTCATCAGAAGTGAACGCCCTTCTAGCCTACCTCGCTGACATTGGATTTTTGGCACTCATGTCATACCATGTGTGACATCAGGGCCACCCGATGCAAGCAGTGAGGGTGGTTCGGAGCGTTTTCATAACGTGCCAGGGACGTCACCGCCATCCCTGTTATGTTATGGCGCTCCCAGCACACACATAAACATCGTCCTCTCATCTGATGTTACCTCTCATCTGATTCATCTTCGTTTTTTAGAGTAAGGGCCTTTTACACCCATATATACACTATTTTTATCAAGTACATCACAATCATCGCCATGGCATTTCAACAGCAAATGTGACAAAACAAACATTGTCTTGGCGCTCTTTGGCCCCCGATGCCCTTGCGCCAATAAAACATACATAGTAGTAGTAGTAGGTTTATATAACGGTAAAACAGTGGGAATGCCCACTCGCCGTTTTTTGTACTATGTATATTTGTATTTAGAGTAGCCATTTTCCCGCCTGGCTTGGATATCAGCTTGTGGTTTTAGTCACTATTGTCATTGAGCATACTTGCATTGTATTTTGTTGTAAGGTATGGCGAGTTATTGGAACACGAATATAATCCTCATCATGCTTGCTCACAGCTTAAACATAAAACGCTTGTTTCATTTCGCTCACGTGACTTCAACCGATTAACAGATTTCAAAAAATTAATCGCGACTAAAGCATTCGTCGATTAATCTGAAGGTTAATCGATCAGTATCCCACCCCTAATTAATATAAAGCATTCTATAAAACGAAAAGAAAATGTTTTTTTTGCTCTCCAGGAGAATGAGGCCCTCATGGCTCCCCCGCGCTCAACCCCTTGGAAGCTGCTGACCCGAACGAACCACACACATCGTCATCTCTCATAAACCGCATCGGTACAAACCACATCCTGGCTCATCGTCGGCTTCAACGACGTACTTCGTCCCTCTCTCATCTCAAGCAACGCAGAGAAGAAGCAATACCAGGTAGAATTCAAAGAAATACTTGTCCACGGAACTCCACTGCACGAGATCCACGCGTCCCATCTGTCTCCAAACAGGCATATTTGGCCCACCTCCCGCCCCCCTACAGTGCATGGTATGGGGTATACTCTCACACCCCAAATTTGACTACTCTCATAAACTTTTTCCCATGAGAAGTGGGATGGCAACTGGCAAGCTCACACCTGAAGGATCAGCTCGAGCTGATCTCGCGGATGGAGCTGGCTGTACGCCTGGACGGATGACATCACCCACAAGGAACAAACGGCTCTAAACCTTCCGTCTTGCTTTCTGATTAAACGTGTATTTCCCCTTTCCAACGCACTCTATTCTCGCCATAGTATTGCACGCTCTGAGCGCACTCGGTGAGCTTACCTTGGAATGAAAGTTCATGGCTGATCTACTACTACATCCAAGGTCCTCGAAAAATAGTTCAACTTCATTGATCGCTAGGGTGCGATCGCTGTAAACTTCTCGCAACGCCGCTACCATACATTGCCTCACGCTAGGGCAACTCTCCACAAGCTCGATTCGACCTAATAAACGCTGCCTCACTCATGTACGGGGCGTAAATCTGCAGCGTACACACCGGCCAAGAAGTCGGGGAATACAGGGTCACTGGGGGTCACTCCTATCGTCCCGCCGCTATCGCCGAGTCGCGCTAGCATTTCGACTTGCCAGCGTTACGTCGACATCGCGGAACGCTGCTGGTTATCGTTAGCGTGAACCGTGGCGGTCTGTTTACGTCGCGGAGACTTCTGGCTGCGCGCGACGGCTTCGTCGGTTTCTCCCCGTGGTGCAACTGACGGGTGAAAGGGGCGCCCCCGCTGGCGACCGACCGGTTTGTCTAACTTTATACTCAAGCCGGCAATCGGGCGCGCGGCGTTCGCCCAGCCTTTTGCGACGCTTTGGGAGGATCGGGCGGTAGTAGTTAACTCATCTCGACTTCTGATACAAGCAAGAAGATGGGAGCAGCGACAGTTGTCATGATGATCCTTCTTACGATTTCAGCGGTCGACGCCGGCGGCAGGGGTGAGTGCGAACTGGGCATCTTTTTCGCGCCAATTCCGGAACACCGCGAGCTCAATATAGCTGTGGTGTGATCTCATATTTACCGCGAGGCCACTGGCGCGAAGCGAGTTTTGCCCAGAAAGTTGGGCATGAATTGCGGCCCGCTGCTGCTTTTCTTCGATGACATATGTCGGCAGGCTCAGAGTTGAGCTAAGGAATGGTATATTATGCTCAGCGTAATGATTTCATGGTTCTCCGGAAGGTGTACCGCTATAAGAGCGACGCTGACCACCGCCGCGATCTAGGGGGCTCTGTTTTGATTAACTAGTCCCGGTGCCGTAACGGTAACGGTGTAGTGTGTGTGTGCGGGGGTAGGGGGGGGGGGTAGTATTTAAGCGAGTGATTTGACGGTTTCACCCTAAGTAGCTTCGGTCTACTTCACCTATACGCAATTAGCGGACGAATACCGGCGACAAGCGGAGAAAATGTTGCGAATGGAGCATGCGTTATTTGCAAACATTACTGACAGTAACTAGCCATTTGCCAAGTATTGGAGTACCATATATTTGACTTGCACACGTTGTAAGCACTGTCTTGTTCAAAGCAAAGTGTCGTGCTCTCAGTGCGTACGTATTGTATTTTTCTGGATTTCGAGCCACAACTCCCCCCTTTCCATTGGGATGTGCAGTTAAATGGTCACGCGAAATTACTTTGTAAGGTAGGTTTATTGCATTTTCGGCATCACCAACCGGAATAGGGGGAGTAGGAATACACTTTTATTGGAGCCGATTGGACGTCCGAATATTTTAAACCTTGCTCCAGAGCGTTAAAGAGACTCTGCAACACTGCAGATGAACGCTTTCACTCTCTCCTTCGCGTCTGGAAGTATTAGGAAAGCTGTATAGTATTGCCAGCCGGAGCAGCACAGCGTGATTAGCTCGCCGCAGCAGATGCGCCTCCAGTTTCTGCTTTCCTTTTGTGGCTTTCTTTTTAAAGTGGGCTATCGAATGCGTTTATTGCTGCAACTGAAAAGAAGGCCGACCAATAGTCGTACACCACTGAAATGACCGTGAATCCAGCGGTCGAAGAACGCCAAGACCGGGAAAGAGAGAAACTTCTTTTGAGCAAGTTTCTAAGTTATCCGATAGGCATAGAGCTGGTAATTTTTTGGCTGGGGTAATTTGTGGCCCCGCATTCTAAGTACTGAGTGTGTTTGTCGACTACGTTCTTTAAGGCATTTAGGATATTAAAGAAGTCTCAAAAAGTATTGCCGGGTCCCCTTTTAATGTAGGACTACTGTCGCGTTATTAACATCGAAATAGAAATGATGTTTATTAAACCGAGCTCTGCTGAATTCATTACACATTTGTCTTGAGCAGCTTTTGCAGTACATTTACAGAATCTAGACCTCGCCGTCGCAGAAGTTGCTCAAGGCAAAGTATTGTTATAAATTCACCCTACTGTATTCAATATTCAGATTTAAGCAATCTCGTTGATACCGAATGGTGGTGGGTTAGAAAGTTACGTCCGTCAAACAAAGCCAGGCGTAAAGCTGGTCATGCATGCTCCGTATGTCGTTGCACACGAATGTCTTGAAATCAGTGGGGACAATATTTCCAGTATGCAGGTGGAAGAATTTCCAACCATTACTCCTCATTGTATTTTGTACTTAAAAGGGTGATTTGTACCATTATAGTAACAAAAACTCAATATCTTTAATCCTGAACGTTCGCTGGAAATTTAATTTAAAGTGGCGTTATGCAAACGCCATTGGAGGCACAGACGGAGAATCGTTGAGAGCGGGAAAAAACCCTGCTCCTCGCAAATACTTGGATCACTTAGCATACTGCTTAGTGGACAATCGACGGCGTAATGCGTTCTTGGATGCTGGTCTTTTCAACGGCTTGCAATGGCACGGGCTTCAAGGTATGGCGTAATGTAATTTAATTGTGCAGTGCGCAAAAAGTTTACAAGCCAGTTTGGTGACCAAAACAGTACTTTTACTCGTGGGCGTCTACGCTCACGCTTTGAAGATTTGCGTCGCTTGATGATTGATTGGTTATGGGGTTTAAAGGGGCCATGCAGACACAATACAAGTTTGTTTTATTCGAAAGATTTCGTGTTTTATAGTGCCCGCAATGCTTGCCCGGCAGCAAACGATGCCGTATTCACTGAGAAATCAATCAATTGAGGTTAAAATTTTCATTCTTCCGCTAAACCGTGTGTTTTAGTGATGTCTGCCACGAAGTCATGTATGAGGGCGGGTATTCAAACGAACTTCCAGTGCATCATTAGGCTCTGCAGCCTAGCTCAGTCCTCTCAGATGGGGCTACTATAGCTATAGTCAGCCGCGGACCTTTTTCCGCCGTTGTTTTGCTTTTCACCGTATTTGTTTTTGTTACGGTAGAAAATAATCGTTTCGTGAAACATGGGTTATGATCGACATGCAGGGTCACGTAAGACGACGTCGCTTACGCCAATCGGCCAGTGTCGTGTAAGACAACTCCAAAGCGGCGGGCTGCTGTGCAGCTAAAAAGCATAGTGCGCCTGCAGTACCAACAGCAGTGCGCAACGGTACTTCTATGTTTACGTGTATTTTCGTAACTTCCATTGTTTACCCCACCATTCTTACTGCTGTAAAATGAATATGCATTACATTTAAGCGCAAACAGCTCCTTCGGCAAGCCTATAAGCCCTGCCTAATCTGCGTTTGCTTTTGCCGGCCTCAGACAATCGCACAGCTGGGCACACATGACATCATAGGTTGTGTTGCTGGAAATGAGCTAGTGGGTGGCATGGCCGTTTCATTTTTTCCTAACTTTATAGCTTATTTTAGCGAAGTGCGCGTTAAAAGTGGTGTCAGTATAATTCGAACGAGGCAATCTATTGCATGGCCCTTTAACGCATCGAAGCTACGCCTCGACAATGAGGTGCGTCGTAGTGGATGGCTCCGGATTAACGCGGACCACCTGGGGGTCTTTAACTCTCACCGAAATATCGGCGTTTTTGCTTTTCGCCTTCACCAGAAAAGGAGCGACCGCGGTCGGGAATCGAACCCCCGTCCTTTAGCTCAGCAGACAACGCCTCTGAGCCACCGCGGGGGGGGGGGGGGGGGGGAAAGATTCACGTCACGGGGGTATCAATGAAGCATGCCAATCAATTACACGGGTCTTCCGTAAATTAATATACCGGTGTAACCGTGTTTCAAGTCACCGCCATGCGTCTGCGCCAGCGGAGAAAGAACGTTGCTATACGCAGAGGCAGTCTGTCGGAGTGCGAAGCCTCTCAATCAAGGCCATAAAAGGAAAGAATGCCGCGCGAGCAAGAAAATGCGTTTTTTCGGATGACGGCCGGCCTGTGACGCTGAAGGCGGGAGCTGTTACAAGCGCGTCGTCTGCTACCATGCATAAAAGCAACGTTCTCCCTACCCTCCACACGTTAGAGCGCTATCACTCGCATTCACTTTAATAAAACGACTTTCAATTTTACCCTCGACGGCTCGCGTCACGCATGTATGAAGCTCGGCGATAAAAGTTAACGCAGCGCCAGCCAAACAGTGAGGTGAGTGGCGCAGCTTCGCGGCTGAAAAATATCCGTGAATGGACTGCCTTAAGTGGGCTAAAAATAAGAGGAATGATTGGACAAATAATAACGTGATTAATTAGTCTATCAAAGTAACAATGATGGCAGGCAGAGAAACAGGACGCTTACGACAATTATTTGTTCACTTCGTGGACCAACCCCCCTAAGTCTTGGCCCTATGGTTGGCCGATTCCCGGACAGGGCTCGCATTATTATCATCGTCATCCTTACCTCCAGCGAGACGGGAGTCGTGCCGCGCGAGGCACCTCCGGCGGGAAAACGAGCTGACGGACGGCCGCTGCATGCCCCTGCAAGAGTGTCTCGAGTCTCCTGCAGACCGTGCGAAAGCTGAAGCTGCCCATGTTCTGCGGCCTGCGCGGTCTGCTGCCCATCGTCTGCTGCCCCAACATGGATCCCCCACCCACTGCGGCGCCCCGTAAGTCCTACCAATTGCTCACGCTTTTCGCCTTCCCGCCCCCATTTCTTGTTTGAAGATGACGAGGAAACGTTGGAATCTGGTAGTGGGTGGTACCACCCACAGGTGGACGTGGTTGGCAACCTGGTACGCTGCTGGTTACTACCGGGACTCTTCACGGACATGAGTGGGGTTTTCGTCACGGCATGAGCTCCGTTTTGCGCCGAAATTCTTTATCCCTTCTTTTGTTTCTGCCAATTTAATTGCGATGGGGCAATAGCTCCTGCACTAGCTTCCTGATTCACCTACTCGGGGCGGTGGTGGTGGTGGGTGGTGGTGGTGATTTATTACGAAAGCAAAGAAGGGAAAAAAACTGGGGATATGGTTGAACTTAACGGGGAGTTCACCCTCATACAACCCGGTCCAGGGAAGGGAAAGTGGGGGTATTAAGGATAGGAAGAGAGAAGGAGAGGGGTAAGAAGGAAGGTGAGTAGGGGGCCAGTCTATGTCGCGATAGTCTCGTCCAAGGCTCCACGACTACCAACGCTGCACTAGTGCTGCCACAACCAGGAAGTTGAGGAGGTGCTGGAAGAACTCCCGTCGGAAGACGTCCGTACCGGGGCGGGGGTGCACGGTCTGGGGAGCGCTCCTCTCGACCGCAGGTTTGCTCTGCCTAATGCGTATTTGAAGAATGGACTGAGTTAAATCGCTGTAGATCCAGTGTGCAACGGTGGAGGTGGGATCCGATCGAGCGAAATCTAGTTGATGCAAGAGAACTTGCGGGATGTCTTCTGAATGGTATCAAATTTATACGGGCGTGAGGCACCACGAAAAAAAATGGTGTTGTGTGCCGCCAGGCAAACAGTTCATGCTTGGCAGACCTGCTCACATGTACGTCGTTCGGTTCAGTACGGGTTAAGGAATTTGTTCCTGCGCACCCAGCCTGTGTGAAGAGGTTAGTGAGAGGTGTGGCCTGTTCATTTTCCGCGGCTAAGGTCCTTCAGGAATTTTCTGCGGCTGGCTGCAGTCGCCCCAGTAAGGTACTTCTCGGATTGCCACTGAGTTAGCAACCATCACCGTTTCGAGCATCCGCTGGCCGTGTAAACAATGTTTGGCCAATATTTTATGGGGTTTAAATCGACATCCAGATGCCACATGTGCGGCGGTAACGAGCCAACTGCTTCTTGCTTTTCGGAATAGAAGCATTGTCGGTCTGTGTGGCGGGACACCCCCCCGGCGGACTGCTCGAACTGACCCTCACGAGTATAGAAACAATCTCTCATAGAGGTGACAGAAAGGCGACGGTGCTATCGTGCTGAAGCAGTTGTTGAACTGAGTGAGCTTTCTTCAGGATACCCAGGGGAAAGGGAGGAGGGTGGGGTGGGGCGAATGCAGGCTACGCATCGCTTTTTGCGGAAGAAACGGTTGCAAAATGTCTTGCTTCGTCGATAGAGAAACGGCGCTGCCAAATGGTTCGAGTGCGCCTTCACATCATTTGTGACAAATTTCGCTCAGCTCTTCTCAACAAACAGGTGCTCATCATGGTGTTCATCATGTTCAGCTCAAATCAGCCTGTCTACTTTACCCTTCCACGGAGCACGATAAGCTGGCGTCGTTAATCCTCCACTTGTACCTGTTATTAAGCCTGTTGTTCAGCTATTCATATGAGAGAGGGAGGGAGGGATGGAGGGAAGGAGGGAAAGAGAGAAAGCTTTCATGAATAGGGAAGAGGTTAGCCCCACTATCGGCGGGGCTTGCTACTTCAGAGATTCAGATGGGGGTGAATATAGCAAGGAGAAAACCGATAAGAAGGGGATGAGGGGATGAGGTAAAAACAAATAAACAAGGATAAGGTTATAATTGAGTGAATATGGGTGGAGAAAAAAAAAGCAATATTAGCAGAAAAAGTTGCGAGGATTTTAAGGTTAAAGAGCCTCAGCCAACCGTGAATCAGTTGGAAAAATCAAGAGAGTCTTTGCCCGCAGTGCTGCGTCAGCATGGTTACGCTACGGTGCAAGAATGTGACCCAGTTCCAAGGCGTTTCCTCTTCGCTGTCGCACAAGTGTTCTTGTCGCTTTTTGCTTGTTTCTCGCTGTTTACTATACTGCGAGCAGTAGCACAAATGAGATGCCTCATGTCCACCTCCAGAGAACAATGAATTAAGGACGTTTTTAGAAATTACCGGGCGTTTTCAGAAGCTGAAGCACCGAGGAAAACATGTTAGGTCTATCCTGGTGCTGAACGAGTGACAGCCTTTACATCCATGACTGTTACCGCGAAGAATTTACCTCGAAAATATCTGTAGGAAAAATGTTGCCTGTAAAATAATTGCAAGAAAAGAGGTAAAATCGTGACATTCTGTAAAAACCACACTAGATTTTAAGATGCAGTCATAATACTGTTCATACGCTATGGGACAAGAAGTGTCTGAGCGTGTTTTGCTTTCTGCCCCTACGTGCAGCACCACCCCCAGTTGTGGTAACTCCTCCCCCGAGCCTTCCAGTCATCCGGAACCCTCCCGCCGGTAATTGTACTCTTCATATTCATTGACTTCACTGCTCCAGTCGGGATGACGGTTTTGCTCCATTTCTTTTCTTCTAAGAGAAACTATTCCATAATTATTGTAGTACTAAGGATTGTTAAGCATTGTATTGTAGTACTAAGCATGATGATGATGTCGAAGCATTAGAACTAGATTTTAGCTAAAAGAATACACAAAGAGTTGCCGGAGTTTAGAAAAACGAAAGTCACCCCGAGTGACGCTCATTATTATGTATACGAAGCATATGTTAGCGCATTACCTACAGCCCTACCGCTTCTTTTTTTTTTTCTCGTCACCTTTAGGCATCGCTTGTATGACGAACTCAATTTATGAACCTTGTGGAAACCACCGAAACCACAGCCGTCATCTTTCGCTAAAAATATGGCCCCTACAAATTGTCCTACCCTGCAGAGTCGCTGAAAAAAAAAAGACTTTAAACTTTTCTCATCTAAAACCAAAATTTAGGCATACGTAGAACACTAAGCATAGACCGATAATACAGGTAAACACAAATGGGTGGTTTGCAACTCATATTTTGTGTTGTTCTGCGCTTTTTTTGGTTGTGTAAGCGTAACTGTGTCCCTGAACTGTAGTCACATTTTCCGAGTATTAACTGGGAGAGTAGGGTGTTTAGAAACGGCTGTAACTCCTGTTCTAAGTTTTGTTGCAGATACGGTACAACCAATCACGCCAGGTTTATTCGCTGCGTAGAAAGTCAAACAATAAAATGTTATACTATCCTGGTTAAAGAAGTTGTGTAGGAGCATCGAAGTGTGAATTTTAAGGGAGTGCGTATGCATTCTATACATAATTTCCGTACACGTGCACTCCTCTACGAACATTGCATGCCTTGGAGGCCCTACTCTTACATGACTCGGAGCCCTTTATTAAACGGCGTTTTATCAAATGCCCAACATGATTCATGTACACACAGGAAGTGTCGCATCATTTGTTACGGACGGACGAACGAACGACGGATTTATATAGGTAGTCGCCAAAGAATGCTTACGCATTAAAGAGGCTATAAAGACAAAAAAATGGGTTCAATTTGAAAGAACCTTCTTCTGGTAACTCAGTCGGCTTCATTCTCGTTACGGAAGACGTTTTTTTTAACGGGAAAACACGCGAGATATACTGAAATACTTTTCAAACTTCGCGCGTAAATGAATGTGGGCCTGGGCTAAAAAAGGCATAGTTATCAATGTTTTAAGTGCACGTTCGCATTCAAATGATATTATCAGACAAAACTAGAGGCTCCACTACAGCCGCTCAGTCATGTTTCTTGGGGGTGGCTTAGCTCGGCGGCCGCAATTCGCACGAACAAGATTCTGTGACGTCATAGAAAAGTTGCCGGAAAGTGGCCGGGGAGTCGCCACTGGCTTCACATGTTTTCTTTGATTCTCGATTATTTGTTTGAAGTTTGCGATGGAATTGGTTGTCATTGTAATCGGAACAAAGCAGTCTTTGTGATAAACTAAACTTGTATTTTGTTTTCACTGACCCTTAAGAGAAACGCCCTCAATCGCAGTTCGCTAACGACGTTCATTTCTCGTTCGCTTCTCACCGCTTACCGGCTTACGTCCGTGTGTGGTTCCGGAAAGGAGCCATAACACACACACACACACACACCCCCTAATGACCACCTTCAAAACAAATCGGTAACGTCGGTCCCCTAAAAATAGCCTAAACGCGCGGGAAAACAATGTCATTAAGCTGGGCACGTTAGACGCACCCTTAATCGCAGCTTGAAAATGACACTCCATTTCGTGGCTGTGAACGCCCGAGTCCTTCCTCCCATGGACGTGCTCAGAAGAGTAGTGCAGCGGAGTCTGTGCCGTATACAAGCTATAGCGACAATCTCATCATGCAGATGCACTCTCTCTGTAACGAAGCAACGAAACGCGCAATCGCGGGAAATTATTGTTAATACAGAACGCCATGTTGCTACGAAGCATGTTCGGCTGGTTTCGCTAAATGTTTTGTGGCCTTTGCCGTGTCGAGCACGGCTGTCGTATCCTGCACTGAAAGCAGAGCCGCCGCTTGTTATTGTTTGTATCCAGCCGCGTCCGGCTACGTTGATTGGCAGGGAAAGAGTACCACAATAAGCTCGTTTCTCACCGAGATTACTCCGGCTCGATGGACCATATGTTCTCGATGAGATTGCGTGTTTCTATATAGGACTGCGCTCCAAGGTAAACACGCGCTCACGAAACGTCGCATCATTCGACGGGCGTGCTGAGAACGTGCACGCGAATTTATTCGATGGCGTCTTCGCCGTCTGCCGGTTTGTCATTGTGTTATTTAAACCCCTGTTCGCTCTATGTTGTAAAATTTACCGGCCACACAATATCTTGTCATCTTGACGTCGTACTGTGCTAAAGTAGGTAACGGAAAAGTCGTGCTTCGTGGCAGTGCGCTGCGTGCCCCTAAACGTTCGCAAGTAGTTTTTTAGAGGGAAAGCTGCACTACGCTATGTCTCGCAAGGTCATTATTGCGTCGCAATGACCTTGAGCTGCCGGGGAGCAAGTGTGGCAGGTGTGACGTCACGCCACGTGATCCGCTGTGGAGAGGCGTCGCTGCCTGCGATCGCTCGGAGCATAGAGTTTCATACTAATGTATACTAGAGGGAAATCGGGCACCACTGTCTAGGGGAGCCGCGCTTCGGCGAGCATTCCGTCATGTACCGGGCAGGCACGTTCCATCTTGTCCTTGGCATGGCTCATCAACAGGGCTGAAAAGCTGGCTCTGGCTCCAAAAAAGCAACAATTTTACTGTAGAAGGTCGTCAAATTGTTTTGTTCTTATAAAATTGAACCTTCAAAACATTATACTCGTCAATGATATGCAGAAGATCTTCATGCACGATGAACAATAAAAAAATGTTTACCCTGTTTTTTCTGCTTTTGGCTCGAGACAAAAAAGAAGCATCTATGACTAGCTAAGCCAAGTAGGCGAGGAGCGTCGCTAGCGACAATGGCGCCGCCCACGGCAGCCCGAGACTGAAGCAGACAGATTTCCCTCTATTATATATTAGTATGAAACTCTATGGCTCGGAGTGTCACCGCTACGGTACCACGCTACTAGGCGAGGGTGTAACGACTGCTTCGCCTGTGCTTGGTCGCTCATTCCCGCCGTGGATGGCGCGCCGCCGCCGTGGCAGGTGTGACCTAACTTTCATGAAACAATATGTGCATAGTCTTTGCAAACCTAGTCAAACAGACATTTCGCTCGTTATAACTATAGGTTTACATGTGCTAAGCCTCACCCATTTTCATTCCTATTGCATGCCTGTGAGATGACTTTTGCCACTTGGGCGGGACGCAGACGCTGCACCGTGCACCGTGGAAGGTTCGGGACGGCCCGGACGGTGCGTGCCACTGGACACCTGCGGGCCTTTGGTGGAAGCTGTGCGCCGCAAGCAGTTCCCCAGCCTGTGCGACCTCAAAGATGGCGTTGCGCACGCCTGCTGCCCTACCAACAGTGAACCTGCGGTGGCGGCGGTGTCCCCAGTCACGACGCCTAGGCCGCCACTCGAGAGGGCCATCAAGATCGACGGACTCAAGTACGAGAACGGAAAATGTACGCTCATGGAGGTGAAGCGACGCGCGCAGGCCTAGAAAATGTTCGGCTTGCATTGTGCCGAAGCTACGAGACGTCTCGTGTCGGGGTTGGAGGGAAGATTATTGGTGGTTAGGTTACGGATTATAGTTAAGACAATGTGAACGACAGGGATGGAAGTAAATGAACATAGAGTGGAGTGGAGTACAGAAGGGCAACAACGGTACCCTGTCTACCCTTGCGCTCAACTCTATGAAAATATGGAACACCAGCCAATTACGCTACTCAAAGAACCCACAATACGAACCCTGTTGTGTTTTGTTGTGTGTTTTTGGACTTTTTTGTGGGTTGTGTGCCCTTTCGGTTCTGTCCTTATTTTTCGTGGTGCTTTATACCAAAACACGCAAGAACCAACTAGCCGAAAGCCGTATAACCGGCAACGAGTTAATTTAGACCACGTTCGCCGACATCTCGTACAAGAATGTTTGTTGCACACGTCTAGACTTCGCTATGCCCTTTTCTATTTACCAACTCGAACCTATGAGCGTAAATTACCGTGTTACCACTCACATCAGCTACCGTATATTCAAGGATGGAAAGTGAATTAGAAGGCTTAGTTCCTAGTAAACTGGTCTTCGCATTGGCATGCTAGGAAAGCACCTGTTTTCGCTTTCGTAAGGAAGTGGTGTCGGGCGCTGCCTTCCGTTATAGTCTCACTTTAGATGCCATCGTACGTACAGAAATGGGGGATGCTCGCTTGGAGCATCTTCCCGTTCTAAATCGTAGCTTGCTTTTACTTTCTCCAGCCACGGTGAATAAATGTCTCGTTAATATCTAGTTCATTTGTTGCTGCGGCCGAAACTTTCAAATCCCGTCACAACTTGCGTTGAATTGCAGAGGTAGAACCGGATAGATATAATAATTTAACACACGCACACCATGCACGTGCTAAACGGGCATGTGTGGTTGACCGATGCCGCGCAGGGATATAGTTCATAGAATATCTGACAGTCGTGTGTAAGCGAAAGACAGTCGTGTGTAAGCGAAATCATTGCGTCTTGATCATATCCTGTGATTTAACAAGAAGGCTGTCGTCTGTTATGGCTTTCTCTAAAAACACATGCGGGAAAGCTCACGTAAAACACTTATCTGCAGTCACTAAGTGGTCTGGAATGGAACTGCTTGAATTGTAAAACCAGAGGTGTGGTGGTGGGTAAATGTGGATTACGGCACTCAACTAAAAAATCTCGAACCACAACCACCAAACAATATATTTTGAATGCTTTTGCGGTTTTTTGGCGTTGCGAAAACTACAGCAACTGTGTAGAGAGAGATAGAAAAAAAAATATTGAGCGACTAGTTTTTAGAGGACTTGCATTGCACTTAACCTGAAAAAAAAATCAGTTTTTTTTGGTGCTAGAAGTTGTTTGTCTTTACGTCTCTGCTTCAAAGATCACTTTTAGAAAACGTCGGTGCTATATACGACACTCCTTATGGCGTACGTCCTCTTTGAGTTTCTATGGAGTGACTCAGCCATGTTGTTATTCAAGTTTACCGTTATTCTTTTTAGATTTCTCCAATACCTTATATAAAGCAAAAAAAAAAAAGAAAGATATGAGTCTAGCCGCAATTTTTGCGACTTCAACCACAATGTTTTTGTTTCTGCTGTTATCGAACCGACTTCACTCGAATGAGTTTAGTCGTTATCGATAACTCCTTTTGGAGCTGAAATCCGTTTCAAATGAGGCGCCAATGTTGAAATGAAGTCTTATTTGAGCCAACACCACAAGCACAAAATACGCTACCTTTTCTTAACACGGGTCTGGCCTGGCGCTGCCCCAGCTCGGCCGGACTTGGATGGCTCTGTAATTCGGCCAGGACACCACTCGTCTCCCTTGGAAGCAGAACTTCAGAGTATCCTCTGCGCATTGGATCACCTGACATACAGTATTGCAACGCCGCCCCCTCAACGTTTTCGGATCCTCACGGACTCCCATCAGGCACTTCAAGAACTCCGCAAGCCCTTCAGTGATCACCCAACTGTTCACGAAATCCAACACGTGATCGCCATTTTGGCTCGCAATGGGACCACTGCCCGATTGGCATGGGTGCCGGGTCACACGGACTCGGATGGGGGCAACCAGGCTGCACACGATGCAGCAAGGGAGTGTCTCACTAGTACCCCTCCCCTGGACGACGACGCGTCGCGCCCCTCTCCTCACCCTCGCCTACAACTTGACCGCGCACGCCATGCTCGGAAGGTACGCCTTGCGTCCGTTACTCCCGCTGGCTACCTGGCTCTGGCTCCTCCGATGCCTCGCTCTGCGGAAATCTTCATCAACAAAACTATTGCTAACGCAGCCATCACACCCCACATCATGAGAAAATGGATTCACCCGGCAAAATCTCCACCTTCTTACTGCCCCTACTGTCAAACGTTAGTGTTCGCCACCCTCAACCACTTAATCTGGCACTGCGCCGCATTTTCTTTGTACCGCCCAATACTCCTCAACGCTTTGCCACGTCATTCCTCTCAAAACGAGCCCCCCTTCGAAGACGCTAATTTTCTCTCAGCCCTCGGGGTGTTCGGCCTAGAGAGTGGTCTCTCGAGATTAGTGTAAACCGGGGCCTACCCCGGTCGTAAAAGTTGACTTGACTGCACTCACATGATCCCAATAACCCTAGCCTGCATGGCTCTGCTGACGGCAATGATCTCTTCTAAGGCGTTCAAGGACCCACCATTTGTGCTACTCGGCTACTCCTCCCAGCCTCTTCCCCCTCTTCTTTTATTATGGCCGCATGGCCGTCCCTTTGAAATAAAGGATTACAACAACAACAATTCCGGGAGACACGAAGATTTCAGTGACGTAATATCCGTCACGGAAATGACGCCAGTGCAACGACGCAAGCGGCCTGTAAAGGATGCACCCCCGCACACGGGGTCTTCTTGCGGGGAAGATACTTTTAGTACTAAAGAGTACATTATACTTAGGGTTGTTCGTTTTCGGATTTTATATTTTAACACGAAAGTGTTTTATGCCGGGATACACCAAGATATTTCACTGACGTCATATTCCTCACGAAAATGACGCCAGTACACATTTGTCGAAGCGACCCGCCAGAAGGACGTCGCTCGCCAAGCACACCCACAAGACAGCCGCCGACCCGCAAATCATGCTCAGCAGCAGATTTCGCTGCATATTTCACTTTCATGTTTTACCGATTCCTATGACAGAGGAATCAACCACAGTTTTCTCTTAGATAATTTGGTTTATAACATCAGATCACTACAGAGTAACCGCATGCATTATTGTAGAATGTAATAACACACAGGCTTTCTAAAGCTACAACCATGACACTGCCCTCAAAAGAGACTGCGGAACATCACAGCAAGGAAAGCTGACAAAAGCTGTCGAATGTCTGCTGGAATGAACTCGCGATTCATCCCTGCGGCGTGCTTCGATATACGTCAAGCTTTGCGGGAAAATAACTGAAAATCACGGAACAACTTTTCACGAGTTATAAAATTAAGAAAAAATTAATTTCCGCTTCAGTTTCTATTCGCAGACTCTGAAAACCGCGGCGTTTATTGGCTCCCGATCTTTTCCCAGGCGGTGCTCGAATTGCGTTTAGCCATTACGCAGACACTTGGAGGCTAACTAAGAGGGCTCAACTTAAATTGAGGACGACTCAGCGCGCAATGGAACGGAAGATGATAGGTGTAACATTAAGGGACAAGAAGAGAGCGGAGTGGGTCAGGGAACAAACGCGTGTTAAGGACATATTAGTAGAGATTAAGAAGAAGAAATGGACGTGGACAGGGCATGTAATGCGAAGCCAAGATAACCGTTGGTAATTAAGGGTAAGAGAGTGGGTCCCTAGAGAAGGCAAGCGTGGCAGAGGGCGACAGATAGTTAGATGGGCAGATGAGATCGAGAAGTTTGTGGGGATAAATTGGTAGCAGTTAGCGCAGGAGCGGGGTAATTTGAGAATAATGGAAGAGGCCTTTGCCCTGCAGTGAGCGTAGATAGGCTGGGGATGATGATGATTACGCGTAGGGGGCTTTGAGTGGCCCTGGCGGAAACTCCCACGCTGTTCATTTGGCAGACGCTGTTCCAAGAAAGAACTCGTCAGATGGTTGATTGTCTCTGGAACACCTGCTGAGTTAAGCTCCTCTCGACGTTCACAAACACCTTTCGCAGTGGCCGTGAGTGTGAATTTATTTATTTTTTGTTGTTATTTTCAGACTGCGGCAAGACGCCAAATAGACCAGGCCACATTGATTTCAGACCAGTTGTGCACGGTGGTAAAGATGCTGAGCTTGGCGCCTACCCTTTCATGGTGAGTAATTGGGGAAGTGAGTCATTGGTGAAGAGAGGGACAGACCACCTTTTATGCTTTTGTCTTTCGCACTGCCGCCCAAGTTAGGCTAAGTTCTTCACGCTTCAAAAACATTACCCACACACGTACCTGTCTGAGCTCTACGTATTGTTGTGCCGCGCTCTTGGCATATACAAGGAAGACCGGTGAGGCGGCTGTAGCTCACAGATAAGTAATATTAATTAGTTTTTTTATGATGTTTAGTGGGCTGCTTCTACTAAATTACATTATTATTTTAAGGACATCTCATTCATACCTTCACGACATTTTTATGGTGTTATATGAGACATTTGGTTAGCCTGTTAGAAGTATTTTATACCGAATGAGGTGTATAATATTACATTAACATTTAATTCGTCCCTAAGAGACTCAACTTTAGAGTTCGTGCTTACTGGATTCTCACCAGGCGTTAATGATTCAGCAGAAACACTGACAGTTCCTCAGGACGTCCTCCTTTTTAGCGCAGATTTTCCTTGGCATCGTCGCACCCTTAAATGGCTATTGAACCTGATCGCATTGAGTGTAATAAATGATAGAAGGTCTTAACACCGCGTACTTATCAAAGCAGTGATGCTTACGTCCATCGCCTCCTGTATTTTTACAATTCCAAACGCATCAGCCCAGACCGGCCAACCAAGACCTCTTCTTCCACTCTGGCCACTCTCCCCCAATCGGTAGCCTTCCCAGTGCTTCAATCATGTGACCAGTTCCGCTTGGGGCGACGCGTGGTGGAGAGCGGCAACGTTTGCAAAACATGCTCCGCCGCGGCTCTGAGCTTTCTAGCGCTGGCGCGAGCGCCATTTGTTTGACACTCTCAACCACGGAGCAAGATTGCTCTCAACCATCGGTTGCCTTGGCAACCAGGCACAAGCCTCTCTCGAAGCCAGTTACGGTTGCGTGATCCCGGTTCAGCTCGGGGCCCCACCTCGCGACATGTGGGCACTGCAGGCGTACCACTCACTCCCATTGGGAAGCGCGCGATGCGTTTGGCATTGTAAAAATACAGGAGGCGATGTTACGTCTCGTGAAGCTGAACTAAAGGTAGCTTCACAGTTATGCGTGGCGCTATCTACATAGATTTATTAATCTTGACAGTATCTCCCGTTTAACAAAACGTTTTTTTTTGGTGGAGAGCATCTGATTTACTCGCCTTGTCCTCCGGCGTCGTCGTCGTTGTCGTCGTCGGCGTTGTCCACCTACCCCCATTCTCATCGCCGCGCCAGCTGCCTCTCCGCTCGCTCACCCCCTCTCTCTCCGATAGCGAACACTCTCTCGCGAAGGCATTGGATTGGATTGGATTGAAATTGGCTTGGATTAGAATGGATTTGTATTGGATTGGATTAAAGTGGATTGTGTTGGATTGTGTTGCGTCATAGCCGCATACGTTGCGTAAGCCGCGGCACGTTGCGTCATAGCCGCGGCAGACGCGCTGGGGCCGGCGCATGTGCAGTACTCTCTCTTCCGCGGTTTCCTCTCTTCGGGCGCGCTGCGCATATAACCGTTGTGCCGTTCTCCGGCGAAGCAAATCCACGCTTGGCTCAAACACCTAGAGTCCACGCCGCTTTACAAGTACGCCAACGTCGTCATCGACGTGGCCGGCTTACACAGTCCCCTCAACGTTATGCGCGCTATAAAACGGTCCTTCGCCGCTCCGCCTATGCGTCGCATCTACCCAGGGGTTCCCGCGAGGGGAGGTGGGAGTTTTTGTTACAGCGGAGCGACCAACTCGGTATCGATTCCTGCGATAACGGCCATGATAACGCTTACTACTAAGTCGATAACTTCATAGCGAATTTCGCAGCACCATGCCTACCATGTACTTACTCTATCAAAGTTCGATACGAAGTTGCTGTTAACTTTCGCAAATCTTCAAAACTCTAAGTGACGTCAGACGTCAAATACAATACCCGTATAAAATAGTTTTTATGACAATAAAATTTACTCGTGCCGTTGTCACCAACAAAATTCATTTGTCCGAATTCCTGTGGCGGAATTCCCTCTTTCTCTGATCATTAGTTTGAAAGGATATGGAGCAAATATCTGACGCGGTATTGTCTGCGATAAAGCTCGAGTAACTTATTGAAGCCGCCAATTTTTCATTTGTTAATACGCATTATCTCAGCGCACTAAGCTTCGTCACACAACTGTAAGAAAACTTTTCGTTGATCGCAAATTGCGTGCTTCGGGCTTGATGTGTCAGGTCGCCATTTACTAACCATCCCATTTTTAAAGCGAAAGCTTTATTAGTGGGACTGATTGCGTCCTCTCAACTGACTAATTGATTGATTTTGAGGTTTAACGCTCCGACGCTACACGGGCGATGTGGCGCGCCGTATAGTGGAGGGCTCCGGATTAATTTGACCACTTGGGGATCTTTAACGTGCGCTTAAATCGCAAACCCACGGGTGGTTCTGCGTTTCGGCTTTCTGTCAAATAACTAATGCATTTCCCCATAGACCGGTTGGTCGACCGAAAAGCTCTGATAAGATCTCTGAAACTGTGCTTCCATTGCGTCAAGACGGTTACTTGAAAATCGCTAAAAATGGACGGTTCCAGATAAGACAACACTCGCATCTATTAATAAGAAGAAGGAGTACAATAGCATACCTTTATCTCATAAACCATGCATTGGTATACATTTAGACCGCTCGTAGATGCGTTTACTCAGTGTGCGAAAAATCGTCGCATGGGTTCGCTCTTCGTTTGCGATTTGGGTCTTTGAAGATTTGACGATCGGTTCGACGCAAGTTCCTTGCATTTGACGAAGCTTTCGCGCTTCCCTCAGCTTCCTTTAGAAAGGGATGACAACTTTTTCTCTTTAAAAGCCAACTTACGCCGATATGAGAGCCGTGCTTCTGAACACGAATTTAACCACTCGGTATCAGTGCTGGCATCAGTTACTCCGGCAACTATAGTATAAATGAGTTAGAAACGCCGCAGGAACAGGACGATATGAGGATCACACAAACACGGCGCTGATGGGTCAGGTTGTCAGGTTGTTGTCACGGCGCTGATGTGCACAGCGCCGTGTTTGTGTGATCCTCATATCGTCCTGTTCCTGCGCCGTTTGTAACTCATTTATGTACCAACTCGCGCCTACAATCTATGTTGCAGTCAATAACTAGTATAAAGTAGCGCCAAAAATCCCTACTGTTTCCTACACACGTTCAAATGACACATTAAAAAAAAAAAAAACATCCGCTGCTTCAAAATTAGACATGGCGACTTGTCAGAGTGCAAAAATAAGTCGGGTAGTTGTGTTGCAGATTGGTTTTAGGTGCGGAAGCACGCCTCATTTGGCTCATTTGCGTCATTGAGCGGGTCGGAATGGATCTTGCTTGTTCCCTCTAACCTGGGAGAGAGATGAAGCGAAAGAACTAGAGACGAAAAAGCGAGCCAGATTCAAATTCGCCATTCCACAGAGTCTCTTTGGCTGCGACGTTGGCGCCACGCACTTCGGATGAGCTGCGTTTACCGGCCACCACGGGGTCAGATATACGCTCCGAACACAAGTGCAGCTACCGCCGATTCATCTCGTACCATTACCAAGACACTGGAGCTGATCAGTGGACGTTGGGACGGGCGAGCTCAGCAAATTAAGTCCTGTCATTGTAGTTTATGTGATACCGCTGTAACTTTCATCATATATGGCACAAGTTTTTTGTGGATATACGAAAGTTGTGTTAAGTCAAAAAGAATGTTTGCGTTCAAGAATCTGACCAAAGTCAAAATCGGCTGACAGATGTTCTTAGTGGGGCGGATTCCAACGTTCTGGCAGGTGTCATCGCCACCATGGCCAGGGGCGGGCTCACGACGTCAGTGCTTAGCACGCGATTCACTAATTCTGCTCGGTGTATTCTGGACCTGGGAGTGGGGCTGTGTCAAGAGTTTCATGTGCTTGATGCATCGCAGACCACAAATGTGCATACGTTCGTATTTGGAATCGAAATGGGGGTTGGTTATCAAGAGTTTGCAGTTTCAAGCAACCAAACAAACCTGTAGATCTAGGTCCACTGCGTTTGATGGTCAACAGATAGGAAGGGCAATTGGTTCGGGGCGTCGCCAGCCCAGTATGGCAGGTATTCAAGATTCAAAAACCATGAATCTTCTCCACCTTTGTGCTCTGTAGGCCGGTACCAGATAACGTGCAGAGCCTACAACTTCTTCGTGGGGGCCCTGATATGGAAGGTGATTTCAAGATTCAACTACTGAAGCACCAACAACAGTTTCTGGTATGTCTTCCTGCAGGCGGCGAGTGTTCGGGGACAACGTATGCAGTCACAAACAAACTAGACGTGGGGGAAACCCATGATAATCGTCCAGTGATAGCAAACTTATTCGGCGGCACCTGCTCCATAGCTACGTAAAATTAAGCCAACTTAACAGTCTTCTGGTTTTCCTTCCTGCAAACGGGGGCGGCGAAAGTTCGAGAACCAGTCTCTATTCTTCAACGAAAGAAACTAAGAACGTGGAACTGCAAGATAATCTGTTCCAGTGATAGCAAAACGTTATTCGAAGGGCCTGTACAAGCGAAGCAGGAAAGTTGAAAGGAAACTTTGGTACTTGGTTTTGCATTTGAAACCGGAGCGGATAAAGCGAGACCCTCTCTCTATCTCTTTCTACACACACACACAAAACACACACACACACACACACATATATATATATATATATATATATTATATATAGATAGAGAGAGAGAGAGAGAAAGAAATGCCGGCAGTCTACAATGCCAAAGAAGGCATAGGGGAATGGTTAGACTATTTTTTGACCGTTAGTGAAGTTATATATTTTTATTAATTTTACGTAGAAAGAAAGAAAGAAAAACACGCGCCCAGAGTGGGGACCGAACCCACGCCTTTCGATTAGATCTCGAATGCCTTACCAATTCGGCTATCTGGGCGACTGTGTTCTCCTTCACTTTCTCGGGTATTTATATTTACTACAACTGTATCTGACGCTTGAGCGTGGTAGCCAGCGCCACTCAGACTATACGGGGAGAAGGGGACCTTCTTTCCGAACCCCGGGGCGTGACTCGAACGTCTACAGCCTGTCATGAGCGGGTAACTGGAGGGAAACCCTCTTATGCTACCTTGGCATCAAGGCTTGCAGAACCGAAAGGCGTGGCCAGAATCGAAAGGCCAGAATCGAAAGGCGTGGGTTCGGTCCCCACTCTGGGCGCGTGGTTTTCTTTCTTTCTTTCTTTCTACGTAAAATTAATAAAAATATATAACTTCACTAACGGTCAAAAAATAGTCTAACCATTCCCCTATGCCTCCTTTGGCGTTGTAGACTGCCGGCATTTCTTTCTGTATTTCCTAACGAGCCCCTCATTTCCAAATCATATTATCCTGCGAAAGCTTAGCGAGGGCCTCGGTTCTGGCAGCCTTGATGCCAAGGTAGCATAAGAGGGTTTCCCGCCAGTTACCCGCTCATGACAGGCTGTAGACATTCGAGTCACGCCCCGGGGTTCGAAAAGAAGGTCCCCTTCTCCCCGTATAGTCTGAGTGGCGCTGGCTACCACCCTCAAGCGTCAGATACAGTTGTAGTAAATATAAATACCCCATAAAGTGAAGGAGAACACAGTCGCCCAGATAGCCGAATTGGTAAGGCATTCGAGATCTAATCGAAAGGTGTGGGTTCGGTCCCCACTCTGGGCGCGTGTTTTTCTTTCTTTCTTTCTTTCTACGTAAAATTAATAAAAATATATAACTTCACTAACGGTCAAAAAATAGTCTAACCATTCCCCTATGCCTCCTTTGGCGTTGTAGACTGCCGGCATTTCTATATATATATATATATTATATATATATATATATATATTATATATATAATATATTATATATATATAATATTAGTTAGTAGAGACAGAGACAAACGAGAAAGACGTAGAAAATAGAAATAAGTTTACTGACGTTTCAGGGAGAGGACTCCCTTTCTTCAGAGTGAAGAAAGGGAAACTATGAAGAAAGGGAGTCCTCTCCCTGAAACGTCAGTAAATTTATTTCTATTTTCTACGTCTTTCTCGTTTGTCTCTGTCTCTACTAACCTTATTTTTTTCGCGCTCTGTGTGAGTTTTTATCTTTTAACATGATTTATAATTATACTATATATATATATATATATATATATACAGTCCTACGCTGTTTAACGCGTGATAACATTACTTGGTCCATTGTGCGATAATCCCGCCGTCGTCAGAAAACCGTGCTCGTGGTACAAAGGTCCTGGCTGAAAAACGGGCAAGGCGGCCTGGTGCAGCGAAGCAAACGTTGATCCCTAACCCACAACGTTAAACTCACCGACAAGTAATGCTTTCGCGTTTACCGTCATAAGACTGGCTTAAATGCCTCTCCCCCCCCCACCCTTCCCCTTAGTTTTTGTTCTTGAGGCTTCTTTCATGAAGCGTGTAAGTGATAAATTCGGCGGCTTATGAGCCCTTTATGCCGTTGATTCGAGTCCAGCAACGTTTTGGCGCTAATAAGCACGAGAAAGCGCGCCGCAAACACGGCGCGTCCAAAACGAATTTTATGAGCACTGTTTTGCGGCTTTCAGTTAATTCGTGTGCTTTGACAGTCTGTATCTGTGAGGAAAACTGGCCGGACATAGCAAGCTCCTCCGTAGATCGTGTATCATCAGGTTTGCATTCGTATGCTCCGTGAGTCCGTGCCACTCCTTTACCGCTGTGATCACGCTTTACATTACGGGAGAGATATTCGAACAGTTGTTCTTCCTCTGGTTGCTTCCACAGCTTGGACAACCACTACGTAGCCCGCATCGGCGGCGTCAACATATCGGACGTTAGCAGCGGAAGTTTCGTGGAGCGCGAGGTGGTGTCCGTGCACGTGCACCCGGACTTCGACGAGCGGCTGCACTACAACGACGTGGCGCTGCTCTTCCTCAACCGGTCGGTGCTGCCTGCGCACATCCGGCATCCTTTCGCCTGCCTTCCCGAGGCCGGCTCCGTGCCTGACGCCAACGCGGCCACTGTACTTGGATGGGGACACGACACGTTTGGTGAGCGCACAGGGACGCGAAAATCCGTTCCCTTGTACGTACAAGCCCGGAACTTCCTGCACGCACGCAGCGCCATCTACTGCTTCGCTTCGAACACTCCTTCCGGTGTTTCGAGCAACTACTAAAAGGGCCCAGCAGTTCAGCGTCAGTAGCCTAGGTGTAAGCTATGCAGAGCGAAAACGCGAATGCTGGATAGACACGCTGAACCTATGGTTTCGCACAGATCACACTTCTGCCATATGATCCTTAATCTAAAAGATGTGGAACACCAGAATGAATATCGCCCTGACT